>JAFMOC010000218.1:65000-205000 GCA_019802505.1 Corydoras sp. C115 | reverse complement strand
GTTCTCCTCTCAGCGCTGGGGACTCCCGGTTCGAATCCCAATCTGGGTGGAGTTTCCATGTCCTCCCCGTGTCCGCAAGTCAATTGAATTCTCCAAATTGCCCCATATAGTGTGTGAGTGAGTGTGTGTCCAGCGATGGATTGGTGCCCTGTCCTGGGTGTATCTGCCCAGCGCCTGAAACGTTCTCCCCTGGATGGGCACGGGGAACCCCACCCGCGACCCCAATAGAGGATAAAGCTGAAGATAATGGATGGATGGAACTTTAATCTGGAGAAATATTAAATAAATCTCTTAAAACCTCACACAATAACCTCTGACCTCCGTCCTCATGAGGGTGTGTTGGAGTGAACACCGTCTGTGCACGTCCCCATCCTAACAACGGCCGTAAAGACGATGCCCTTACAGCAGGATGTTTTAACCTACAGCCTCAACATCGCCATTTAAGAGCATCTCCCACTGGCGCCACCCGGAGGTGACGGGGTGTCCCATCCGAGGACCATGGCTGTTGGTTTTGAGGTGTGTCCCGAGCTTTGGTTTGCAGTTGCCGAAAGCCGTTTTGCTAAAAACAAACACTCATTTCTAACTCTGGTGTCTCCTAAAAATAACGTCCCGTCATATCGCATGCAGAGGAATCGAGAACCACACGCAACGCGAGGGGAACGCAACCAACCGGCGGCCCTTTTCCATCCAGAACCCTCGAGGAACACCGGAATAACGAGCTGCCAAAAGCGAATAATGCTGGAATTTCTTGCTGGAAAGTCTATCCATCTATCTATCGATCGAGCGGCCGATGAAACCCATCGTTACACGCTGCTGATTCAAAAGCACGACCTCGACGAGCCTCCCAATCTCCATGCATCACGCACCTCCGGCCTCCGGGCGCCGAATTCGGAAGCGGACGGCGGTGTCGTGAGTGCGGATCGCACGGCTTTGTATTCGGGCCTAAAACTAAGCATAGAAATAAGTATAGGACGCAGGTTATTCCTACATCTGGCCTTGAGACACCCGGCCATTAGTGGGAGCTGGTGTGGTAAACCGATTACAGATTTTGGTGTCGCGCGGTAGACCGAAGCGTGGGCTGTAATTTGCGGCCGACGGGCCGGTCGAGCGTGGAAACGCCGGTCGTCGTCGGTCGGCGGAGCAAAAAAAATGCCGCTGCATCAGCCGGTTTGGAAAAATAAAAGTGCTTATGGTAACAAGGAGGCGACCACAACCACGAAGATCATCCCTCAGAGCAGACACCCCCCCCGACGGAGAGGACGGGTCATTCCACACAGCGCACGCCGGCTGAAGATCTGCAGAATCATGCGCCGTGATTAGTGAACATCACTGAGAACTGCAGTTTCCCACTATTTAAGGCCTGTGGGGAGAACATGCAAACTCCACAGAATAAGGATCCTATCAAACAGACCACTGATCTGAACTGCATGTTATATTGGGAAGGTTTTCTTTAATGTTTTGGAGCGTTACTTTGGAAAATGTTATTATTATTATTATTATCCATGTGTGAGATGCTGGAAATGAGGCCTGGCTCACAGTCGGCATTCTAGTTCATCTCAAAGGTGTCTGGTGGGGTTGAGGTTAGGGATGAGACGATTACAGATGTCAATTATACGATTATTATGCAATAATCTAAAAAAAAAGAAGGCAACACAGGCTTTTTATTAACACTAAATAGTCAATTGTTTAATGAAAATCTAAATAAAATCTATTAAAATTAAAAAAAAATTTTTTTTTTTTTTTTTTTGTTTCATTCAAGTTGCGAGTCTTGGGCTAAACATTTGACAACCAGCGTAATAGATTTGTCTTATGAATGTCGTCATGGCGATGTTTGGCAATATGAACTAGGGCTGTATTCATCTAAAGATTTTCATAGTCGAATCTGATTCGTCAGATTTTCCCTAAAGTCGACTGACAGTTGAATCAGTTAAAATTTCACCACAAGATGGCGCTAAGGTCATAGTTTTTAAAAAAATAAATTATATTTTACTTGTTTTTCTAACAAAAGAAAACCTTTTTTTTTGTTTTTCTTTTTTTTTTCTAGAAATTAGGATGATTTTATTTGACAAAAGGCTATATATATATAACGAAAACAAAGACATTTCATGTAAAAACTAATGCTTAGCAGCAGCCATGGGCGCCCCCATGTGGCCAACATGGTACATTCGACTATGAGGTTCATAGTCGACTACGGTTCTCCGAATCGAAGCGTCGAATCAGCGAATATTGCAGCTCACCCCTAATATGAACTGTAACATATTTTAAGTCACGATTAATTGCAGAAACGATTTATCGTCCATCCCTGGTTAACCATGACTTTGTGATCCTTGCGTTGTGCTGAATACGAAAATGGCCTTCCCTAAACTGTTCCCACATAACTGTCCAAAATACACAGCAAGGTGTTTCGGTTGCCGTCCACCAACATCCACCACTCGTTTGATCAATAATCAAAACTCATCAACACATCAAAACATCGACACGCACGCTGGTTTCGGCATTTTTTGGCGCAACCTCCAACTTTCCGAGCAGGAAGTCTACAGCGTGTTGGGAAATAGGTCTCAGCCTGTCTGCACTCGGATGAATCAGGAACACTCCCCCATTCCAAACAAGTGAGCGCAAGGAGCCGGCGCGGACCCGGACCCTCCGGCAGTCGGGAGACCGTTCCCACGGCGGCTGACGACCCCTACCTGATCGAGCTCGATGAGCAGAGGGTACGCCCCCGGCATCTGGATGGCGATCTTCACGATGTCCTTCTGCTGCGGCATTTTGAAAAACAGACGCCTGTTCTTCTGAAACTCTGGAAGAAAGACGATGTGTGGGAACGTTATATGCAGACATGACCTGCTATCATAGAAAAATCTGGAGTCTAAGTTCTCGCTCGCTCACTTGCGACACTCGCACATCCACACGGGAGCGATTTTATTAACACGAGCTTCGGCCGAATCGTTTGGCGGCCTTAAAAACTTCCACATGTGAAGCTACAGGCCGTCTCTGCTCCTGATGGAGGGTCTTTAGCTTCACCAGCAACTCGAACGTTCATAAAAACACACGGATAATGCTGCACCAGATCGGAGAGACAGTGGACACACACACACACACACACACACACACACACAGCAGATGGTATCTATTCACAGAGTGGCATATGATGCAACATCCAGTGTGAGCACAGACGTCGTCTGTACGGTCAGCCCAAGTTTCCATCCAACAATCAGAATGCAGATTTTCACTGCGACCTTTAAAGATCTGACCCCACAACCCCCGTCAGTGATGAGGTATCACCACACACACACACACACACACACACACACACACACACACACACACACTCTGTACAACGTTTCATTCTGAACGTGTCCCTGCATGCAGCCATCCCTGAGACGTGCACCATAGAGAGAGAGGGAGAGAGAGAGATAGAGAGAGCATGGGGTAGAAAAAGGGAAAAATAGAGAGAGAGAGAATAAAAGCAAGTGAGAATAATGGAGCAGGAGCAAGAACAAAAAAGAGAGAGAGAGAGAGGAGAGAGAGAGAGCAAGAGGAAAAGAGCAAAAGCAAAAGAGCCAGCAAGCAAGAGTGAGAGAGAGAGAGAGCAAGCGAGAGAGCGAGAGAGAGCGAGAGAGAGAGGAAAAGAAAGAGCCAGCAAGCAAGAGTGAGAGAGAGAAACAGACAGAGAGAGCGAGAGAGAGACAGAGAGAGAGAGAAAGAGAGAGAGAGAGAGAGAGAGAGAGAGAGAGAGAGAGAGAGAGCAAAAAGGAAAAGAGCAAAAGCAAAAGAGCCAGCAAGCAAGAGAGAGAAAGAGAGACAGAGAGAGAGAGAGAGAGAGGGAGAGAGAGAGAGACAGAGAGAGAGAGAGACAGAGAGAGAGAGAGAGAGAGAGAGAGACAGAGAGAGAGACAGAGAGAGAGACAGAGAGAGACAGACAGAGAGAGACAGACAGAGAGAGACAGACAGACAGAGAGAGAGAGAGAGACAGAGAGAGAGACAGAGACAGAGAGAGCGAGAGAGAGAGAGAGAGAGAGAGAGTGAGAGAGACAGAGAGAGCGAGAGAGAGCAAAAAGAAAAGAGCAAAAGCAAAAGAGCCAGCAAGCAAGAGTGAGAGAGAGAGACAGAGAGAGAGAGAGAGAGAGAGAGAGAGAGAGAGAGAGAGAGACAGAGAGAGAGAGAGAGAGAGAGAGAGAGAGAGAGAGAGAGAGAGAGCATGAGCAAGAAAAGAGGAGAGAGAGAGAGAAATGATGGAGGGCATGTTGAAAAGGCAACAGCAAGAAAAGACAGAGACAGACAGAGAAAACAGATGGACAGACGGATGACGGAGGGACATACAGAGGGTCTGAGGGACAGAAAGACGGACACCGTCCCTCTGAGGGGCAAACAGTGAACATTAAACCTTTGATCCTCTGTCACTTCCACAAAATTTGTCTGTGATTATTCAGTTTAGAGAACAAACCACAAGTTCCCTCTCTCTCACACACACACACACACACTTGTCTCGCACACACACACACACACACACACACACACACACACACTCACACTGTGTCTCGCGCACTGTGTATCACACACACACACACACACACACACACACACACAGGTCTCTGCCACTTTTCTCTTGACACACCACACATCCAGCAGGTACGTCCCCAAATCCACCGATTAAAGGGGTGAACGTTCAGTCTGAGGGGTGTCACAGCGCCCCCACTCGACCCCTAACATCCTCAAATACGGCACCGACCCAGATCGCGCAGGACGGGGGGCCCAGCCAAAGGGCCGGATGTGGCCCCGGGCCGTGAAACGTCAGAGTCTGTACTTTATAAATGGTGGACCTCAGGCTCAGGTGCATCCGGAGCGGGGGGCTCGGAACTGAAATCCCCCCCCCCCCCCCAGTTGATCAGATCGTTAAACAGCCTATCCCTGCCATTTAATGACGTCACCAAGCCAAGAGTTTAAACATGAGCTGATTGATAAGCTGAACTGGGTGTGTCACCGAGGGCCCTCGACCTGAATAAAACCTGAAGTGAGAAACGCGGGTTTACAGAAAAGGAAAAAAAAAAAATAGAAGAGAGAAAGAAGAACACAGATTTAAAAAATATATACATAATTAAAAAAAAAATAATAATAATCTGTCACATTTACAACCTGACTTTAAAAAAAGTTGACTGCATGTTGTATATTAATGATCCACGTGGTGCACGTTGTTCAGTTATTCATATAAAAAGTAAATAAACAAGACTGTGAGCACAAGCCCAAACACACACACACACACACACACACACACACACACACACACACACACACACACACTGCTGCACTCCTGTTGCACTCTTAAAGCAGCCCTCAGCGGAGCCAAACTAATTGCCCCCGACGACTTTTTAAAGTCGTTTTTGAAGCTGAAAGTCGTCTGTTCGTACCTGAAGCTGAGAAACTCTGCGAACATCAGAACTTTATCGTCGCGGCGGTGACCACAAAGAGACTTTTCACTCTGCAGAGCTGGACGCGTTTACACTCTCCGCTCAAGTTTGAGGGTAAGAGCCGGGCTCCGTCCCAAACGGCCGCACCGCCGCGCACGGAGTGCACTAGGTGGCTCGCGCCGGCCGCTTTTCAGCCGCCGCCGGTAGGAGGCCGAGTAGGGAGCCACGGGGGCGTTGGTTATGCGGCGTGACGGCATTCCCTGTTCCGGGTTGAACGGCGTCCAGAGGAAGAAGCCCTCAGGAGCCGGGCCCCGTTCCAAACCGCTCACTAAAGCACGGACACGCTCACTGACACGAAAAAAAAAAAAAAAAAAAAGAGTGCCTTCGACGCGTTCAGCAAACTAATCAACGACTTCTGACCAGAGCTGAAGACTCGGCTGGGGTCGGGTTTCTGTTAAAGTTCATAGGATTTCACGACGGGATATGGTTTTGAAACGCACACTTGAAAGTATGGTGAAGGATCATCCATCCATCCATCCAGCATCTCCCGCTTTATCCTCTATTAGGGTCGCGTGGGGTGGGGTTCTCTCATGCCCATCCAGGGGAGAGCGTTTCGGGCGCTGGGCAGATACACCCAGGACGGGGCAATCTATCGCTGGGCACACACTCCCTCACACACACTATATATATATATATGGGGCAATTTTGGAGAACTCAATTGACCTTGATCCATGTTTTTTGGACTGTGGGAGGAAACCCGGAGGAAACCAAGATCTAAATAATCTAATATTATACAATACATATCAGTGAGGGCGGCACGGTGGCTTAGTGGTTTAGCATGTTCTCCTCTCAGCGCAGGGATTCCCGGTTGGAATCCCAATCTGGGTGGAGTTTGCATGTTCTCCCCGTGGGTTTCCTCTCACAGTCCAAAAACATGGATCAAGGTCAATTAAATTCTCCAAAATTAGCCCATATAGTTTGTGTGAGTGAGTGTGTGTCCAGTGATAGATTGGCGTCCTGTCCTGGGTGTATCTGCCCAGCGGCCGAAACGTTCTCCCCTGGATGGGCATGGGGAACACCCCCCCCCCCCCCACGACCTTAATATAGATGATAAAGCGGACGATAATGGATGGATTGAACTTATCAGTGAGGGGAGATATCTGTACCCTTAGGATTCATTCATTCATTCATTATCCTTCCGCTTTATCCTCTATTAGGGTCGCGGTGGGGTTCCCCATGCCCATCCAGGGGAGAATGTCTCGGGCGCTGGGCAGATAGACCCAGGACAGGGCGTCAATCCATCGCTGGGCACACACTCACTCACACAGACACACTCTATATGGGGCAATTTTTGAGAATTCAATTGACTTGATCCATGTTTTTGGACTGTGGGAGGAAACCGGAGAACCCGGAGGAAACCCACGCAGACACGGGAAGGACATGGAAACTCCACCCAGATGGAGATTCGAACCGGGAATCCCTAGTGCTGAGAGGCGAACGTGCCAAACCACTAAGCCACCGTGCCGCCGCAATTGAATTCGTTTTTATTAATCTGTAATAAATCAATTCAACGTTCCTATTTTGATGAAGGTGCTGATTGCACCACCACACAGCATCAGCGCTCATGCTGTAAACCCTGTTAACCTCACGCTACCGTCCATCTGCTGGAACACGCTGTGGGTTTTCAGGTTGACTCGTTTCCTGTTAACGCTCACTCAGTCGGAGGCCGCGTTTAAAAAAAGCAAAGAAAACGCCGGCGAAACAAAGAAGCATCAAAACCACACGTCTTTACAAAACTGCCATTTATTTCTTTATACAGAGAGCAATTCTGACAGGTCACTAACAGCTCAAGATACAAATTAGCTCGGCGTCCAGGAGAAAAGTGTGATGGTTGTAGCATTTCCTCTGGACCTGACCTGATCTCTCCGTCCAGCAGAAAGGAGCGGACCAAACCCGAATGATTAAACTGTCATAAAGTGCGAATGTGGAGGAGACAGCGCTCGGCGAAGCTCTGCCCGATGCATACCATGTTCTCTGACTTTATAGATCCTGTACAAAAATAACTGCAAATGTCTACAACCATAAAAATATCCTTCAGCTGAACGCGGCAGGTTTCAGAAGCGCAGGTCAGGGGAGGGTGGCGGCTATCGACAGGCTTACGGGAACCGAAAACGGTGTTAATACCCGACACGCTAGACGTCTCGGCATCATTGTTCTGAGCGCGTGCTTAAATGGAAATGGTACAAAATTATACTGAGCTACAGTGATGTATATACAGACATGAATACGATGAGGAGGAGGGTTAAAGGATAAAACAGAAGAGATAAATGATCGAGCAGTTAAGAGGGCCGGCCTTTAAACAACCATGAGGCCATGTGAAATATTCTTACTTTTAGATCCAGTTTCGCTTGGTTTAGGACAGAAGTGTTGAGAATGTGTATTTGTATTTATATTTATCACTCAATTAAAATCTAAGCTTTTTTTTTTAATTATTACGGGCTTCAGTGTGTACCTTTAAAGAATATGGGAGTAAAAACATGCAACCGCAGGCCAATCAGAAATCCTGGCTTCATACTGTAGCACAAATTAAAGCTTTTAAAACATCAGCATGGTCAGTTTAAAGCGTCACGTCACAAGCGGCTTTAAAACCGGCATCTTTCGGCCATCATCTAAACCCCCATCGTCAGTCTAACCAATTTCGACCAGAAAGAAAGATGAATACAAACGGATTTGCCGATTCGGGTTTATACATTTGTTTTTCACCGATGACCCCAAGCCTTCCAAATAAGGTACACAGTTGCTTTAACTCGGCTTTTTTAAAAATGTTTCTGACACCGATTGCCTTTTAGTTAATTTACATAATGCCATGTTCTGCGGCTGTGAGAACACCAACACTCGAGTGCAACTTAAAGAGCGTTGTGTGTTTCTCTGTGTGTCTGTGGGAGGAGGGGGGGGTTAAAGGTATATAATTATCATGTTTTTTAGAGTCTGTAATGTGATGCCTTGTTTGTAAAACGCTGTGATATGAACGTGAAGGCATGTGAACTAAATAAGAATCGATCATATAAAGGTCTTATGGATTCAGGATGAATGGAGTGCAAATCCTTTGGATTACGAACAGTTTAAGGTTAAAAGGCTTGTTCTGACTTCTCGCTCACATTAATGCCTTAATCAGTTCCTGTGATTTATTGAATAAGCGGTAGGATTTAGTTTGCTGGTTTTCACTGACGCTGATGTAAAACATCTTTAAAAAGAGAACCAAACAAACTGGTCACAGAAACAGTGACGTGTGTGTGTGTTTATTAATGTATCAGGATGTTTCGTGGTTAATTGCTGTGTCAAAGTGCATTTGTGAACGGGGTCTGGTCTAAACGCAGCGAAAGCAGACAGGAACCCTCCCCACATCGGCAGAGGCCGTATAAACAACGTGTGAACGGCTTTAAACTCACCCTTAATAAACCGCACACGACGAGAGTCTCAAACCGAGGGCGGAGGTGCGGCTGGCGCTTCTTTAAAGGACTCAATGGGGCTGGTGTCGTTTTGATCAACATTATATTTGAACATTAAAAGAAACCGGAAGAACGTCGCACTGGAGCGGAGAATAATCAATCGGAGAGATTTAGGAAATGAAGACCGTGAAGAAAACGAGTTGTTAGCTGTTAAAATGTCAATGTACAAAACGAGTAAAGCTTTGTTACTCCGGCAGCAGGAGAGGCAGCGGGGGGACGCTGTGCCACTTTTCAGTAGACTGCCACTTTGGGTAGGGGGCATACATAGAAGAAACAAAAATATAAGACATGTACGACTCTATATACACACACACACACACGCACATCAGCTTATTCACATGGATCTGAGACAGAGCCACAATGTTTTACCTGCGAACGCTTTAAAAAAAGAAAAGAAAGAAAAAAATAATAATAAAGGGTCGGTCTGTTAAATACAAGGCTACTGTTCTGTGGTGTGGACGTCAAAGGTTGACGATAGGGACGTCGAAAAGGTCACACAGGCCCTCGGTTTCGTCCAGGTTGTAGATGTAGTCATGGTCGCCCGGTGGAGGAGAGAGACGGAGAAGCGGAGAGAAAACTAAAAAAGAAAAATATACTTTGTTTGTCTTCTATACTCAATATTCTGATAATGAAGAACACAGTGTGGGTACCATTAGGGTGGTAGTACACATTACAGCAGCACAACACACACCAACACTCCTGCACCACCAGGTCAGTGTCAGTGCCGTACTGAGAATCATCCACCACCCTAATAATACCTGCTCTGTCCATGATCCTGATCAGAGAACAGAGCAACAGATGCAGCCATTTTACTGTTAGACAAAAATCTCCACAATCAGAATGATCACATGCATGATTAATAATTAATAGTGTACAGCTGCGATAGGACTCGGCTTCACCTTCTGATGACATGAGTTCTTCAAGTAGATCCGCACTCATGATTTCTGTACACACACACACAGAATGATATACTTAAATGTCAGGCTTAAAACAAAATACATACCATGTATTTGGGATCACACTTCACATGTTTATAGTATATTTTACACAAATATACATAATACTATTTATATTTTATTAAAATTCTGGCTGCAGTCTGTTACTGAACTTTTTCCAAATTTAACCATCGTTTCTTTTAATGTAATATAGCCCGTTGAACGTGATTGGATTTGCATCTCGGTGCAGCTGAACGTCTTACCTTTAGTAGGATCGAAAATTTCTGAAAGCTCTTTGGGGAAGTCCAGTACTGAAAACACAGAGAGTCACATGATCAAATAAAACATAAATAAAAACGTAAACATTCAAAATCCCTACAAGAGTCAAAAGAGCTGGATCTTGAGTGTGGTCATTGCATAGTCTGTCCAGCAGAGGGCAAACTGCAACTGCACTGTTCATAACAGGACCATATGCAACACCACAAATATTTTAAATTCTTAGTTATGAATTCGTATTTTGAGACGCTAAGCCTGTTCAGGATTCTACGGAGCTAAGGCCTATCCCAGTGCTTATAATAATAATTTTTAAAAAATACATAGATATGACCCTAATAATAACAGATAAGATTTACATAATAAGATGCAGAGCAGAAGAGATGCACTTACAGTCTGAAGGGTCCGTTTTGATTGGCTCAAAGACGGAGGATGACTCGGGAAGTGCAGTGCTGCTGTCCAACGAGGCGGACGACTGAAGCTGTTGACTGTCTCCTTGTGAAGTCTGAGTGGCTGGTGGGTCTGACGGGGCAGTGCTGGTTGCTTCTGTTACAAAACACACAGAGTGAGCAAAATAAGCATCGTAAACCGAATGTGTATTATGTTACCATCGATTCAGTCCACACACACAAAACCCATTAGTTTAATCACTATTCATGATTTCATGTCTTTATATTAGGAAATATCTCGGGTGAAACCTGTAGAAAGTGCAGTGGTGGCAGTAGTCGTGTTGGCAGGACTCGGACTTTTCAGCGTCAAGCTTGCAGTACTGTTAGCCGCCGGTTTGGTGATGGAGGGAGCACAGGGTACCGAGGCTGAAAGCCCAGACGAAGCCGGCAGACTGTGCAGCATCTCCTCTGGAGGAGGAACGGGCAACACCACCGGAGAGGCGTTGGACGGGTCCTTGTTCACCAGGAGAACATCAATGGGACCCGATGAACTCTTCAGGTGGATCTGGTACTTCTTCTGCCCATTCAGAACCTAAAGAGAGAAACACGATCAAATAGAATCGACTTGTTTTTAAGGAAATCGTCGGCATCAGTGACATACAATGAAAAAAAAAAAAAAAAACAAAACACTCACAGAATCTGGCACCGGTACCTCCAACTGTGTACCAGAAGGCGCCCGAATTGCGAGGAGAGTGTCACCTAGTGGAAAAAAGAAGCGACACGTTTAGAAAGTCTGAAAGCTTTTTTTTTTTTTTTAAATTAGGAAAATAAGGAAAGAATCAGATTTAGCTTGGACATCCCAAAACCAACACAATCAAGATACTACAGATTAATAACTTATTTATTTAAAACTCACCTTTAAAGCAGTTGCAGAGGTCCTGATGCGTTACATACGCCAGAGTAAAGCATGTTAAGGTGTAACAAGCTACAAACAAACCCCGAAGAACCAAAGAACTTTACTAATTCAGCTTTAATTACCAGAACGTTACACACGACTGACACCAAGTGTTTAACATGAGTATTGCAGTCTATATGCACACTACTGGAGAAGTATTTAGAACCAATAGAATTGAGTTTGTTTATGTAACAGATGAAAGGATATGGACTGTTCTGCGAGTCGTCTGTAACGTTTTTGATGCTTTGCTGGACCCAGACCCTCTGCTGGTCCAGCTCATGTTCTCTCCTGTCCAGATCCTCCAGCTCCAGCTTCAGATCAATCAGCTTATCGGCAATCTCTCTCGTGTTGCAGCCTGGACCTACACCTCTGCAGACACACACACACACAGAGACGAACAAACAAAGTAAGAACTTTTTAATAAAGAGGACGGACTTTAACCGCACGCCATTTAAAAAGGGAGACTGGTACTCACTTCCACTGGATGCTGTTCTTTGATTTCTTCTCGATCAGTCCGATACCCTCCAGGACATTGGTGATGTCATATATCCGCCTCTTCTGTCGTACCGCCAGCGTATCAGCAGCCTGAAAACAAAACATAATAATAATAATAATAATAATAATAACACAACTCCACCCACAGCAGATCTCAAACGATCCTCGTTATCACACAAAGACAGCAGCAGCAGCCTTGTTATTTTGTTGAGCCTAAAGTCATGTATTAATTATTAATAAACGATATACACAAATACTGTACGCCGTCAGCTACACGTCATTCCACGCCTTGCCCACCGTTTCACTCTCTACTGAATCATATTGGAATCTAATCGTTTATCTTATCCAGCGGTTAGACCCTGATGCTGGATGAGGTTGGGATCTCGTTCTGATGCTTTCGTACTAAATGCAATAGCAAACTCTTCAGGGGAGATTTAAAAGCCTCCAGCTCGACCATCAGTGAATGACCGCTCATTTAGAGCCATCAGTAAAGTTTGACAGCTGTGAACTGGGGCATATATTTAAAGAGTTCGATTTTGGGACAGATGTTTTCTGCTCAAAGACTCAATAAACACCAATGTTCGGGCAACAGCAGCCTTAAAACATCTGTATTGTGCATCTGAAAGCACTGAGAGCTCAACCGTCCAGTTGATTGTTCATTCATTCATTCATTTATTATCTCCCGCTTTATCCTCTATTAGGGTCGCGGTGGGGTTCCCCATGCCCATCCAGGGGAGAACGTCTCGGGCGCTGGGTAGATAGACCCAGGACAGGGCGCCAATCCATTGCTGGGCACACACTCACTCACACAGACACACTCTATATGGGGCAATTTGGAGAATTCAATTGACTTGATCCATGTTTTTGGACTGTGGGAGGAAACCGGAGAACCCGGAGGAAACCCACGCGGACACGGGGAGAACATGGAAACGCCACCCAGATGGGGATTCGAACCGGGAATCCCCAGCGCTGAGAGGAGAACATGCTAAACCACTAAGCCACCGTGCCGCCTCCAGTTGATTGTATTACACCAAAAGGACGCCTTTACTTGAGATATTTTATTACGTAGTTTTATTAACTACGTAAATAACTATGTATTATTATTATTTTTTTTTTTTTTAATATGGCTTCAAAACGAGCAGATGTTTTCGGACTCTACAGCGCGAGGAAGGCTTTTATTTCTGGCAAAACGCGATAACGCCGGACGGACGGTTTTAATTCAAACGTTCTTTTTTTTGTTGTTGTTGTTTTTTTTTTTTTTTTTACAGAAATCCCTCAAAACAGAATCTATTTTAAAAACCAAACATCACCGTCGTCTTCTCAACTTTAATCGGACACTTTGCGCCAAACAGAACTTTTATACTTTTATTCTACTGAAAACTTCGGACCGCGTCGCCATCTATCGAACTTCTGGGCCAAACGGCAAATCGCCCAAACGCGCGAGCGAAGTGCCCTAGATAGGGAGCCGAGACGCCGCTCGTTTGGAGCGCGAGCGCCACACGCGCCGAAGGGCTCGAGTGCGCAATTTGGGACCGAGCCCCGGACAACTTTTGTATTCATCGACGAGCCAGAGAAACGATTCAAAAATAAAAAAATTTTAAAAAGGCGGCTGGCTCTTTTTAAACCGGGGTCTCTGTTGTGAGCAGGGTTTCCCGCCGCGTCGGTTAAACGGCAGGTTTGGAGCAAACGGCCGAATAGATGAGTGGAACTGCGGGTTAGCACGGTGCTAACGGAGGGGGGGGGGTAATGTCACGCTTACGGCTTTCAGGTCCAGGACTCCATCCTTGGCTTCCTGCAGCAGCGTGACGAACTTGGTGGTTAACAGTCCCAGGCTCTTCTCGTGGCGGCTCGGGGTGGCCGGCTGCAGCGACTCCCCCATCGCGCCCGAATCGCGCCCCGGGTCCGAATCCATCAGGCAGCCTGCTGCAGCCTCGTGCGGGTCTGTGTGGTACTGCGCTCTGCTCCGCCGCGACGATTCTGGCGCCTAAACCACCATCTGCTTCCCGTTACAGGCCGAGCGGAAAGCCGCAGCATGGAGCTCCACCCGGCGGCTCTGCGGCTCCTCCGCACCGGGGCGGCGCGCTCAGGGGCTCCGGCTCTGCGGCTCTGAAACTCACGGGATCCCGGACGCAGGCGACGACCGAGCGCTCATCCACGCTGCTGGAACCCCCCGCGCGCGCACACACACACACACACGCGCGCTCTCACACACACACATACACACTCTTACACACACACACACACCGGGCTGCTTGAATTGACTGAAGCCGTTGGAGCAGCGGTGCATCATGGGAGGACTGGGGTCCAAAAAAAAAAAAAAAAAAAAAGGGGAGTCAGTGGCGTTTATTATCCACCGGAGGGCGCTCTGGGGTTAGACATGCAATGACTCGGGTCTGGTGTCGTTCATTCATTCATTATCTTGGGGGGTGGGGGTGGGTTTCGGGCACTGGGCAGATACACCCAGGACGGGGTGCCAATTTATCGCTGGGCACACACACACACACACACACACACACACACACACACAACATGGGGCAATTTAGAGCATTCATTCATCCATCCATCCATTTCCCCATGCCCATCCAGGGGAGAACATTTCGGGCGCTGGGGAGATACACCCAGGACAGGACGCCAATCACACACACACACACACACAGTGACACGCTATATGGGGCAATTTGGAGCATTCAATTGACCTTGAATCCATGTTTTTGGACTGTGGGAGGAAACCGGAGAACCCGGAGGAAACCGGAGAACCCGGAGGAAAGCCACGCGGACACGGGGAGAACATGGAAACTCCACCCAGATTGGGATTCGAACCGGGAATCCCCAGCGCTGAGAGGAGAACATGCTAAACCACTAAGCCCCCGTGCCGCCCTGTTTTTGTTCATTCATTCATTCATTCATCCATTATCTTCCGCTTTATCCTCTATTTTAGGGTTGCGGTGGGGTTCCCCATACCCATCCAGGGGAGAACGTCTCGGGCGCTGGGCAAATACACCCAGGACAGGACGCCAATCTATCGCTGGGCACACACTCACTCACACAGACACACTCTATATGGGGCAATTTGGAGAACTCAATTGACTTGATCCATGTTTTTGGACTGTGGGAGGAAACCGGAGAACCCGGAGGAAAGCCACGCAGACACGTGGAGGACATGCAAACTCCACCCAGATGGGGATTCGAACCGGAATCCCCAGCGCTGAGAGGAGAACATGCTAAACCACTAAGCCGCCATGCCGCCCTTGTTTCGTTCAATGTGACGTTAATATAATTTGGGACGATGCTGTGACGACACCGTCGGGAAGAATTACTATTATTATTATTATTATTATTATTATTATTATTTACGATATTTTATTTTAAATAAAGTAAAACAAGCACGTTCCCTCTCTCTTCTGATTTGGTTCTTCATGCTTTGTGGCCACAGTTTTTTTTAGGTCATACTTTTTTCTTTCTTTTTTTTTTTTTTTTTTTTACACAGTTGGAGTTTGTTTTTACCAAAATTCAGTTAATTTGTAATTAAGGGATTAAATGGTGATTAATAAATAGTTTAAAGTTTGGATTTAACCATAAAACTAAATACTGACTGCTTGAACTTTGGTTGGCATTTTCATATTCAAGGTTCTCAACTCAAGACCCCCAATTAGACATTAAAATCATTCATTCATTCATTATCTCCCGCTTTATCCTCTATTAGGGTCGCGGTGGGGTTCCCCATGCCCATCCAGGGGAGAACGTTTCGGGCGCTGGGCAGATACACCCAGGACAGGACGCCAATCCATCGCTGGGCACACACTCACTCACACATACACACACACTCTATATGGGGCAATTTTGAGAAATCAATTGACTTGATCCATGTTTTTGGACTGTGGGAGGAAAACCGGAGAACCCGGAGGAAACCCACACAGACACGGGGAGAACATGGAAACTCCACCCAGATGGGGATTTGAACCGGGAATCCCTAGCGCTGAGAGGCGAACGTGCTAAACCACTTAGCCACCGTGCCGCCACATTAAAATCAACTAATCAATAATAATAATAAACTCAATACTCTGAGTTTTAATAAACTCAATACTCTAATCAATACTCTGTCTCATAAATAGCTGAGCTTTATATACAGGTTGGAAAAAAGCATGAAAATACAATAAATCAATGCGCAGAACTTTTAGAAAAGCACTTTTTTTAAATTACAAAACTAAACCCTGACAGCATGCAGAGGGACGGGGGTTGTCCACCACATCAGCTTAATCATTGATTACCACTCACACCCCCCCCCCCCCCCCCCCCCCGCCTCCTGCTGAGATTATTAAAATTTGAGTACAGAATCATTACAAATCATTTGGAAAGCACGAGAGCCACTCAGTCTGATTTTTTAAAACAGATTATCTGACGTTCCAGAGTCAGAACCGAGTCACACAACAGTCCCTTGTGTTATTTCGTTCTTTTTCAGGGGTCTCTTTATTACTCAAACACTCAAACGCATTTTACAATTTTCAGCTAGTTTTTTTTCTGAATTGTTTTTTAAGATGTCTGTTGCATTTCCCACTAAAATAAAAGGCTTTTTTAATTCAGTGATTTTCTAAATCATTTCGCAGTGAAACCTTCACCAGGTTCTGCTCAGTGTGTAAAGTTCAGGAGCAGTAGAGCCGCTCGGCCGCGGGAACACGCACGGCGTGTAAATGATTTCCAGGACGGTTCTGTCGAGTCAGTGGGACTGAATTTAACGTGAAAACGCGTTTGCAGGCGTGTTGACCGGCGGTCATGTTGCTCTCCTGGATCCTGGTGCTGTTTTGCATCGGCCTTTTATTTTTCTTCATAAGGATCCAGAAACCCAAGGATTTCCCCCCCGGGCCTCGACCGGTTCCGTTATTCGGGAACATACTCCAGCTGAACCTGAAAAATCCTCTGAAGGATTTCGAGAGGGTAAAGTATGGAATCTGAAGTCGCAGCGTCAGTGCGGCCGGCCGTTTGGGGTTTATTATGGTTAAAGTATTTAGTGCTGGTCGCAAATGCCTTTTACTGTTTTGAACTATGTTTTTTTTTTTTTTTAATACATAAAAAAAAAGTTTTTATAGATTTGCAGATAAAGAAGAAAGTTTTGAATCTTTGCCATCAACAGGTTCGTTATCAATCATTTAATTACGACCGTTAACATACTGACAGTATGGAGGAGGCTTCAGGCATAAAGTTTATAACCCTTATAACACTCAAGTCCAATAATAATAATAATACAAATCCTGAAATCTGATTCGGTATTAATCAGAACAATGACGGCAAGAATGCAAGACAGCTGTTTAAAGGTTCTTCCTCGGTGCCATTGGCTCACCAATACTGTTGGAATCAGCATAATATTCTGCAGAGACCTTCAAAACCAGGTGGCTTAGTGGTTTAGCATGTTCTCCTGTCAGCGCTAGGGATTCCCGGTTCGAATCCCAATCTGGTTGGAGTTTCCATGCTCGCCCCGTGTCCATGTGGGTTTGCTCCGGGTTCTCCGGTTTCCTCCCACAGACCAAAAACATGGGTCAGGGTCAATTGAGTTCTCCAAATTGCCCAATATAGAGTGTGTCTGTGTGAGTGAGTGTGTGCCCAGCGATAGATTGGCGTCCTGTCCTGGGTGTATCTGCCCAGCGCCCGAAACGTTCTACCCTGGATGGGCATGGGGAACCCCCCCTTCCCCCACGACATTAATAGAGGATAAAGCGGAAGATATTGAATGGATGGACCTTCAAAACAGACGTCTCCATGAGTTCAGAGTGAAGGCTCTGTACATGATGAACATGGACTGAGGAGCTACGACCGAAAAGCTAGGATTTGTAGAGGGAGAGGGTGAGATGTTGATGTTGCTCGACCTCCGTCATGCAGCGGTTTGATGTTCTCGTTGCTCTGAATCAGCTCAGTTCATTTTGTCTGGTAGTAAAAGAACCCAGAACCATCTGAAGATCCTTAACTCTGAGGTCGCCGTTTGGAATGACGGTGTTTTTCTGTTTAGTTGTCCGAGCGTTATGGGAACGTTTACAGCTTGTTCATCGGGAGAAGACCGGCCGTGGTTCTCTGCGGCTTCAAGGCCATTAAGGAGGCTCTCGTCAACAAAACCGCCGACCTTTCCGGACGTCCACAGGACGTGTTGGTCAACCACACGTCCAAAGGCAGAGGTGAGGTCACGTCCAGCCACGCCTCCAAAACATCCCGAGCGGGATTCTAACCGAGGTCCGTCATGCAGGACTGATTTTTTCGGACTACGGTCCGGCGTGGAAGGAGCACCGGCGCTTCGCTCTCATGACCCTGAGGAACTTCGGTCTGGGGAAGCAATCGATGGAGAACCGGATTCTGCGCGAGGTGGAGCACATCGTGGAGAAGATGGAGGAATCCGTCGGTACGAAGTCGCCTCGTTCACTGCGTTTCGGCCGCAACACGAAATCTGGAGATGTGAAACGTTCTGTACGGTTCTGTACACAGGAAGCTCCATGAACCCGCAGAGGTTGTTCCATTACGCCGCTTCCAACATCATCTCGCTGGTCTTGTTCGGCAGTCGCCACGACTACGACGACGACAGGCTCGGAACCTACATCAGGATGTTCAACGAGAACACAAAGCTCGCCAATGGACCCTGGGCAATGGTGAGTATGGAGGTACTGAACTAATGGCATGAAGAACGCTGGAGAACCTTCTGCTCTACAGACCACGGTTTGAATGCAATTGAATCTGCGTTCTAGATCTACGACACCCTCCCGGCGCTGAGGCCGCTGCCGCTCCCGTTCAAGAAGTCTTTTGAAAACTACGCCGTACTTTCGAGAAATATCCTGAAGCTGATCAACACCCACAGAACCTCCAGAGTCCCTGGAGAACCCAGAGATTTTGTAGACTGTTATCTGGATGAGCTTGATAAGGTGGGTGTTTGGAGATAAGTGGAGAGGTTCTCTCTGGTTAAGGTGAAGAACACTAATCCGTTCGTTCTCTCTCCAGCAGAACCAGGACGGAACCTCGTTCAGTGAAGAACAGCTGGTGATCAACGTGATAAACCTGCACATAGCTGGAACGGACACCACGTCCAACACGGTCCTCACCGCGTTCCTTCACCTGATGGTTCATCCAGATGTTCAGGGTCAGGATGTCTTGCTGCGGAGCGAGGTTCTGGAACGTCTCGGGTTTTTATACATCCTCTCGTCTCGTCTCTTGTTGCAGAACGTTGCCAACGGGAGATCGATGAGGTTCTGGAAGGGAAGGCTGAGGTGTCGTTTGAGGACAGACACAGCATGCCGTACGTTCAGGCCGTGATTCACGAGACGCAGCGCGTCGCCAATACGGTTCCGCTGGCCGTCTACCACTGCGCGTCCAGAGATACTCAGCTGATGGGTTACAGCATCCCGAAGGTCTAACTTTAAATATTTATACAGAACACTTTACAATAGAACATCATCTCAATGCAGCATCGGACCGCGGACCCATCGGTCCAACAGAAATCAGGGTTCCGTCCACCGGAACCAGAGTGTTGGATCAGTTCCTCTGATCAGTGAAGATGAAAGTTCTCTTTAGAACAGCGTTGCTTCTCTTTCATCACTCTAACATTCGGTTCTTGTCTCCAAGGGAACCATCATCATCCCCAACCTGTCCTCAGTGCTGAGAGAGGAAGGTCAGTGGAAGTCTCCTCACGGGTTCCACCCAGAGAACTTCCTGAACGAGCAGGGGCAGTTTGAGAAGCCCGACGCCTTCATCCCGTTCTCTGCAGGTATGAACCTTAAAAAGAGACGCGACCGCACGAAGACGACCCGAACCCTGTGACGCCACACTGTGTTCTGCTGACTGTGTTCAGGATCTCGCACGTGTCTCGGTGAAGGTCTGGCTCGTATGGAGCTCTTCCTCATCATAGTCACCCTCCTGCGCCGCTTCAGGTTCATCTGGCCCGAAGACGCGGGAGAACCGGACTTCACCCCCGTCTACGGGATAACCCAGACCCCCAAACCCTTCAGGATGAGGGTGGAGAAGAGACAGCCAGCTCGAGAAATCTAGAATTTGTTTACGAGAGCAATGAGAAGATAATCTCACGTCTCTAGAACGAATTCTACATCAAAAGTTTGTTTCACTTGATAATAAAGGACGTCTTAATTGCCCCTCGTCAATTCTTTAAATCCAGTTTTGAATCCGGGTTCGAATCCCGATCTGGTTGGAGTTTCCATCTGCTCCACATGGGTTTCCTCAGGGTTGTCCGATTTCCATCCGCAGTCCAAAAAACATGGATTCAAGGTTAATTGGCTGCTCTAAATTGCCCCTATCTAAATAGTGTGTGAGTGGATGTGTGCCCATCGATGGATTGGTGCCCTGTCCTGGGTGTATCTGCCCAGCGGACGGGCATGGAGAACCCTGGTATAGAAATAAGCAGAAGATAATGAGATAAAATGAGATAATCAATCATGATAAGTTCATATGGAGATTTCTCTTCTGATAAATCAAAATAAAACGTTGGGATTCTGCTGATTCAGCGTTCTCTTAAAGTCCACGCGGCGTTCTGCGGCTCGGTGACCGATTCACATCTGACCTTCACGTCTGGACCTTCCCCCTCAGCGCATTCAGAACACCTTTAAAGTTCCGTGCATCATCATCTGAACTCCAGTGAGTTTGAGCGCTTGGGCCGGGTCCAGATCACTCCCCGCGCCCTGCCCTCTGACCCGCAGTCTGCCGGGGCCGGCGTCCATGTTTTGGTACGTTCTGTCCCTGATAAGCAGTTTATAATGTGTCCCACTTTAAACGCATTCCCAACATGACAAGTTGCGGCGGGAGCGGGTGATTACACTCCGTTTTATTGTCCCTGCGGCAGGGCGTGTCCTCGGTCCCATTGTTAAGCGTTCAGGTCAGTGGGTGAGACGTTACGGCGGTTCTTTAGTTGCTAATGCACGTTAACGCCGTGTCGTTCTCCGGGTTCCTGTTAATGATTAACAGATTTACAATCACTATTCCTTTAAAAGTCCTGCCGTGTCAAAGGTTCTGCACCTGAGTGGAGCAGAGGGCAGCAGTCGTCATGTTCTCCTGGGTTCTGGTCTGCGTTTTCGTCGTCCTCCTCTTTCTTCTGATCCGGGTCCAGAGGCCCAAGAACTTTCCACCTGGACCGCGACCCCTGCCCTTATTTGGAAACGTTCTGCAGCTCAACCTCAAGAACCCTTTGAAGGACTTTGAGAAGGTTGAGTAGTGGATTTTCTTAATGTGTCTCTAATTAGCTGCTCGTTTTAAACATGAACGCTGTGATTCCTCTGTCTCATTTCTATATAAACCACAAGATTCATCTAGCATTCTAGAACCTTCCTCTTCTGTGTTTTATTGGTCTTTACATTATATCTGCACCCAAACACGCAGCACACAGTCTCACAGTCTGAACAAACAGAATGTTCACTTTAACGAAACGTGTCTAACTTACGCATGTTACTTTAAATGTAGCTAGAAAATAAGTGGTTATTAATACAATGTTTAAAACATAAATCATCTATAAAGAATAAAAATACAAGCATGAAAAAGACTGCGGTTCTAACCTCTCCTGCAGAAGCTTTTGATTCTTTGATGTGACAGGTTCCCAATAGGGGGCGCCACAGAGGAGACGTTTGACATATTCGCCTTGGCACAGTTTGCCCTCCTGATAAAACTCTTTTCCCCAGACTGGACGACAGAACCACAAGGGGACCACGTTACCCCCCTAATGACTGGGACGTTAGCGTGACTTTAGTTGTGGGACGACGTGAAGGAATTGAACCCAGGACCTTTAAAATAATAAAGTTTCTTCACGTTTCTAAAATAACGACCTTAACGTTTTATAATGTTGTTGCCATTTTGAAATAACGTCAGCCTTTTGTTTGTCTAGCTGAACAAACGTTATGGAAACATTTACGGCCTGTTCATCGGTAAGCGACCCACCATCGTCCTTTGTGGCTACAAGGCAATTAAAGAAGCTCTGGTCACCCGCGCTGCAGACTTCTCAGATCGTCTCGACAACGTGCTCGCCAGCAACATGACCAAAAAGAAAGGTGAGGTCACGGATCAGGAGACACTGAACTCGGTTGAGGATCCGTCACTAATAACCATAACCTAACCGCCATCAAACCTAACCTTCATCAAACCTAACCGCCATCAAACCTAACCGCCATCAAACCTAACCGCCATCAAACCTCACAGGAATCATCTTTTCGGATTACGGGCCGGAGTGGAAGCAGCACCGGCGCTTCTCCCTCATGACCCTGAGGAACTTTGGGCTGGGGAAGCAATCGATGGAGGGAAGGATCCTGAGGGAGGTCCAACACATTGTGGCCAAGATAGAGAAATCGGCGGGTATGGTGCTGACATGACGTTCTGATGTCCCGATCGCGGTACGTGGTGCTTTTTTTTAATTACAGTATGTTTTCGGTTGGCAGGAGGCTGCATGAATCCTCAGACGCTGTTCCATGACGCGGCCTCCAACATCATCTCCCTGGTTTTGTTCGGCACTCGTTATGATTATGATGACGAAAAACTTAAAACGTACGTGCGAGCTTTCACCGAAAACACCAAGATCTCTAACGGACCCTGGTCCATGGTAAGAACCAACAGTGAGACTCTTGTTTTAAGATATTATCATATAACACACATATAATCCACACATGCATCATTCAGTAAGTAGCCCTGGGCATTTCGTGGCCCCAGGTCCACATCAGGATGTCCTAGACGTCCCAGGAGTAACACAAGGTAAATAAATAAAAGTTGTGTTACTTAAAGTTACAGATCTAATGAACAGAGAGTTGAGTTTGTGGCATTTCTATCCCCGTAAACAATGAACTCTCTCTACCCCTCCCCCCCTTGTAGCTCTATGATATGTTTCCAGTGGTGAGGCCTCTGCCCCTGCCCTTCCAAAATGCCTTTAGGAATTACAGAGCTGTACGAGCCATGACATCCAACATGATCAATACGCACAAGGCCAGCCGAGTGCCAGCGGAACCCAGAGACTTCGTCGACTGCTATCTGGACGAGCTCGATAAGGTTCGTGTGAGAGCAACTTCATACAAAACTCAGATCCGGAAATGAGAACTCTCAGTGAAATTATCTGACTTGGAAATTCTGTAAATTTGGATGTGTTTTTTCAACAGAAAGAAGAGGGCTCCACCTTTGAGGAAGACCAGCTCATAAACACCATCATGAACCTGCACGTGGCTGGGACTGACACCACCTCCAACACGCTGCTCACCTCTTTCCTTTACCTCATGCATCACCCAGATGTTCAGGGTATGAATTCAAAAGCCCTCGTGTTCTATAGGGTCGCGGTAGCTCAGTGTTTAGGGCGTTGGGTTATCAATCTGAAGGTTGGGGGTTCAAATCCCAGGTCACCTGAAGTTACCAGTGTGGGTCCTTGAGCGAGACCCTTAACCTTCATTGCTCCAGGGATGTTGTGATGAACCCTGTGCTCAACTTGAAAGTCGCTTTGGATTAAAGCGTCTGATAAATGACCAAATGTAAAGCAAATGTCTCTAGGAGTCTTATGTTCTTTATGAGGATGTGAGGTCATAATGACGACGCCTGTGCCGACTGTGCTTCAGAGAAATGTCACGAGGAGATCGATCGGGTTCTGGACGGTAAAGACGAGGTGTGTTTCGAGGACAGACACAACATGCCGTATGTGCAGGCTGTGATTCACGAGACTCAACGCGTCGCCGACACGGTTCCTCTGAGCGTCTTTCACTCCAACACTAAAGATACCAAACTGATGGGCTACGACATTCCAAAGGTGACTTCAGTTCATTTTAATTCTGTTAATTATAATCCTGTTGTTATAAAAGGTCTCATTTTTCTCGTTCATGACATTTTAGGGAACCATCATCATTCCAAACCTGTCCACGGTGCTGAGTGAGGAGAGCCAGTGGAAGTTCCCTCACGAGTTCAACCCAGAAAACTTCCTGAACGAGCAGGGGCAGTTCCAGAAGTCCGACGCCTTCTTACCCTTTTCTGCAGGTGGAGAACACAAAGCACGCCTCATTCAAACCTGCGTTATTGTTTCCAGTTTCCGTGAATTCCACTCGTACACTGACGTACCTTCATGCCCCGTGTGGCTGTGTGTGTGTGCAGGGCCTCGGATGTGTCTCGGTGAAGGTCTGGCTCGTATGGAACTCTTCCTCATCATGGTCACCCTCCTGCGCCGCTTCAAGTTCATCTGGCCCAAAGACGCGGGAGAACCGGACTTCACCCCCGTCTACGGGATAACCCAGACCCCCCAACCCTACAGGATGAGGGTGGAGAAGAGACAGCCAGCTCGAGAAATCTAGAATTTGTTTAAAGATTATTAACAACCACAAGACGAAAACACTGCGACTTTAACAAACGGAGGAAAATAAAGATGATTGAGTTCTAATTTATTCCTGTAAAATAAAATACATGGACATACACACGGTGTTGATGTTTCATCTGAATGATAACCATCGACATGGAGGAGCAGCCATTACATAATGCATCCTAAAAAAAAGGTCTAAGGTCAGATGTAGTAATGTCTGGTGTCCTCGGGAAGTTACATTTTAAACAATTTTTGAACTCCGACGACTTTTCGGAACGTAAACAACTCCGGAGTGATTTATTATTTATCCGTGTGATTTATTATTTAAAATTTTATTTCAAACCAAAGTATCGACAGGCAAGTGATGTACGTAATGTTAAAAGGGCGAGGAGGTTTTTAATCCGTACAGTCAGATGGTAAACGGGCTGCTGCTGCACACGTCCGGCTTTTATACTCCATCTGCATCATGCTCCACCACCACCATCTAATAGTACGGGGTTAAATTAGATCCACCATAAATTCATTACATAATTAAAATAGTGAATATTTAAAAATGTAAACAGTGGGTGTGGGTCTGCCATATGAACAGTGACATCAAATCTAGTGATGAGTAAGCAATTAAATACACAAATGTTGCTGATGAACTTTGGGTTGAAGCAGTGGAGGTGCTGGTCCTCAGCTCCAGATGAACCTTAACGCTGTTTATAGGGTAAAGTGAATTACGGGTGTCGTACAGAACGCCGTACCAGTCGTCCTCCGGTGTTCCTGTTAATGATTAATGGATTTACATTCACTAAGCCCCGCTGTGGCAAAGGTTCTGCACCTGAGTGGAGCAGAGGGCAGCAGTCATCATGTTCTCCTGGGTTCTGGTCAGCGTTTGCGTCGTCCTCCTCTTTCTTCTGATCCGGGTCCAGAGGCCCAAGAACTTTCCACCTGGACCGCGACCCCTGCCCTTATTTGTAAATATTCTGCAGCTCAACCTCAAGAACCCTTTGAAGGACTTTGAGAAGGTTGAGTAGTGGATTTTCTTAATGTCTCTCTAATTAGCTGCTTGTTTTAAACATGAACGCTGTGATTCCTCGGTGTGATAGTTCATACTCTTGTAGTTCTATACAACCCACAACATTAACCTAGCATTCTAGAACCTTCCTGTTCTGTGTTTTATTGGTCTTTAAATTATATCTGCACCCGAACACGCAGCACACAGTCTCACAGTCTGAACAAACAGAATGTTCACTTTAACGAAACGCGTCTCACTTTGCGCAGTGACCTTACGCATGTTACTTTAAAAGTATCTAGAAAATAAGTGGTTATTAATACAATGTTTAAAACATAAATCATCAGTAAAGAATAAAGAGAAAAGCATAAAAGAGACTAAAATAAAACAGGTTCTAACCTCTCCTGCAGAAGCTTTTGATTCTTTGATTGGACTGGTTCCCAATAGGGGGCGCCACAGAGGAGACGTTTGACATATTCGCCTTGGCACAGTTTGCCCTCCTGATAAAACTCTTTTCCCCAGACTGGACGACAGAACCACAAGGGGACCACGTTACCCCCCTAATGACTGGGACGTTAGCGTGACTTTAGTTGTGGGACGACGTGAAGGAATTGAACCCAGGACCTTTAAAATAATAAAGTTTCTTCACGTTTCTAAAATAACGACCTTAACCTTTTATAATGCTGTTGCCATTTTGAAATAACGTCAGCCTTTTGTTTGTCTAGCTGAACAAACGTTATGGAAACATTTACGGCCTGTTCATCGGGAAGCGACCCACCATCGTCCTTTGCGGCTACAAGGCGATTAAAGAAGCTCTGGTCACCCGCGCTGCAGACTTCTCAGATCGTCTCGACAACGTGCTCTTCAGCAACATGACCAAAAAGAAAGGTGAGGTCACGGATCAGGTGACACTGAACTCGGTTGAGGATCCGTCACTAATAACCATAACCTAACCGCCATCAAACCTAACCACCATCAAACCTAACCGCCATCAAACCTAACCGCCATCAAACCTAACCGCCATCAAACCTAACCGCCATCAAACCTAACCGCCATCAAACCTAACCTTCATCAAACCTAACCGCCATCAAACCTAACCGCCATCAAACCTAACCGCCATCAAACCTCACAGGAATCATCTTTTCGGATTACGGGCCGGAGTGGAAGCAGCACCGGCGCTTCTCCCTCATGACCCTGAGGAACTTTGGGCTGGGGAAGCAATCGATGGAGGGAAGGATCCTGCGAGAGGTCCAACACATTGTGGCCAAAATAGAGAAATCGGCGGGTATGGTGCTGACATGACGTTCTGATGTTCCGATCGCGGTACGTGGTGCTTTTTTTTAATTACAGTTTGATTTCGGTTGGCAGGAGGCTGCATGAATCCTCAGACGCTGTTCCATGACGCGGCCTCCAACATCATCTCCCTGGTTTTGTTCGGCACTCGTTATGATTATGATGACGAAAAACTTAAAACGTACGTGCGAGCTTTTACCGAAAACACGAAGATCGCTAACGGACCCTGGTCCATGGTAAGAACCAACAGTGAGACTCCAATAATGAATTAAAAACAAGCCATCATCATATAACTCACATGTAACCCACACATGCATCATTCAGTAAGTAGCCCTGGGCATTTTGTGGCCCCAGGTCCACATCAGGATGTCCTAGATGTCCTATGAGGTCAACACAAACTAAATAAATGTGAGAACTTTAAGCACCCTGCTCTTTGGTGGCTGCCTGCAGACCTCACTGAGTTGTTTTATGTAAAGTTACAGATCTAATGATTCTACCCCCCCCCCCTTGTAGCTCTATGATATGTTTCCAGTGGTGAGGCCTCTGCCCCTGCCCTTCCAAAATGCCTTTAGGAATTACAGAGCTGTACGAGCCATGACATCCAACATGATCAATACGCACAAGGCCAGCCGAGTGCCAGCGGAACCCAGAGACTTCGTCGACTGCTATCTGGACGAGCTCGATAAGGTTCGTGTGAGAGCAACTTCATACAAAACTCAGATCCGGAAATGAGAACTCTCAGTGAAATTATCTGACTTGGAAATTCTCCCAGCAAATCTGCAAACTCGGGTGAAACTGGCCACTAGTTGTTGCACAAGCATCAGTGTAAGTAGAAGAACCAGCCTGCCACCACCATCATCATCATCATCATCATCTGTGTGGTCTTTCAACAGAAACAGGAGGGCTCCACGTTTGAGGAAGACCAGCTCATAAACACCATCATGAACCTGCACGTGGCTGGGACTGACACCACCTCCAACACGCTGCTCACCTCTTTCCTTTACCTCATGCATCACCCAGATGTTCAGGGTATGAATTCAAAAGCCCTCGTGTTCTATAGGAGTCTCATGTTCTTTATGAGGATGTGAGGTCGTAATGACGACGCCTGTGCCGACTGTGCTTCAGAGAAATGTCACGAGGAGATCGATCGGGTTCTGGACGGTAAAGACGAGGTGTGTTTCGAGGACAGACACAACATGCCGTATGTGCAGGCTGTGATTCACGAGACTCAACGCGTCGCCGACACGGTTCCTCTGAGCATCTTTCACTCCAACACTAAAGATACCAAACTGATGGGCTACGACATTCCAAAGGTGACTTCAGTTCATTTTAATTCTGTTAATTATAATCCTGTTGTTATAAAAGGTCTCATTTTTCTCGTTCATGACATTTTAGGGAACCATCATCATTCCAAACCTGTCCACGGTGCTGAGTGAGGAGAGCCAGTGGAAGTTCCCTCACGAGTTCAACCCAGAAAACTTCCTGAACGAGCAGGGGCAGTTCCAGAAGTCCGACGCCTTCTTACCCTTTTCTGCAGGTGGAGAACACAAAGCACGCCTCATTCAAACCTGCGTTATTGTTTCCAGTTTTCGTGAATTCCACTCATACACTGACGTACCTTCATGCCCCATGTGGCTGTGTGTGTGTGCAGGGCCTCGCACGTGTCTCGGTGAAGGTCTGGCTCGTATGGAGCTCTTCCTCATCATGGTCACCCTCCTGCGCCGCTTCAAGTTCATCTGGCCCAAAGACGCGGGAGAACCGGACTTCACCCCCGTCTACGGGATAACCCAGACCCCCCAACCCTACAGGATGAGGGTGGAGAAGAGACAGCCAGCTCGAGAAATCTAGAATTTGTTTAAAGATTATTAACAACCACAAGATGAAAACACTGCGACTTTAACAAACGGAGGAAAATAAAGATGATTGAGTTCTAATTTATTCCTGTAAAATAAAATACATGGACATACACACGGTGTTGATGTTTCATCTGAATGATAACCATCGACATGGAGGAGCAGCCATTACATAATGCATCCTAAAAAAAAGGTCTAAGGTCAGATGTAGTCATTTTTTAGTATTTTTGAACTCTGACGACTTTTAGGAACGTAAACAACTCCGGACAGACGTGTGATTTATTATTTAAAATTTTGTTTCAAACCAAAGTCACAGGCGAGTGATGTACGTAATGTTAAAAGGGCAAGGAGGTTTTTAATCCGTACAGTCAGATGGTAAACGGGCTGCTGCTGCACATGTCCAGCTTATATACTCCATCTGCATGCTCCACCACCATCTAATAGTACGGGGTTAAATTAGATCCACCATAAATTACATTTACATTTACATTTAGTCATTTAGCAGAAAGCTTTTATCCAAAGCGACTTACAAATGAGAACACCACAAGTCAGAAGCCATGGAGAAAACCAACTATACTGTAAATTCATCAAACCTGATTGTTATTCGATGCTGTGCCCCCCCCCTTTTTTTATTTTATTTTTTTTTTTACAACAGGTACTTGTTAATTGCGTTTTAAGTAGTTTCTTAAAACTGTTTAGAGATTCTGCCTTACGGACAGAGTTGGTAAGATCGTTCCACCATTTTGCAGTGGTGAACGCCACGGAGTGAGAATTAGCTCCTCGGTGAGGTGGAACCGCCAGGCGGCAATCATCACTGGAGCGAAGTGAACGAGTCGGAGTGTATTTTGAAAAGATAGAGTGAAGGTAGGAGGGGGCAGATCCAGAAATGGTTCTGTATGCCAGAGTCAGCGACTTGTACTGAATGCGAGCAGCTACAGGAAGCCAATGGAGGGAAGTGAGTAATGGAGTGACATGAGTTCTGTTGGGCTGGTTAAACACGAGTCGGGCTGCAGAGTTTTGAATTAGTTGAAGAGGTCTGATTGTGGAAGCTGGGATACCGGCAAGTAGCGCATTACAATTATCAAGCCGGGATAGGACTAGGGCTTGAACAAGCAGTTGGGTCGCATGTTCAGTCAAAAAGGGTCTGATCTTCCTTATGTTATAAAGAAGGAATCTACAAGAACGGGCGGTTTTGATAACATGATCAGAGAGTTTAAGGTGGGAGTCTATTGTGAACCCGAGGTTCCGGACCGAATCGGTTGGGGAGATTGTGGAGCCATCAATTTGGAAGGTCAGGTTGTGATGGATTGAGGGTTTAGCTGGAATAATGAGAAGCTCTGTTTTTTCTAAGTTTAATTTGAGATGACGGGCCTTCATCCAGACAGATATGTCGGTGAGGCACGCAGATACCCGATTTGAGATGGTGGTGTCATCAGGGGCAAAAGACAGATGAAGTTGAGTGTCATGAGCATAGCAGTGGTAAGAGAAACCATGCGCCTGGATGACTGTGCTCAGTGATGTCATGTAAAGTGAGAAGAGGAGAGGACCAAGTACAGAGCCCTGAGGCACACCCGTGCGTACTTGGTGAGAGTTAGAGATCTCCCCATTCCATGACACTTTGAAGGTCCTTCCTGTGAGATAGGATCGAAACCATTCAAGTGTCGTGCAAGAAAAGCCTAATTCAGCTAGAGTGGACAGTAGAATCTGATGATTTACTGAAACAAAAGCTGCAGAAAGGTCTAACAAAATGAGGACCGAGGATTGAGATTTGGCTTTGGCAGATTTAAGTGAGTCAATCACAGAGAGTAATGCTGTCTCCGTGGAGTGACCACATCTAAAACCGGACTGATTGGGATCAAGGAGATTATTCTGATTAAGAAATTTGAAGACCTGTGTGGATACCACCCGTTCAAGTGTTTTAGACAGGAAAGGTAAAAGAGAAACAGGTCTGTAGCTCTCGACCAAATTTGGGTTGAGCGTAGGTTTTTTGAGTAGGGGTTTGACTATGGCCTGTTTGAAACAATTTGGAAAAGTCCCAGACGCGATAGAGGAGTTAATGATGTGTGTGAGAGCTGGTGTGATGGAGGAGGCAATGGACTGAAGAAGGTGGGATGGGATGGAATCAAGGGGGCAAGTAGTTGGGTTACTGGCAAGAAGAATTTTGCAGATGTCAGATTATGTGACAGGGGAGAAGAAGGAGAAGGTTGGAAGGCTGGATGTGTGAGATGTAGCGTTGTGGAAATGGTGAGTATGAAAGAGTTTGCTGATGCCCTCAATCTTTTCTGTGAAAAAAGTTGCAAAGACATCAGCTGACAGAGAAGTGTTAGGAGGGGGAGAGGGAGGAGTTAGTAGGGAGTTGAAAGTTCTGAATAAGGTGCGCGGATCTGAGATGCATGTTACCTTGGACTGAAAGAACAAGGATTTAGCAGCAGTTACATCCTTCGAGAAAGTGGCAAGTGAGGACTGGTATGTTTCTAAGTCTGAAGACAGACCAGACTTACACCATTTTCTTTTGGCGTAACGAAGAGAAGTACGTTGCTTCCAAAGCGTCTCCGTGAGCCAGGGACTGGACGGAGAACTATGTGTTTTCCTGGTGGATTTTGGACAGACCTGATCAAGACATGAAGCCAAGGTGGAGCAGAATGTGCTTGATGCAGTGTTGGTGTCAAGGGTTAAGAAGTTACTGATTCTAGGAAGGGCATCTGTAACCAAGTCGGCAAAGAGTGTGTTAGAGAGGGCACTAAGATTGTGACGTACCTGAGATGTTTTACTGATGATCACGGGAGAAGGTGGAAGAGAACTGTATGAAGAAGTGGTCTGATTCATGAAGTGGAGTGATGTGTATGTCAGAAGAGAGACATGAGCGCGTCATGATGAGGTCGAGCTGGTTGCCAGCCCGGTGGGTAGCTGAGGTGCAGAGTAGATGGAGGTCCAGGCTGGAGATGAGATCAAGAAACTCAGCGGCGTACGGTCGGTCTAAGTGAATGTTGAAGTCGCCGAGGACCACAAGAGGACAACCATCATCTGGGAGAGATGATAATAACATATCAAATTCCTCGACGAAGTTATCTAGTTGACCTGGGGGACGATAAATGACAAGAAAATGACATTTAGCCGGTTCAGTGATTGTCAGTGCATGGAATTCGAATAAGACAGTGTTTGATAAAAGTGTAAGAGTAGAGAATTTCCATTTGTGGGTTATAAGCAAACCTGTGCCACCTCCGCTTTTGCCAATAAGAGGAGAGTGAGAGAAGTGGAAATTCGTTGAAAGGGCAGCTGGTGTCGCGGAATTCTCGGGACGAATCCACGTCTCAGTGAGGGCTAAAACCTGAAGACCAGCATGAGCCGCAAAAGCAGGAATGAAATCAGATTTCTTGGTGGCTGACTGACAATTCCATAGTCCTGCAGAGAAGGTGAAGGGCTCGCTTGTATTCACCTGCCGCAGAGTTCACAGGTGTGCAAGAGTGCGCCTTCTCCTCTGAGGAAAGGAACGTCTGAAGAGAAAGGTGCTGAAGAGAAAGGTGTGAATGGATAAGAAAATGGATTGACTACTTAGAGATGTCCTTAGTTGCCTTGTCGTTCGTTGTCCTTGCTCGGTGGACTCGCACAGATAGACTCGCAGGTCTTTACACTAATAGGTCTTAACACGAGGGGCGGAACACGAGGGGCTGTCGCGTCCGCTGTCGCGTCAGCGTGTCTACGATTCTTAGATAGCCCTGATGAAACTAGGTCACGCCCCCTCCGGAACAATCCCACGTTCAAGGCAAGGTGCAAATAGGTACTAGACCGAAACTAGAACTGAAACCAGTTATTCTATATACAGTTATATCCTAACTAACCGACAGTAGTTTTAATATCTAGCAACAAGAACGCCCAAACAGACTATTCAATTTAACAACGATTAGGATAAAATATGGGTATTACCGTGACTCTAGGGGTGCCGACGCGCAGATCTACGATGTACAACAGGTAATTCAAAGTTACAGCAGTTACTTCCTACACAAACGCCTGACTTGTTCTTTTTAATTAATTACATAATTAAAATAGTGAATATTTCAAAATGTAAACAGTGGGTGTGGGTCTGCCATATGAACAGTGACATCAAATCTAGTGATGAGTAAGCAATTAAATACACAAATGTTGCTGATGAACTTTGGGTTGAAGCAGTGGAGGTGCTGGTCCTCAGCTCCAGATGAACCTTAACGCTGTTTATAGGGTAAAGTGAATTACGGGTGTCGTACAGAACGCCGTACCAGTCGTCCTCCGGTGTTCCTGTTAATGATTAATGGATTTACATTCACTATTTATTTAAAAGCCCCGCTGTGGCAAAGGTTCTGCACCTGAGTGGAGCAGAGGGCAGCAGTCATCATGTTCTCCTGGGTTCTGGTCTGCGTTTTCGTCGTCCTCCTCTTTCTTCTGATCCGGGTCCAGAGGCCCAAGAACTTTCCACCTGGACCGCGACCCCTGCCCTTATTTGGAAACATTCTGCAGGTCAACCTCAAGAACCCTTTGAAGGACTTTGAGAAGGTTGAGTAGTGGATTTTCTTAATGTCTCTCTAATCAGCTGCTCGTTTTAAACATGAACGCTGTGATTCTTCGGTGTGATAGTTCATCAGTTCCACAGTGCGGTCACGGTGAAGAACGTGCAAGAACATTTCTATACCACCCACAACATTCATCCAGCGTTCTAGAACCTTCCTGTTCTGTGTTTTATTGGTTTTTACATTATTTCTGCACCCAAACACGCAGCACACAGTCTCACAGTCTGAACGAACAGAATGTTCACTTTAACGAAGCGCGTCTCACTTTGCGCAGTGACCTTACGCATGTTACTCTAAAAGTATCTAGAAAATAAGTGGTTATTAATACAATGTTTAAAACATAAATCATCAGTAAAGAATAAAGAGAAAAGCATAAAAGAGACTAAAATAAAACAGGTTCTAACCTCTCCTGCAGAAGCTTTTGATTCTTTGATTGGACTGGTTCCCAATAGGGGGCGCCACAGAGGAGAAGTTTGAGATATTTGACTTGGCACAGTTTTCCCTCCTGATAAAACTCTTTTCCCCAGACTGGACAACAGAACCACAAGGGGACCAGGTTACCCCCCTAATGACTGGGACGTTAGTGTCTCTAATTGGCCCGTCAGCGTGTCTTTAGTTGTAGGACGACCTGAAGGAATTGAACCCAGGACTTTTAAAATTTTAAAGTTTCTGTTCCCGTTGCCATTTTGAAATAACGTCAGTCTTTTGTTTGTCTAGCTGAACAAACGTTATGGAAACATTTACGGCCTGTTCATCGGTAAGCGACCCGCCGTCGTCCTTTGTGGCTACAAGGCGATTAAAGAAGCTCTGGTCACCCGCGCTGCAGACTTCTCAGATCGTCTCGACGACGTGCTCTTCAGCAACATAACCAAAAAGAAAGGTGAGGTCACGGATCAGGTGACACTGAACTCGGTTGAGGATCGGTCACTAATAACCATAACCTAACCGCCATCAAACCTAACCGCCATCAAACCTCACAGGAATCATCTTGTCGGATTACGGGCCGGAGTGGAAGCAGCACCGGCGCTTCTCCCTCATGACCCTGAAGAACTTTGGGCTGGGGAAGCAATCGATGGAGGGAAGGATCCTGCGAGAGGTCCAACACATTGTGGCCAAGATAGAGAAATCGGCGGGTATGGTGCTGACATGACGTTCTGATGTCCCGATGGCGGTACATGGGGCTTTTTTTTAATTACAGTTTGATTTCGGTTGGCAGGAGGCTGCATGAATCCTCAGACGCTGTTCCATGACGCGGCCTCCAACATCATCTCCCTGGTTTTGTTCGGCACTCGTTATGATTATGATGATGAAAGACTTAAAAAGTACGTGCGAGCTTTCACCGAAAACATGAAGATCGCTAACGGACCCTGGTGCATGGTAAGAACCAACAGTGAAGCTCCAATAATGAATTAAAACAAGCCATCATCATATAACACACGTCATTCAGTAAGTAGCCCTGGGCATTTTGTGGCCCCAGGTCCACATCAGGATGTCCTAGACGTCCCATGAGGTCAACACAAAGTAAATAAATGTCAGAAATTTAAGCACCCAGTTCGTTGGTTGCTGCCTGCTGACCTCACTGAGTTGTGTTACGTAAAGTTACAGATCTAATGAACAGATAGTTGGGTTTGTGGCATTTCTACCCCCGTAAACAATGAACTCTCTCTACCCCCCCCCACCCCTTGTAGCTCTATGATATGTTTCCAGTGGTGAGGCCTCTGCCCCTGCCCTTCCAAAATGCCTTTAGGAATTACAGAGCTGTACAAGCCATGACATCCAACATGATCAATACACACAAGGCCAGCCGAGTGCCAGCGGAACCCAGAGACTTCGTCGACTGCTATCTGGACGAGCTCGATAAGGTTTGTGTGAGAGCAACTTCATACAAAACTCAGATCCGGAAATGAGAACTCTCAGAGAAATTATCTGACTTGGAAATACTGTAAATTTGGATGTGTTTTTTCAACAGAAAGAGGAGGGCTCCACGTTTGAGAAGGATCAGCTCATACACACCATCATGAACCTGCACTCGGCTGGGACTGACACCACCTCCAACACGCTGCTCACCTCTTTCCTTTACCTCATGCATCACCCAGATGTTCAGGGTATGAATTCAAAAGCCCTCGTGTTCTATAGGGTCGCGGTAGCTCAGTGGTCAGGGCGTTGGGCTATCAATCTGAAGGTTGGGGGTTCAAATCCCAGGTCACCTGAAGTTACCAGTGTGGGTCCTTGAGCGAGACCCTTAACCCTCATTGCTCCAGGGATGTGCTCAACTTGAAAGTCGCTTTGGATTAAAGCGTCTGATAAATGGTAGAATGTAATGCAAATGTCTCTAGGAGTCTCATGTTCTTTATGAGGATGTGAGGTCATAATGACGCCGACTGTGCTTCAGAGAAATGTCACGAGGAGATCGATCGGGTTCTGGACGGTAAAGACGAGGTGTGTTTCGAGGACAGACACAACATGCCGTATGTGCAGGCTGTGATTCACGAGACTCAACGCGTCGCCGACACGGTTCCTCTGAGCGTCTTTCACTCCAACACTAAAGATACCAAACTGATGGGCTACGACATTCCAAAGGTGACTTCAGTTCATTATTTCTAATTAAATAATCCTGTTAATTATAATGCTGTTGTTATAAAAGGTCTCATTTTTCTCGTTCATGACATTTTAGGGAACCATCATCATTCCAAACCTGTCCACGGTGCTGAGTGAGGAGAGCCAGTGGAAGTTCCCTCACGAGTTCAACCCAGAAAACTTCCTGAACGAGCAGGGGCAGTTCCAGAAGTCCGACGCCTTCTTACCCTTTTCTGCAGGTGGAGAACACAAAGCACGCCTCATTCAAACCTGCGTTATTGTTTCCAGTTTTCGTGAATTCCACTCGTACACTGACGTACCTTCATGCCCCGTGTGGCTGTGTGTGTGTGCAGGGCCTCGGATGTGTCTCGGTGAAGGTCTGGCTCGTATGGAGCTCTTCCTCATCATGGTCACCCTCCTGCGCCGCTTCAAGTTCATCTGGCCCAAAGACGCGGGAGAACCGGACTTCACCCCCGTCTACGGGATAACCCAGACCCCCCAACCCTACAGGATGAGGGTGGAGAAGAGACAGCCAGCTCGAGAAATCTAGAATTTGTTTAAAGATTATTAACAACCACAAGACGAAAACACTGCGACTTTAACAAACGGAGGAAAATAAAGATGATTGAGTTCTAATTCATTCCTGTAAAATAAAATACATGGACATACACACGGTGTTGATGTTTCATCTGAATGACAACCATCGACATGGAGGAGCAGCCATTACATAATGCATCCTAAAAAAAAGTTCTAAGGTCAGATGTAGTAATGTCTGGTGTCCTCGGGAAGTTACATTTTAAACAATTTTTGAACTCCGACGACTTTTCGGAACGTAAACAACTCCGGACAGACGTGTGATTTATTATTTAAAATTTTATTTCAAACCAAAGTATCGACAGGCGAGTGATGTACGTAATGTTAAAAGGGCGAGGAGGTTTTTAATCCGTACAGTCAGATGGTAAACGGGCTGCTGCTGCACACGTCCGGCTTATATACTCCATCTGCATGCTCCACCACCATCTAATAGTACGGGGTTAAATTTGATCCACCATAAATTCATTACATAATTAAAATGGTGAATATTTAAAAATGTAAACAGTGGGTGTGGGTCTGCCATATGAACAGTGACATCAAATCTAGTGATGAGTAAGCAATTAAATACACAAATGTTGCTGATGAACTTTGGGTTGAAGCAGTGGAGGTGCTGGTCCTCAGCTCCAGATGAACCTTAACGCTGTTTATAGGGTAAAGTGAATTACGGGTGTCGTACAGAACGCCGTACCAGTCGTCCTCCGGTGTTCCTGTTAATGATTAATGGATTTACATTCACTATTCCTTTAAAAGCCCCGCTGTGGCAAAGGTTCTGCACCTGAGTGGAGCAGAGGGCAGCAGTCGTCATGTTCTCCTGGGTTCTGGTCAGCGTTTGCGTCGTCCTCCTCTTTCTTCTGATCCGGGTCCAGAGGCCCAAGAACTTTCCACCTGGACCGCGACCCCTGCCCTTATTTGGAAACCTTTTGCAGCTCAACCTCAAGAACCCTTTGAAGGACTTTGAGAAGGTTGAGTAGTGGATTTTCTTAATGTCTCTCTAATTAGCTGCTCGTTTTAAACATGAACGCTGTGATTCCTCGGTGTGATAGTTCATCAGTTCCACAGTGCGGTCACGGTGAAGAACATTTCCATACAACCCACAACATTCATCCAGCGTTCTAGAACCTTCCTGTTCTCTGTTTTATTTGCCATATCTAGCCATTGATTTTCTGATAACGTCTTCTTTATTTGGTTGGTCCATTGGGGGCGCCACAGAGGAGAAGTTTCAGACATTCGGCACACTTTTACACGGAAGGCGCCTCCTGATACAACTATCCTGTTCTCCTGAGTCGAGAACCAGAAATACAAAAACACAGATAAGTTCCGCATCTAATTGGCCGGGACGATGTAGCGTCTCCCGTTTACCCGTCAGCATGTCTTCAGCTTTTGGCGGGAACCAGCACCCCTCTAATTTTTCTTCTATGTGTAAAAATAATACAACAATTATTTTAATATTCGTGTAAATGAATCCCATTTGCCACTGATTTTGAATAATCAGTCTTTTGTTTGTTTGTCTAGCTGAACAAACGTTATGGAAACATTTACGGCCTGATCATCGGGAAGCGACCCGCCGTCGTCCTTTGCGGCTACAAGGCGATTAAAGAAGCTCTGGTCACCCGCGCTGCAGACTTTTCAGATCGTCCGGGTGACATACTCATCAGCCAAATTACCCAAAGGAAAGGTGAGGTCACGGATCAGGTGACACTGAACTCGGTTTGTGGATCCGTCACTAATAACCATAACCTAACCGCCATCAAACCTAACCGCCATCAAACCTAACCGCCATCAAACCTAACCGCCATCAAACCTAACCACCATCAAACCTAACCGCCATCAAACCTAATCGCCATCAAACCTAACCGCCATCAAACCTAACCGCCATCAAACCTAACCGCCATCAAACCTAACTGCCATCAAACCTAACCGCCATCAAACCTAACCGCCATCAAACCTAACCGCCATCAAACCTAACCACCATCAAACCTAACCGCCATCAAACCTAACCGCCATCAAACCTAACTGCCATCAAACCTCACAGGAATCATCTTTTCGGATTACGGGCCGGAGTGGAAGCAGCACCGGCGCTTCTCCCTCATGACCCTGAGGAACTTTGGGCTGGGGAAGCAATCGATGGAGGGAAGGATCCTGCGAGAGGTCCAACACATTGTGGCCAAGATAGAGAAATCGGCGGGTATGGAGCTGACATGACGTTCTGATGTCCCGATGGCGGTACGTGGTGCTTTTTTTTAATTACAGTATGTTTTCGGTTCGCAGGAGGCTGCATGAATCCTCAGACGCTGTTCCATGACGCGGCCTCCAACATCATCTCCCTGGTTTTGTTCGGCACTCGTTATGATTACGATGACGAAAGACTTAAAAAGTACGTGCGAGCTTTCACTGAAACCACGAAGATCGCTAACGGACCCTGGTGCATGGTAAGAACCAACAGTGAGGCTCCAATAACGAACGTTCAAGTTCAAGTAATTTATTTATGTTGCGCTTTTTACAACAGTACATCGTCACAAAGCAGCTTTACAGAATGAAAAGCCTTTAAACCCCCAAAGAGCGAGCCGAAGCGACAGTGGCAAGAAAAAACTCCCTTTTATGTTGTTATTTAAGGAAAAAACCTTGGGAGGACCGAGACTCAGTGGGGGACTCATCCTCCTTGAGCGGCCAGGCAGCAACAACAGTGTAGGACAGCTATGTACAGATATTAAACACATGGAACAACTAACAACTGGAAAACTATATGTGAGTCCATTAGGGGGCGTCCTGCAGGACCGCCTTGTCAGGTTCCATACAGTATTCGTCAGCAATACATTATTTTTATACAGGGCGGCACGGTGGCTTAGTGGTTGGCATGTTCTCCTCTCAGCACTAGGGATTCCCGGTTCGAATCCCCATCTGGGTGGAGTTTCCATGTCCTCCCCGTGTCCGCGTGGGTTTCCTCCGGGTTCTCCGGTTTCCTCCCACAGTCCAAAAACATGGATCAAGTCAATTGAGTTCTCCAAATTGCCCCATATAGAGTGTATCTGTGTGAGTGAGTGTGTGCTCAGCGATAGATTGGCGCCCTGTCCTGGGTCTATCTGCCTGGATGGGCATGGGCATGGGCATGGGGAACCCCCCCCCCCCCGCGACCCTAATAGAGGATAAAGCGGAAGATAATGAATTAATAATATTTTTATACATTTCATCTGTCGACCAACAACAAACAATCCCAGTTTCTGATGTGGTTCTGATATTTGAGTTTCTACCCCCCCCCCCCCCTTGTAGCTCTATGATATGTTTCCAGTGGTGAGGCCTCTGCCCCTGCCCTTCCGTAAAGCCTTCGAGAACTTCAATGCTGTACGAGCCACGGCATCCAACATGATCAATACGCACAAGGCCAGCCGAGTGCCAGCGGAACCCAGAGACTTCGTCGACTGCTATCTGGACGAGCTCGATAAGGTTCGTGTGAAAGCAACTTCATACAAAACTCAGGTCTCCATGTGCTGCAGTCAACTGGTTCATCAGATGCTGATGTAGGGAGCGGTAGCTCAGTGGTTCGGGTGTTGGGCTATCAATCTGAAGGTTGGGGGTTCAAATCCCAGGGTCCACTGAAGTTACCAATATGGGTCCTTCAGCGAGACCCTTAACCCTCATTGCTCCAGGTATGCTGTGATGAACCCTGTGCTTACCTTGTAAGTCGCTTTGGAAAAAAGCGTCCAATAAATGACCAAAATGTAAATGATGTGGTGGGAGTTTGTAGGTGCAGCCAGTAAGCAGAAGAACCAGTCTGCCATCACCACCACCACCATCATCATCATCATCATGTGTTTGGTTTTTCAACAGAAGCAGGAGGGATCCACGTTTGAGGAGGAGCAGCTCGTGAACACAATTGTGAACCTGCACATCGCGGGAACTGACACCACGTCCAACACGCTGCTCGCCGCGTTCCTTTACCTCATGGCTCATCCAGATGTTCAGGGTACGACGTTAAACCTGAGCTAAATTACAATGTTCTTGTACTAACTTCAGCTGAACTGACGTTTCAGAGAAATGTCACGAGGAGATCGATCGGGTTCTGGACGGTAAAGACGAGGTGTGTTTCGAGGACAGACACAACATGCCGTATGTGCAGGCTGTGATTCACGAGACTCAACGCGTCGCCGACACGGTTCCTCTGAGTGCCTTCCACTTCAACACTAAAGATACCAAACTGATGGGCTACGACATTCCAAAGGTGACTTCAGTTCATTATTTCTAATTAAATAATCCTGTTAATTATAATCCTGTTAATTTTAATCCTGTTGTTATAAAAGGTCTTATTTTTCTCGTTCATGACATTTTAGGGAACCATCATCATTCCAAACCTGTCCACGGTGCTGAGTGAGGAGAGCCAGTGGAAGTTCCCTCACGAGTTCAACCCAGAAAACTTCCTGAACGAGCAGGGGCAGTTCCAGAAGTCCGACGCCTTCTTACCCTTTTCTGCAGGTGGAGAACACAAAGCACGCCTCATTCAAACCTGCGTTATTGTTTCCAGTTTTCGTGAATTCCACTCGTACGCTGACGTACCTTCATGCCCCGTGTGGCTGTGTGTGTGTGCAGGACCTCGCACGTGTCTCGGTGAAGGTCTGGCTCGTATGGAGCTCTTCCTCATCATGGTCACCCTCCTGCGCCGCTTCAAGTTCATCTGGCCCAAAGACGCGGGAGAACCGGACTTCACCCCCGTCTACGGGATAACCCAGACCCCCCAACCCTACAGGATGAGGGTGGAGAAGAGACAGCCAGCTCGAGAAATCTAGAATTTGTTTAAAGATTATTAACAACCACAAGACGAAAACAAGTTTATCATCAAACCATTTCATTTAAAAACAATTAAAACATTAAAGTTATGTTCTAGTCGTCAGTGTTTATTGGGGCTCGGGTCAGGACTCCGTGTGGGTCAGTCGAGTTCTTCCAAACCGAACTCACCCCTCCGAGTTTGGAACACATTGATTTTATTCTCGTCTGGCAATGAAACTGAAGGAAACACTCGTAAAGGTTGAATAAAGAAACGTCGGTCGTCCTCCGGGAGTTAAATATTAATTAATGAACTCTAATGACTTTTTGCAAAGTTAACATGAATAATTTAATATTTAGTATTATTATTGGGTGGCACGGTGGCTTAGTGGTTTAGCATGTTCGCCTCTCAGCACTAGGGATTCCCGGTTCGAATCCCCATCTGGGTGGAGTTTCCATGTTCTCCCCGTGTCTGCGTGGGTTTCCTCCGGGTTCTCCGGTTTCCTCCCATAGTCCAAAAACATGGATCAAGTCAATTGAGTTCTCCAAATTGCCCCATATAGAGTGTGTGTGTGTGTGAGTGTTCAGTGATGGATTGACGTCCTGTCCTGGGTGTATCTGCCCAGCGCCCGAAACGTTCTCCCCTGGATGGGCATGGGGAACCCCACCGCGACCCTAATAGAGGATAAAGCGAGAGATAATGAATGAATGGATGGATGTTTTTAATTATAACCCCCCCCCCCCCCAGTCTCTCAGGGATTTCTTTTTCAAATAAAATCGTTTTCAAATTTTTCCTTCATTGGTTTGCGTTTTAAACATTATAAATGTGCTTTGAGACAGGGTGCTGATGAATTCATCGCCATTTAAATAAAATTAAACTCGACTTTGAGTTTTTAATTGAGTTTCTGAGGTGACGTCAGCAGGGCTAGCTAACGGGTTTGGCTTCGGGACTTTTATTTTGAAGCGAGAGCAGACCCGGCGACGCATCAAAACACGTGGAGCGGGAATGTTCGCTTTAACCGAAACGAACGATTAAAATTCACTTTCTAAACAACTTTCACTGAAATCGCGATGATTTAACGTCCGCGTTGCTCCTCGATTAGAAGATTAAATACCGTCATGGCGACAGAAGCCAAAAGATTAAAGGTAAAAGCATAATGGAGTGAAATTACGCTCAGTTATTATTCTTATTTAATTTTATTTAATTAAATTATTATCGTTATTAGTTATTAGTATTAATATGCATTTTTGTAATTGTTGTTGTTTTTGTTTCGTGTCTCAGCTTTGAGCAATACGAATGTAGCATTCGTCAAGCCAATAAAAGCTTTTAATTTGTAAGTGTTATAATGGAGAGGTTCTGATTGCAGGTGGTGGAACATGCTGGAGGCTGCAGTGAGGATGGAGCTCTGCAGAACTTCCTGCTGTGGTGTGAGCGCGTGGATCTGACGCTCAGTGACAAGGCGAGACTGGACTTTTATTTTGAAAGCATCACTGACTGATCACTAATTAATAAGCTAGTAATTAAATCCGGACTGGGGTGGCACGGTGGCTTAGTGGTTTAGCATGTTCTCCTCTCAGCGCTAGGGATTCCTGGTTCGAATCCCCATCTGGGTGGAGTTTCCATGTTCTCCCCGTGTCCGTGTGGGTTTCCTCGGGGTTCTCCGGTTTCCTCCCACAGTCCAAAAACATGGATCAAGTCAATTGAATTCTCCAAATTGCCCCATATAGAGTGTGTCTGTGTGAGTGAGTGTGTGCCCAGCGATAGATTACCCCCCTGTCCTGGGTGTATCTGCCCAGCGCCCAAGACGTTCTCCCCTGGATGTGCATGGGGAACCCCCCCCCCCGCGACCCTAATAGAGGACAAAGCGGAACATAATGAATGAATGGTAAATCCGGATTGGTGTAAGTTAATGAAGCAGAGCGAGATGACGGGATAGGAATCGGTGTGTTTAGATCTTTACCGCTCTGTGGGTTCCGTCGCGTCCAGCTGTGACCTGACGGATTCGAACCCCGTCTCCAGGTCGTCTTGAGTAAGGACGGCACTGCGGCGGACTACGGCATGCTGGCCAGAGAGGACATCGAAGTGGGACACGTGCTGTTCTCCGTCCCCAGATCCGTCCTGCTCCGCCCCGACACCTCGGCCAGCCGGCAGGTCCTGAAAGACGGTAACGAGCGTCCGGTCCGGTCCGGTCCTGTCCTCGACCCCCGAGGTCACGGCCAACTAGGGGTGTCTTCAACTAAGGATTTTCATAGTCGAATCAGATTCGTCAGATTTTCCCTATAGTCGACTGATAGTCGAATCAGTTAAAATTTCACCACAAGATGGCGCTATAAGCGTGGTTTCTAAAAAAGATTTTTAAAAAATATTTTACTTGTTCTTCTAGAGCACCGTAAATGGGTTCCCCGTTCTGGACTTTTTTCCACTTCAAAGTAAAAACCTAAAAATTAGGATGATTTTATTTGACAAAAGGCTAAATATATAACGAAAACAAAGACATTTCATGTAAAAACTAATGCTTAGCAGCAGCCATGGGCGCCCCCATGTGGTCAAAACGGTACATTCGACTATGAGGTTCATAGTCGACTACGGTTCTCCGAATCGAATCGTCGAATATTGCAGCTCACCTCTACGGCCAACGTTCTGAACGCGTCTCGTTGACAGGCGCGGGCTCCCTGACCAGTCCCTCCGGTTGGGTGCCACTCCTCCTGGCGCTGATGTACGAGTACACGAGTCCGGACTCGCGCTGGACGCCGTATCTGTCCCTCTGGGACGATTTCAGGAAGCTGGACCACCCCATGTTCTGGTATGAGACGCTGTTCTAGAGTGGGAGGGTCGGCGTCCCCGTCGGAGACATCTGGGGTGTACGTGACGTCTGTCCTGTGAAACGTCCCGAAGGTCGAGGGAGGAGAGGGAGGCGCTGCTGAAGGGGACGGGGATCCCCGAGGCCGTGGACAGGGACCTGGAGAACATACAGACGGAGTACGAGGAGACGGTTCTCCCGTTCATTCGCGCGCACCCCGAGCTGTGGGACGCCGAGCGCCACTCGCTGCAGCTCTACCAGAGCCTCGTGGCGTTCGTCATGGCGTACAGGTGAGCGGGCGCCATCGCGCCGTCCCCCCTCGAGGACAGAGGGCGACTCGGAACGTCTCGGACCTCGGTACTCATCACTATGCATTTCTGTCCGTCAGCTTCCAGGAACCTGACGAGGACGAGGAACCCGGTCCCCCCATGATGGTGCCGATGGCGGACATGCTCAACCACGTGTCCAACCACAATGCTAATTTAGAGTACACACCTGTAAGCCTTCCCAACACCATCCATCCATCCATTTAGACATCACACACACGTCCTCTAGTCCTACATCGGGGTTCCAATTACTTCCACTCGTACCAGCACCACCATGTCAGTGACACTGCAGTACCGAGCATCACATACCCCCCTAATATCACCTGCTCAGAGAACAGAGCGACAGTATATAACACAAACATCCATCATCACCCGCTTTATCCTCTATTAGGGTCGCGGGGAGGGGGTTCCCCATGCCCATCCAGGGGAGAACGTTTCGGGCGCTGGGCAGATACACCCAGGACAGGACGCCAATCCATCACTGGACACACACTCACTCACACAGACACACTCTATATGGGGCAATTTGGAGAATTCAATTGACTTGATCCATGTCTTTTGGACTGTGGGAGGAAACCGGAGAACCCGGAGGAGACCCACGCGGACCCGGGGAGGACATGGAAACTCCACCCCGATTGGGATTCGATCCTGGATCCTCAGAGCTGAGAGGAGAACATGCTAACTTCTACACCAATGCCCCCCGTCTACACACACACACACTATATGGAGATTTTTGGAGAACTCAATTGACTTGATCCATGTCTTTTGGACTGTGGGAGGAAACCGGAGAAAGCCCACGGGGAGAACATGCAAACTCCACCCAGATTGGGATCTGAACCGGGAATCCCTAGTGCTGAGAGGAGAACATGCTAACCTCTATACCAATGCCCCCCGTCCACACACACACTCTATATGGGGCAATTTGGAGATCCATGTTTTTGGACTGTGGGAGGAAGCCGGAGAACCCGGAGGAGACCCACGCGGAGACGGGGAGAACATGGAAACTCCACCCAGATGGGGATCTGAACCGGGAATCCCTAATGCTGAGAGGAGAACATGCTAATGACTAGATAGTCCATCTATTCAGTAGGTGGCGCCGATATGAAGGATTTTAAGGCGTCCTGTCGGACCTCACTAAAGCCGTCCATCGGCACCGCGTCTCCGGTGACGTTCTCCGTTCTCCCCACAGGAGCGTTTGAAGATGGTGGCGGTGCGGCGCATTAAGAAGGGCGAGGAGGTCTTCAACACGTACGGTCAGCTGGCCAACGGTCAGCTGCTGCACATGTACGGCTTCACCGAGCCGTCCAACGCCAACGACACGGCCGACGTCCGCATGAGCGCCGTGTACGAGGCGGCCGCGCAAGGTGCACGTCCGGCCTCCACCCGCATGCTCCACCACCACGCCCCACCAGGAGGAGGGTGTGGGTCTGCCCTCTGTCCAGTACCGGTCAGTTTGAGTGGAGATGTAGACGCGTGACGGGGTGTATGTTCCACATGTCGCCACACAGGGGCAGAAGACGAAGCGGCGCGGAGTCTCCTGGCGCAGAAATGGCGAACGCTGAGCGACCTGGACCTGGTGGAGGACGAGGGCGTCTTCGTCTTCGGCCGGGACGGGTCGCTGACCGACACGGAGCTGTACACCACGCTAAAGGTACGGCTCCGCGGACGGGATAGGCAGCGACGGCCGCGAGCGTCCGGCTGACGGCGTCCCTGTGCGCAGGTCCTGTGCATGGACGCGGAGGAGTTCCAGGAGTACAGGGACAACGACGGCTGGGAGGAGGACGAGGACGAGGAGGAGGACGGGTCCACGCGGGCGCTGAGCTTCGACGGGATGACGGCGCTGCCCCCGGCGTGGAAGCGGACGCTGCACGGCGCCGCGGCGCTGACGCTCGGCCTTTACGGCGGGGACGTGGAGGCGGACCGGGAGGCGCTGAAGGAGCCGGACGCACTGAGCCACAGACAGAGGAGGGCGCTGCAGGTGCGCGTCGGTCAGAGGAGCATCGTCCAGCGTCTGCAGAAGCTCACAGAGGTCAGCGCACGATAAGAGTTTAATAAACACCTTAAACACTCAGAATTAAACTCCCGCTTCATTCGACTCACTGAGTGTAGAGATGGGAGTCGTAGTTCTATAGTTCATTTATCTCCCGCTTTATCCTCTATTTTAGGGGGGGGTTCCCCATGCCCATCCAGGGGAGAACGTCTTGGGCGCTGGGCAGATACACCCAGGACAGGGCGCCAATCCATCGCTGGGCACACACTCACTCACACACACACTCTATATGGGGCAATTTGGAGAACTCCATTGACTTGATCCATGTTTCTGGACTGTGGGAGGAAACCGGAGAACCCGGAGGAAACCCACACGGACACGGGGAGAACATGGAAACTCCACCCAGATGGGGATTCAAACCGGAAATCCCTAGCGCTGAGAGGAGAACATGCTAAACCACCAGTTCTATAATTAGTTCGTTATTTTTAATAAAATAATTTTTTTATTATTATCGGTTAGGTGGCACGGTGGTTTAGCACGTTCTCCTCTCAGCGCTACGGATTCCCGGTTCAAATCCCCATCTGAGTGGAGTTTCCATGTTCTCCCCGTGGGTTTCCTCCGGGTTCTCCGGTTTCCTCCCACAGTCCAAAAACATGGATCAAGATCGATTGAGTTCTCCAAATTGCCCCATATAGAGTGTGTGTGTGTGTGTGAGTGTCTGCCCAGCACACGAGACGTTCTGGAACCCCCCCCCCCCCCCGACCCTAATATAGGATAAAGAAGAATTTAATGGACGGATGGATTATTATCGGTTTGTAAGCACCAGCTGCTCTAATTTATGTCCACAAGGTGGCAACAATGAGGCGGATCGGTCATTTTTAAAGCTCTACAGTGCGAACCCTAGAGGATGTGGAAACCCTATAGGAACGAAGGTGGAACCCTTAACCCATAACGCTTAATAACCAGACGGAACTGAAGTTCAAGTGTTTAATGCGGCAACTACAGAATGCGTACATACAGGAAATAAGTAGCGAGAACTAAAGGCAACTAGAAAGTACTACAAAATACAACACGCGGACCAATACATTTACAAAACATTCAAAATCCTTACAAAATCGGGCTGCGGCGTATTGGTCCTCCTTTGTGTTCCGCAATTTGGATCTTTGTACAAACTCTAAAGATTCAAATCACCGTTAAGGTTTCTGAATATTTCCACATTATCATTTTTTTTTTATTTGTTTTTCAAATTTTCTTTTTTTTTGTACAAGTGCCAGGGAGAACGTCCCACCTGCCGTCTTAAATTAAAAAACAAAACAAAACAAAAAAAAAAAAACGGCGTCTCCACCGCACCACTGCATACGAGAGCGCGGGATCCGTCCGGACCCATCGCCTCCTCCTCTCCCTTTTTAAACCAGACCTGGGGGGGAAGGGGGGTCCTCTCTGCACAGCATTAAAGCCTCCGAATCGGAAGGATCAGGTGAGAAATAAACGGTCGGCATGAAGGAAATAAAAAAACAAAACAAAAAAAAAAAGTAAAATGGGTGACGAGGTCGTCTCTTCACGCTCGTGTGTCAGAACGGAGCTTTGGCTAGCGGGGGGGGAGGGGCTTAATGCAAAAAGACTGCCGTCCCCTTATCCAAATATTTACACTCGTTAGTCTTTAGACTGTTCAACAGTTCTGCAGAGAAGGGAGGAAAAAAAAAAAAAAAAAAACACCCCAAAAAAAACAAAAATACCCCCTCTAAACTCTTTAGTGTGGGCGAACTCCCAGGAGAACGTAGTCCAGTGCTGGCCGAGTTTAAAGATGACGGGATAGGAGCAGGGCGTCGGTGGAGGTGGGCGGCTCGGGAGAGGCGGCTCCTGTAGCCTAGCTGGCACCCGTTCCCTCCATCACCTGCTGGGCCTGTTTCTGCCCCATACAGCACTGCGCCACCGACTGGAACAGCCTGGAAACAAAAGTCATCCGTCAATCAGCCTTCTAGCTCCGCCCATCCATCCCATGGTCATGGTTCAGGTTCCCCCTTTAAAACCACTTCTAACTCCATACACACCCACAGAGCGCAGGATCCCCACACTGCACAGCCTCTAGGGGGCACCCTCACTCACACTGGGCTGATCCCATGGTGTAAACTGCAATTCAGAATGAATCACATTGTGTTTTAATATGTGTGTGTGGGTATATAAGCGCTACTGATACTGTGCTGCAAAAAACAAAACAAAAAAAAAAAAATAAAAATAAAAATAAATAAATAAATAAAATAAAAAAATGTAAAAAAAATCGCTGATAAGCGTTTTTTTTTTCTTCCAAACCTCCGTCACGATACCCCTGGTCGATCGCGCTCGACGTATTGCGCACCCCTGTTGTAAACCAAAATCAGAAGCACTCACTTCTCGATCTCCGGCGCACAGTGTACAAAGTCATGGCTCCAGAATTTAAAGGCAGGGTTCTTGATCAGCTCGATGAAGGTGATCAGGAGTCCCCAGGGGTGAGGCCGGTTCACGATCAGTCTCTCCAGCAGGACCCTGAAGGAACCACGAGGGATATTCATCAGAGCGAGAACACGAGCGGGGTTAATGTTTAATAAGCGGCGCTCCGCGGGCGTACCGGGTGATCTGCTCCTGAATGGCCTCGGTGTTGGCCTCGGCGAACAGGTAGAGCATGGTGCAGCTGAAGTAGTGCGTGTGGCTGTTCGGGTAACGCAGCTGATTGGCTATCGCATTCAGGAACAGGTAACGACCTGAAACGGGAAGCGGGATTACGATGTAATAATAATAATAAAGCAGGGGGTTCTCCCAACTGGTCTCAGTGCGGGACCCACATGTTCTCACGGTCATCCAGGCACGACCCACTTTCATAGAACACAAATCAAACAAGCTTATTTTAGGAAAAATAGCCTTCAATAAACACATTTACACAAACATACACATGCAAAGTGAATTTTACAATATGTATTAAAAACTAAATTAATTATTAATAATAATAATAAAAAAACTTAATGAACAAAAATCCACATTTCAAATCCACTTGTTTAAATAAAATAAAAATAAATAAGGTGGTTACCATGGCAACAAGTATGCTTAGGTCTTATTTTTTTTGCCCCAAAAATAAAAAATTATAAAATTCATGAGCATTAATTTTTTTGCATTCATTATTTTTAAAATAAATTTTTTATAAAGTCGTCCACAACCCGACCCTGCAGTTGAGAACCGCTGCTGTAGAGGACGCAGTAAAATTAGACCTGTATCTAGGCAACAGCCTGTTTGCTTATCTTACAGAACCTTAACAGTTCTATTTTTAAAATAAAGTTTAAGTATAAGTTTCTCAGTTGCTCATTTCCCGCCGCGCTCCTCCTGACCCACCTTCAGTGTCCAGGTCCACCGCGAGGTTCTGGAAGATGTCCATGTGAGCCGAGTGCGTGATGGTGCTCATGGAGGGCGTGCTTCCTTTGTTATGGATGTGAGCGATGGCCTGCGTGCCCACGTACAGCACCAGGGCGTTGATCAGCTGGATGTTGTATCGGTTGCCGGGTTCGTTGGACACCTGCAGCGACAGACGGGGACGTTCCGTTTAACGTGGAACCGAACAGAAGGAGGTGCTCGCGCAGAGGAAGGCCCCCGCAGATCGCTCACCTGCAGGTTGCTGCGCAGCTCGGACAGGAACGTGACGGGGGAGCGGGTCTTCAGGTAGGAGTCCAGGTCCTTCTTGAACTGGGACGGCATGACGCCCGTGAAGTTGGTGAGGATCCGGGGAGCGATGTTGATCTCGCTCAGCATGTCCACCTGCGGAACGCGGAAACGCTTAGAATCGCAGAACCAGCTTATCACAAGCCACATTTCAGCGACGGAACGCATCGGAACTCCCACTCGGCACCTTAAGATTAGGAGTGAAGGGATCTGGAAGCCTCATGTTACGGGGGAAGGCACTCAGGATCAGGTTCCTCAGCTGGATGCAGTTGGGCGGGATCACGTCGCAGAAGCCGTAGTGATAATCGCACAGGAACTCCGGGAAGTCGTGCAGCAGGACGAGAAGAACTCGCAGCGTGCCCTGCACAGAGAACGAGGGGCGCACGGCCGTGAGGCTCCGCCAGGAGGAGGAGGAGGAGACGGGACGCGGCGCGGCGGCGAGGACGGTACCTTATAGAGGATTTGCATAGGTTTGTTCAGCTCCACGTTCCTCAAGAAAGGAGCCAGGTACTTAAACAGGTCGATCAGCAACTGAGCGTACATCGGCCACCCCTGCTGAGACAGAACGCGCCGTTTCAACTCCAACAGCAGGAGGCGATAGAGATTCACGCGGTTTAAATAAAAAAATAAATAAATAAGGCCCACCTTCTGCTGCGGAGTGTGCGCCAGCATCCTGGCGATGAAGATCCGGTGGGAGATGAGCTCCAGCCAGGCGTAGACGAAGCCCGGCGCTTTGGTCGGCCTCAGAATGTGGAACGTGTTGCTGCGAAGACGACGGGGTTTAGAACAATTTCACGGACGTCGGAACGATATTATAAAAAAACAAACAAACGCAGACGTTGTGCGATACCAGAAGGCAGTGAGGGTCTGGAAGTTGATGGTCTCCAGGACGTGCTCGGGGGCGTTGAGCTCGAGGAGCAGCATGATGAAGATGCGGTGGTACGGGAGCTGCTGGAAATCCGTCTGCCGCACGTCGTGGTCCTGGATCAGCACCCCGACCACGATACCCAGCACCTGCGGACGGGTTCACAGAGGCCTAGAGTTAACTCCTCGCATACCTCTCGACCACCGGGATAGGACCGGAGAGACGGCGGACCTTGTTCAGGAGGTTGATCTTGGTGACCGTGTTGGTGGCCTCTCCGGAGTGCTTGACCAGAAGGGCGATCAGGCGGACGAAGGCGTCCAGGTTGTGGTAGCACTTGGCCCGGATGATGGCGGCGCTGGCCGACGGGTTGTGCTGCTGCTCGGCCTGAGCGCGGTAGCTGATCTCCACGCACATCTCGGTGCACAGCCGGAAGAAACGCGTGATGAGGTCGTCGGTCTTCAGGATGCCTTGCTGGTGCATCTGCCGAGAGAGCGAACCGGAGCGTGACGACGGGAAGACGCGACCGTGACACTTTTTAATTAACGCGACGCGCCGTACCTGTCCCACGAAGGCCGAGAAGGCCTTGGTGCTGTCCCGGCCGGCGGCGGCCGAGTGGTACAGGTTGACCCACTCCCTCAGCAGGTACTCGGCCTTCTCGCGCAGGCCCGGCGGGTCGTCGTATTCGGAGGCTTGCGAGATGCCCGAGTGCATCATGAAGTTGGGCCCGCCGTGCTGCCGGTCGATCATGGCCTCGTAGTTGGAGCGCACCACGTCCATCAGCTGCGGCAGGCCCTCGGGCGCGTTGGCTCGGGAGTGGGCGCAGGTCCGCATGAGGGTCTCGATGGTGTGAAACAGATCGGCCTCGGTGATGTGGCTCACGCTGCGCTCGTCCACCAGCAGCAGCTTCACCAGCTGCATGGCGAACGCCACCGCCATGTAGTGCAGACCGTTCTCCATCGACTGAGGAAGAGGAGGAGAGGTTAGACTCCCAACGATGCGGCAGGGAGACGGATCCACGGGGCGGGGGGAAGGCTGAACGAACCTGGGCGAGATGGAGGTCATACTGCTGCATGTTGACGAGGTGATGCCGGATCAGGAGCTCCACCGCCTCCACGTTGTACTTGTACTCGTCCCGGCACTCGATCAGGCACCTGCAGGACAAACCCGTTTAGTCCGAGCGATCAGGAGACGGGCTGCGGACCCGCCGGGCGCGGCCGCACTGACCTGGTGATCTGCTTGTTGCACCACTGCGGTCCGTAGGCGCGGCTGTCCTGCAGAGCCTTCAGGACCAGCAGGTGGCACTCTCGATAGCTCAGTAACAGCTCTGCATCGGCGCCGCTGGTGGCGTCCAGGAGACCCTCGACCGCCTGGGCAGAGGAAGTGACCGATCAACACGGGTATTCGCGAATTAATAATTAATAAACCGAGCGGCCGGCTCACCGATACCGACCTTCTGAAGCAGGCCGAGTGCCGTGATGCCGTCGCGGGAGTTGCGCGCCAGCATCACCGACTCCAGCAGGTTGCGCAGGGCCTGCGCCTGGGGGTTCATGGCCAAGGCGGGCGGTATGGCGTGCAGGTGCTGCTCCAGGTCGGAGATGCACTTGTCGTAGATGTGGGTCACGTCGTCCGTGGGCCACGCCTGCTGTTGTTGCTGTTGCTGCTGCTGCTGCTGTTGTTGTTGCTGTTGCTGCTGCTGCTGCAGTGGGCAGGACGAGAGTTTGAGTGACGGCCTAAATGAAGCGCACGCGTACCGAGGGTTAAACGAACGGTCAAACCTTCATCGGCTGAGCCAGGAAGCCCGTGGGCTGAGAGAGATCGTTGCTGGGCAGGAATCCGGGGACGTTGCGGGCAAACTCCTCATAAACAGCCAGCTGCTTCGGGTCCACGCCGCCCACCTGCGGGAGGAAACGGCGTTTAGGGGCCGGAGGTTCCTCCTCGTCTACGTTGCGACGCGGCAGCCGCGTCGGTCGTACCTTGAGCCGGATTTGTTCCGGCATGCGCTCGGCTTGGTATGTCAGCACCATGGGGTCGCAGTAGCGCCGGCCCTCCTGACGAGCATGCTTCCTCAACTCGAATTCCTGCATTTAATAAATTATTATTATTATTATTATACGAAGCTACATGACCCTCGGTAAGTCCAAGTCTTAAAGCCAGCAGGCCTCACCGTCGCCAGCCTCTTGTCCATCTCGGGTCCGGCCTTTTCCACCGCCGTCTTCTGGATGAAGCAGCAGGCCAGCTCGCAGTTGTCCTGAGCGATCCTGGCGGCTGCCTCCTCCATCATGTCCCTCTGCTGAGGCGTGGGGGCCTGTGGAACCACAGCGGTGGAGGTTATGCACCCGACACGACCTCGCGCCCCAATGGACACCAAAAACGAGACGGCCCACGTACCCTCAGCGCGGCGGCGAAGGCGTTCTTCAGGTTGGTGGCGATGCTCATGACCAGCGGCTCTCTGCAGGTGATCATGGCCATGCCGGCGGTCAGGTTGCGCATCATGTGGTGGGCGGCCACGCGCATGTGCGATTCCTCGGAGTCCAGCGCAAAGTCCTTCCTGACTATCTGCTCGCAGGTCGTCATGGCGATCTTGATGGAGCGGTCCACCACGGGGTGCACCAGCTCCTGCACGGCGCGCTCGATCGCCCCGCGGACGCACTGCTTCAGCTGAAGGTGCGCCTGCAGCAGGGGGATCTGCAGGGAGAGGGAGGTCATACCAAAAAGTACCAGAACCCAACCTACAGAACACGGGACGGACGGACGGAGGGACGGACTCACGTTGCTGTTGATGTTAATGTGCGGCGCCAGCCCCGCCAGAGCGTAAACGTTGATGTCATGGTAACTGAACTGTGGGGTCGGTGGGCCGGCGGTGGCAGTCGTAGCCGTGGCAGCCGGAGTGGACGGGGCAGCTGGGGGGGAGAGACGCATCCCGTTAGATTAGAAGAACTTTACAATGAAAGAAAGACGCTTGAGCTTGTTCTCCCCGCATCATATACCTGACGTCACCACCGGCAGCAACTCCTCAGGCGGCTTGGTGTCCTTCTTTGGTGCAGACAGCTGTTCCTCCAGGCTCTTCAGCCTCTCCTTGTCTTTCAGCAGGTTCCCCGGCTTCAGGTCGTTGATGTCCAGAGACAGGTTCTTACACAGAACCTCGATCTCAAACTTCAGGTTCAACTGCGTCGTTAAAACAGAAGGGTTTTTATTTTAATATCTCACACCGACTGAACGAACACGAGTGTGTGGTTCTATCAGGTTCTGCATTTCTCTCAAACACACACACACCTTCAGATCGTGTTCCTGATGAAGCTCGGCTAATACATTCATGATGGCCATGGTCCACGGGTTCTGAGGTCTGAAAACCTAAAATGGGACGGACAGACATGAGAACCACACCGTTCCACATGCGGACTGTTCATCAGCGTCGACGTTCCATAGAAGTTAAATAAAAATAATACCATTTAAAATATGTTCAAAGAGATTAAAAACAAACAGCATCGCCATCGTTTAGTTAAAACAGTGTCAATTCTAATGATCAGCCGCCAGGGGGCGCCAAAACACCGCTGAAATACAGGGACTGGAAAGATTTAAGATTACAGCTGAGGTTTTCTAAGTAGAGAGTCTTTCAGGTTCTCACGAAAATTTCACTCCATCTTTAATACAGACAATCACTGAACTCCACCTTTAAGCATTTTTGAGTACATGACTTCGTTCACGATCCCAAAAAGGTGGGACAAGAAAAGGAAAGGGCCTTCCCCAAACTGTTGACATTCATACAAAATAAATATCTCAGTACGCTAAAGTATTTAATGCGCCCTGTACTAGAAACAGCTTTCTTCCCTCACTAAACTTTACAGTTGGCATTCAATCAGATAACATTTCCCCACGCTTCACCATGCTGTAACACATGGTCCGACTGCTCCAGGGTCCGGTATGAGCATGCTTTACACCACACCATGCAGAGCTTGACCCCGAACCCCATACATGGCACTTGTGATACGGACGCATCTTATTAAATTAGCCTTTAAAACTGATCACGTTTTAAAGTGGGCGTAGTAGCTCAGTGGTTGGGGTGTTGGGTTATCAATCTGAAGGTTGTGGGTTCAAATCCCACAACCTTTGAAGTTACCAATGTGGGTGCTTAACCCTCATTGCTCCAGGGATGTTGTGATTAACACCCTGTGCTCACCTTGGATAAAAATGGACCAAGTTTTTATATAAAATCAATGAAAGAAATAGTTACCACACTACGGAGACTGGATTCCAGAACTTTAGCCACGAAGGGAACCACGTAGAGTAACTCCTGCTGGCCTTTAACGTAAGCCTCGAGCAGGAGGGACTTCACCTCCAAATCCTGCAGAGCAACGACTCCGGTTATCAGAGATTAAACCCGCGGAGCTGGAGGGGTGTTCATTCAGACCACAGGTATAGAACTCACGGTGTAAAGGATGGGCTTGTTCTTCGCCAGGGTGATCATCCCGAGCCAGTGACCCAGGTTCTTCAGCAGGGACCGATCGGAGAAATTAGCAGCTGCCTTATCGGAGGTCAGAAGGACCTAAAAGGCAGAATTCACAAAGGTGAGACCCTCAAAAAGGTGAGACCTGGCACGCCCCGGAGGCTGAAACGTGACGGTGCGCTCCCCTACGTCACCTTGATGTTCCTGTAGGTTTCATTCAGAACCATTTTGACGAACTCGGGGTTCTTCAGCGTGTCCAGGAAGTTGGAATAGAGGCTGTGGAAATTGGGTTCGATGCTGACACGCTTCATCACGAGGTACTGCGAGACCCAGGGCATGAACTCCTCCTTCACCGTTTCCTTCAGCTCCTCGACCTTGCGTTGTAAAGAAGTCAGTAAGAGAAGGGTCACAGTGGAGGGGGGGGGCAGCAGGACGACGCGGACGTACCTTCTGAGACATGTTGGACTGGGACAGGTTGTTGAAGATGAACGCGATCTTCTCCTGCACGTTCTCCGGCGGCTCCACGATCCGCTCGGTCTGGTCCGTGGCCACCAGCAGGGTGTCGATGTTGGTGGTGTTGATCGACGGCTGAGGAGACAAAGCGCGGGCGTCACGCGACGATGGGGATCGAAGGACGCCGCATCCGATCGGACGGGTTCGAATGAGGACTACTCACGGGCACGTCCTTCTTAAAACCTACTCCGGTGGGCCGGGTGATGGTGGCGGTTTTGGCGACCGTGGTGGTGATGGTGGTCGTGGTGGTCACCAGGGTGCTGGGCTGCTGGCCGGGTTGAGGGGCTTTGGGAGGCTGGGACTGCGCCTGCGCCTGAGCCAGCGCCAGGCTGCCGGGGGTGGTGATGGAGCCCTGCATCTTCACTGGAGGGTCCCGGGACTGCTGACCGTACTCGATATACTGTACAATCAAAATACGACATTCACAACACACATGAAAATCGCACTCGGGTTCGAAACGCCCCCCTCCCCCAACGTCAAATCAGAAAAAAAAAATAATAATAAAATTATTTATTAGACGCGGAAACTAGTTTACCTCCTGTAAATGGTGCGGAAACTGCAGAAAGTGCGCTATGGACGCCAAGTGCTGACAATACTGCGGATAATCCTTCAGCCTGCAACAGAAGCCGACAACCCCGCGTCAGGCCAGGCGCACGGGACGGCGGCGCGCCCCGCGGATGCGACCGCTCACCTGTTCTTGAAGCGATCCAGAGCGGCGATGCCGAAGAAATACATCTTGGAGCCGTAAGGTTTGCGCAGCGCCTCCAGCACGTATCTCAGGGCGAGGCCCAGGGCCATGTAGGTGACCAGGCCCTTCTCGATGATGCCGCCGAACAGGCAGGCGGTGATGTGCAACTCTTTGTCTGGGTACTGGGGGAAGAAGCGGTACTCCTCGAACAGGTTGCGCAGCATGCAGTTGAAGACCTCCCGCTCGCGGTTGATGTTCGAGTCCTTGAACCGCTGCAGCATTTCCAACACCTGGGACAAACACGGGACGGGTTAAAAACTCGAGGATTACGCTCGTGACCACACGACGGGGCGCGAACTCCCCACAACGCGGCCTTCCCATAACGACCCCCTGCGTTAATGCGCGTTTTTGGGGTCGCGTAGTGAACAAATCACGCAGACTCACTTCATCCACGGACATGGTGGGGTGAGGAGGGTGGTTGTAAATGCGCTGGAAATAGCTGTTGGCCTCGTCGTCGATCTCCTTACTAAAGTGCTGGTTTGCTTCTGGCCACACCTGAGAGAGGTCCGCTGAGGAAGAGGGGGACAGTCCGATAAGAGGAGGAGGAGGCTTCAAAACGCAACGGGATGAAGAAACGTCTACTCACAATGCTGGAAGGTTGGTGGATTCAGCCCTGGTGTGCTCATCTTTCTTTGGCCAAAGGGGTCGGTACTGACGCCGGACATGCCCAGACCCGAACCGATCCCCGTCAGACTGCTGGAGCTCAGCGGACCTGTTGGCACAGACTCACACTCACAACTGGGTCTGGGAACCGCTTTCGAGACAATGGGGAGCTCCTGGTTCAGCAAGCATGCGCAGACTGGTGAAATAACGGTTCCTGGAACCCTCAAAAGAACTCTCAAAAGTAAAACACACCCACTCTGCCCCCCCCTGTTGTGCTCAGTCACAGGGACGAGGGATTACTAATTTTTTAAAAATAAATAAAAACATGTGCAGCATCATATAACGATCAGGTTTGATAATTCTACAGTGCAGCTGGTTTTCTTCATAACTCCTGACCTGTGATGTTCTCGTTTGCAAGTCGTTTTGGACTCTGATAAACGACTAAATGTAATTACAGGGATGTTACGGAACACGCGTCATCATTTTTAAACAACCCGGCTATGGAGCGGAGGTGACGGGGCGGTCGTTCGCACCTGGGAGCTGCGAGGAGAGGCCGCCGATGCCGCCGAAAGCCGTGCTCGGGTTGGGGTTGGTCAGCGGGGGGAAGGCCTTGGCCGGGGATTGGGGGTTGCTGAAGGCCGAGCTGAGCGGCGTAGGGAAACCTTGCATGTTTTGCGTGTGGGAGGTGGTGGTGCTGCTCAGATTCAGAGAGCCCATGGCGGTGAGCGGGTCCACCTGGATCACACCGTGAAAGAAATAATAAATAAAAGTCAGAAATAATAAGCACGTCAATGTATTTATAAAACACACGGGCAGAAAACTTACCGGCGAGATGGCGTCCAGGCTACTGGTGCTCGGCGCGCGGCCCTTCGGCATGACCCCCGGGGGAGGCTGGCGCGCTTTGTTCATCACGTTGCTACAGTTGGCCACCATGGTCAGGATTGTCTCGGAAAGCTCTTGAGATACGCCACTGAGGAACATTATGACTCTTAATACTACAGAACATGACGGAACCCCCCGAAAAAAATCTCTACATAATTTAACAAGACTTATTTTGCATAAGCCTTACCCCGCGCAGGTCTGCAGACAGGCCAGCATGGTGGCCAGGGTTTCCGGCGGCAGCTGTGCACTTTTGGGTTGGTCCTTCTCCGGCGCCAGTCCTCCCATGATGGTGGGACAGCGTCTTTTTAGGAAGGTCACGCAGGCCTGGATGAAGGGCTCCTATCGGAGGCGACAGACTCGGGGTTACGACGGGGACGTGGGCTGTACGGGCGAGCCGGTGAGTGCGAGCGCGAGTGCTTACCCCATGTTCTCGGATTTTGTCGCTCAGCCATTTGTCCAGTTTGAGGTATTCGCGGCGAGAGGCAAGTGCAGCAAGGTCAATAACAAAGGCAAACGGAGTACCATTTAGCAGCATCGAAAGAGACTGCGGAACAGAGAGCGGGCGAGGGTTCAGACACCGAGGCTTAAAACCGGGAACGCTCCGAACCGGACGGGAACGCGCCTCACCTTTAAATCCTGAGCAACATCCAGGATGCGAGAGAGCTTGGCCTGGTCGTACTGCTCCCCCCTCATGTACCATTCCGCCATCGAGTGCATGATGAGCTGCCGGATGGACGGCGACTGGCCCTGACGGACAGACGGCTCGCTTAGAACCTTTTCTTAATAAAGCTCGATATATTTTTTATATATATATATATATATATATATATATATATATATATATATATATATATATATATATATATATATATATATATATAAAAATAATATTTAAAAAAATTAATAAATAAAACACCCCTTACAGAGCCAACCATCAGTTCCAAAATAACACAGGGGCGCTCTCTTTAATTTGATCTCATTAATATTTTAATATAAATAACAGCATATGTTCAGCATTGTGGCGGCACGGTGGCTTGGCAAGTTCTCCTCTCAGCGCTAGGGATTCCCGGTTCGAATCCCCATCTGGGTGGAGTTTCCATGTTCTCCCCGTGTCCGCGTGGGTTTCCTCCGGGTTCTCCGGTTTCCTCCCACAGTCCAAAAACATGGATCAAGTCAATTGAGTTCTCCAAATTGCCCCATATAGAGTGTGTGCGAGTGTGTGCCCAGTGATAGATTGGCGTCCTGTCCTGGGTGTATCTGCCCAGCGCCCGAAACGTTCTCCCCTGGATGGGCATGGGGAACCCTCCCCCCCGCGACCCTAATAGAGGATAAAGTGGAAGATAATGAATGAATGTTCAGCATTGAGTAAAAACCCCGCTGTACCTGTCCGTGCCAGGCATAGTGCAGGATGATGGCCGAGTTTGGGTGGTTGCCCAGGAAGATGGGCATGAGCGTGGAGATGAGCTCATGGCGCAGCGTGTGCCAGGACGTGCTGATCTGCAGCAGTGCCAGCACCAGCATGTCCGGGCAGTGCTTAATGGGGAAGCTGAAGAGCTGCTTGACCTGGTCGTACTGGCCCACCTCGGAGAGGCGCAGCAGACTCTCCACCAGGTCCAGGCTTTTCCTGCGGGAACGAGACGACGTGAGCGCTCCGCCTCACCGATTGAGGCGCAAGAACGTGAACGCGCATGCGGGGTACCGACCATGTGGCGATCTCTCGGTTATCGTCCTCGGGCGGGGCCTTCAGGATGTCGATGGCGACGGCGTGACAGGGGAAATCCGCGAAGCAGAACACCTCCGGACTCATCAGGGACTGCTGGATGAAGGAGAGCTGGGCGAGGAAGGAAATTAAATGAGGACGAGGACGTTAACATCGAGCGGATGGGCGTCGCCCGGGGACGCGCTCCCTCACCTGGCCCTCGGCATGCTTCCACGGCCTGTAGATCAGATCCACGGGAAAGACCTCCAAACCCAAACCCCTCTGAATACCATACACCACCATCTGCAGCCCTTTACTGTCCCGGATCATGAAGCCTGGATGGTCCAGCTCGTAGGTGACCTCTTTGAAGTTCAGAGAGGGGTTCTGATGGGGGAGGGGGACATTCAGCATTTCGGATCCACGCGGCGATAAAACGTGACGTACGAGCGGGACTTACGATCTCCTTCACGATGTCAATCAGAATCTCCACGTTCCAGGTGTGGGGCTGAGAGCTGTCGCTTTTGTCCTTGCCGTCGCTCCAGATCCCGCTGCCGGGTGCGGAGATGGACTGCGGGGGAGGGAGGGAGGGAGGGAGGGGCAGTGAATTCGACAGTCGTGCAGAATGAGACGGCTATGGGAACATCCAGAATGGTGTTACCTGCAGAGAGATTCCATCCGAGAGACCGGAGTGCGTGCGGGCCATCATCCCCAGCACTCTGGCCACCTGGCTGGCCGTCACCTCGCGCATGCCATACTGCAGGATTATGTTCCTACATTCATCAGTGCTGGACAGACAAACAAAACGGGGGTTATAGTGGACCTCAAACAAGTATAGGGCAACATGAGCTCCGAATATAAGGGAAACAATGGCAATAAATTATCCCACCACCCCCAAGACCGAATTTCCAGTCAAGTTGCCCCACCAAAATTTGTAGTGAGCATCAGTCAATATTAAAATACATTATGGCACGGTTCTAGTTCCCCTTTCAGTTCTCCGACATCCATTCATTCATTATCTTCCGCTTTATCCTCTATTAGGGTCGCGGTGGGGTTCCCTATGCCCATCCAGGGGAGAACGTTTCGGGCGCTGGGCAGATAGACCCAGGACAGGGCGCCAACCTATCGCTGGATACACACTCACTCACTTTACATGGGGCAATTTGGAGAATTCAATTGGCTTGATCCATGTTTTTGGACTGTGGGAGGAAACCGGAGAACCCAGAGGAAACCCACACAGACACAGGGAGAACATGGAAACTCTACCCAGATGGGGATTCGAACCGGGAATCCCTAGTGCTAAGAGGAGAACATGCTAAACCACAAAGCCACCGTGCCACCTCCTCTGATATTCATTATCTCCCGCTTTATCCTCTATCAGGGTCGCGGGGGGGTTCCCCATGCCCATCCAGGGGAGAACGTCTCGAGCGCTGGGCAGATAGACCCAGGACAGGGCACCAATCCATCGCTGGACACACACTCACACAGACACACTCTATATGGGGCAATTTGGAGAACTCAATTGACTTGATCCATGTTTTTGGACTGTGGGAGGAAACTGGAGAAACAGGAGGAAACCCACGTGGACACGGGGAGGACATGGAAACTCCACCCAGATGGGGAGCGCTGAGAGACGAACGTGCCGACCACTAAGCCACCGTGCCGCCTTCTCTGATATTATGAAACATAAATAAAGAACCTTGTACAAAAGCCATAGCCAACTTCTTGCATAAAGTCCGCAAGGGAACTCTCCATCATGGTCTTGGCTAACTCTCCAGAGTCCGGCAGGATCCTGTCCATGAGAATGTCCCGTTTCTCAGGGTACAGCAGGGGTGCGAGCACCACAGGGCAGCGCTCCTGTGGAAAATCTGCAGAACACCAACCAACAAAGAGGGAGGGGTCAATGAGCGATGAGCCCGGAGGCGTGATGGCTGCCTCGGCGTGGAGCGCGGCGGCCGTACCTCTGCACAGTGTTTTGAGGAAAGCGTCGATCTGCTCCTGCCCGACTCCGTGGGAGCCCTTCTGCCCGAACAGGAGGTGCGAGAGCAGCAGGTGCAGAGCCTCTATGGCAATGTCCTGGAAGCCACCTTCCTGGCTGCCCCCGAGGTCCGCGTCCACGTACGAGCGCAGGAGGTCGGGCAACTTCTGCTTCACGAACTGAGCGGCTGCCGGAACAGATTCAGGAATTATAGACGAAGGAAAAAAATACCGTCGAAAACGCCACGACAACGCCAGAACGCACACTCACCAAACCCACGGAGGTCCGAGTTACTGGAGTTCAGGAGAGCGAGTCCGAAGATCACCTGGTTCGGGACAGAGCAGTTAATCAGACGTGATGGAGACACGAGACTCGGATGCTTATCGGATCAGACTTCGGGTTTACCTCCTGAACTTTGCTTAGCTTGAGAACTTTGCTCAGTTGCGGGAACAAATGCGGCGATGGTTTCAAACTCTGCGCGAAAGAAAACACAAGGTAAACTCACAGCCGCTGTCGTTGACGTCACAACACTTCGATTAGACGAACAGAGCGAACAAACCTTCTGATAGTGCAGCGGATTGTCGATGGCGTAGCACAGAGTTGAAATGAAATTTGGTTTGGTAATAAGAGAGACACACTCCTGGATCAGAAACTGTGTCTGTCGCGAGAGAAAAGGGGGAGGAGTCACAACAACCCATTAATAACACACACCATTATATATTCACACTATATCGACTTTATCTACTGCAGAGGTTTCATTCGGCCCAACGCCAAAGAGTATTTAAACATCGATACAACGTTAAGGAACCAGTTCAGGAACAGCCCCAGCAAGGCAAGGTCCATAATGATCAACCCCCGTCTTTTGGAATGAAAACCAGGTCTCATCACCCAGCATCAGTCCCCTCTTCTGGTTAACAGATCCAGCAGAGGTCCTTTAAATGACTCCAGAACGCCCCTCCAGGAGAATTACACATGTCCCAAAATCAGAGACCATACAGCCCTGAATTTAATATTACAGATTTCAGGACAGGCTGGTTTAAAACTGATGTGAAGCTGTATTCACGGGACATGGGACTCCATTTGGTACCCATGACGTCTCCTTAATTCAGGACTAAAGGCATAAGAACTTTTACTGTGGACGTTATGACATCACATCATCCTCACGTCTGTTTACAGACATAAATCAGAGGAGATCGTGCTAATAATAATGTTGGAAACGACGTTCTGGATGCAGGACCTGCTTTAGGATGACTGCACATCACGCTTCAAACGAGGGACCGCGTTCTGGGAAATTATAAAGGCTTAACACTCAAATATCAAGGACGTTTTTTCTTTTTAAAAACTGGATTAAACGGAGGGGCCAGACATTTTATTGCGGGCGATCTGAAGTGGGGGTGAGACGCAGCCTGCGGAGAGAACGAGGACCGATACCTGGTGGAAATCTTTCCCACTGCTTTTACCATCGCCACTGAAATCCACGTGGGAAAAGAGACAGCGCAATAGATGTCGGTCTGCCTCAGGGCCGTGACGATTCACGATCTACAAGACACAACAGCACGTTCAATACACGACCAAACACCTGCTGAGGTCACAAAGGTAACAAGCATCAACGTACAATCAGCTTTAAAGCGACATGTGGTGCACATAGTGGTGTGTGTGTGTTAAAACCTGTAAAACCAAGTGAATATAATCTGTACATTATTCTTAACATTTAAGGTGGTCGAATACAGGGACACACATCAAGTGATTTCTCCTTAAACCTGTTATTTAAACTGTAGAAATTAACTCAAACTCTCGACGTGAAAGCAAGCCCATTGATTTAATCCTAACAGAGGGTGTAGAATAATCTGCAATCTGAGATCACACAAGCAGCAAATTAGAGGCAGATTACAGGAGTCCGAGGTTACAGGGTCTCAAACCTCCATCAAACCTTGCCGTCAACCTCCCTACATCCCATAACCTGAGGTTTACTTCACATCTTAACTGATTTAAAATACAATACAAATTCGTCGGATTAGAGATTATGGTGCTGGGAGATTAATCTGAAGGTTGGGAGGTCAAATCCAGATCAGGGTGATGCCCTTAACCATAAAGGCCCCAGAGGTGATGCAGACCCTGTGACTGAAATACTTTTGGGATACTGAACGCATCAACAAAGTAATGTCAACGTATAAACGAATAGGGTCCAGAACACGGACACGTCCGATCTAATGCCCCAGGATTAAGGACAGGAGAAAGGGGCGGGGCAACGTGGCAGAACCGATATAAACGACCTCGTAGCACAGCAACCGAACCAGCGAGGCACCGCTGTGTTTAAAGGCGGGACAGACAGGTCGTGTTTTGCTTAATTAGAGCAGAAACAATAAAAGAAACACATGTTGGGGGTAAATAAAGCTAGATTGGATAATGACGGGGTTCTAACACTGGTGTAACTGGTTCCTCTTTAATTACGGCCTTGTCGTGTTCTCTCATTTGTATGAGATGTGTGGCTTTGGATAAACATGTTTGCGAAATGACGAGATGTAAAGGTAATGTAAATGTCACGGGTGCAGGTTCGAGCTCTAACGGGCCTCGTGCAAACGTTACAGAGATGTGTGATCTTAATTAACTCCACGACATTCACATAAATCGCTTGCTATGTGAATTATAGTGTCACCGGAAAAATATAATTTGCGGATATTAAATTTAGAAACGGTCAGCAGTATGAACCAAACCAATCGGCAGGTTTGAATCCAGACTCACGACGACGTCGACCTCATCGGTTCTCCGCCTCGCTGTGAATACAAACCAGCACACAAGCAGCACACCACAGTTAGGACCGCGGTGGGTCTGAATGGTTTACGATCATCAATGGGTCAACAGCAGTGGAGGGGTTTTACATCGGCATGCCTTTAGTTTGATTATAACGTTGCCAATTAAAGGTTATCTTCGGGTAACGAGCGTCCACCCACTGGTCTGAGGAAGCAATTAAAAAATAAATCACTTCTAATGCACAAAAGTGTTAGGACACCTTCAGATTACACTATTAAAATACATCCCATGTTGGATTGGACCCCCCGCACAGCCCTTAGTCCTTCTATAAGACGTTCATATGCAGCTGTGGATGTTCTTGCATGTTAATTCACAAGAGGATTTGATTTTAGGGATGTTTTTGAGGTCAGACACCGATGTTGGGTCTGCAACTCAGTCCAGTTCCATCCATTATGGTTTTTAGAAGAGACTGAGGTCACCCACACTAAACATCCATGTTTGCTTATGCACGGTCCTTACAAAGTGAAAGCATCCAGTTGTCCATGACGCATGCCTTAGGTGGTCGATGTGACAACTGGACGGTGTAAACATGGGTTTTTAGATTTACTAACGTTACAACATCCTTCAGGCGGAATTTCACACTATATTCCCTTCCTTAACCAACCCTATTATTTACCCATCTTTGGGACCTGCAACGAGTTCCCCCGACACCCCCCTATGGCTAGGACAATTTCTGATCTCCTATATCCCCATCTGCATGTCTTTAAACGTGGAAGGAAACTGATGACCACACCTACAGGCACAGTGAGGACCCATGTCCCCCATCAAGAGCTTGTTATTGTAAAATGGAGGCACTAACCACCACCCCACAGCCCTGCTTAATACCACAGTGAGACCGTCCACTTTGGTGACGGTAGCCCTCCTCAACCTCATTTCACTGTAAATATAGAAGGTTATATTAAGTCAGCAGCAACGCAAGGGATCCTCGGGTTGTTTTCGGACTCGTTAGGTGTCGGCTGTAAACTCCCATCAGGCCACGCCACCTGCAGTTGAAAACGAGCGTCAACGAGCCGTACGCAGTTACGGGGACCGTGCGACTCACGTGTTGTATCTCTTGTTGGCTGGCTCTGTAGTTTTTCTTGGTTAAATTGTCCACCAGGTAACTGATTTGAGACAAAGCCAGAGAGAGCGAGTCAAGATTCATTGCTGGTCGGGGCGGAAGCAGGCGGCCGAGCCCGGCGCAAAATCACCATTATTCCCCTTTAGTCACTTCGGTGATCAGTTACTTCTGCTCCCCTCCCCCCCCAAAAAAGGTGCAAAACGTGCGGGTATTCCAAAACGAGCGTCTTCCCGGTGGAGCGTGATGCGACGTGCAGTCCCTCAGCGCGAGTTCAAGCTTGACATCTGGACAAAGACAAGAGAGAGAGAAGATAAACATGAGGCTCAACGATGCGGGGGCATGACGACTTGAAACGAAACTTGTGTTCTACAACACAAGAAGCTAATTAAATAATAATAATAATAAACACAAATATATACACACATATCTATAAAGTGTCGTGTCCCAAAATCAAATCCACATTTAAATCAGTTTAATATAAAGTGGGGCAAACTGTCACCCGCACAGGAATCACTTAACCCCCCACCCCCACCCCACCAAGAGGAAGTAAAACCCCATGGCACAAACCTACAGTTCATAACAATCCCCCCCACCTCCACCCGACCTCGAGCTGTGCTCGTCAACCACCTGAAAGGCGTCCGAGGAGCGAGGCCAGGCCATGCGGCTCGCCTCGGCGACACTTCAGAGTTTCTAATTTTACAACCCGGCCAATCAGCAAAGTGCAGCGCCGGACGGACAGACTGCCCGACTGACGGATGGCGAAAAAAAAAACCTTCCAAGTGCTCTAATGTGACGCCACGAATCCCACGACAAGCGGCTCGTGTGTCATAAGAGCTCCGAAGAACCTTCACACCCCATAACTTTTAAACAGCCCCGCTCTGTGGAACCCAACACCCCGCAAACTTCTGGACCTAACTTCATACGTTTATACAGACAAACCTCCATCAGTCAGATGATGGAACCCACATCACTTTACATGTCTATTTGTACATTTTTGCACATGTCATTTGTATTGTTTTTTTTTATTTATATATAATGCCATGTGCACTTTAAGGAGCTTAAATCTCGTGGGGTATGATGACAATAAAGGCTTTCTATTCTATTCTACAAACCCATAAGGGCAGGTGATGGGAGGTAAACAGCAGGAGAGGGGGCAAGTTGATCACCCCCCCCCCACCCACCCACCCCAAAACTCAAATCCAACCTGTTAACCTATGTAGTTCTAAATGGATGGTTCTTACATAACCTGCCGAGTAAGATGATCCGTGCAACCTTCACAGTTTACACGGCAGACCGAGCGTCTTCTCCGAGCTCAGGCTCCCTCTGTGCCGCTCTTAATTAAGGCTTCATTAAGGCAAACGGTTTTAATTAAGGACTACTGTAAATACAACTGTCTTCCTCTTCTTCTGAAGGAGCCGTTAAGGAAGCCTCCCTCCCCCCCGCCTCATCTCGCAGCCTGTGGTGCTGGAGGGTGGGTGACTCCAGCACCGGGGCCGTTCTCGCGTTCTGCCCCCTACATAGTACACAAGTATGAACCGAGTACGGTCCCGAGGCTTCAAGGCCCAGGCCGGTGCTAAGCTAACGCTGAGGCGGCCGCTTCGTGCGTTATTAAAAGAAAACAAATAAACAAAAACAAACCAAACTCGACGCTGTAGACGAAGACGAGGCCCGTTTAAATCTAAAGAGCGTCCCGGGGTTCTCGCGGCCGGGGCTTGTGAGGCGGAGCGGCCGCCGCGGCTGTTGTTTGGCAGGCTCGCGGCTAGCCGCCTATGCTAAGCTAACCGCACCGCTGCCGTTAGCCGCGGACCCCCGGATTACCTCCACTCACGCGGGACTCGGTGCGGCAGCTCGTGTCCGTGCGCTTCCCGGGCTTCGACGGAGGATACGGGCGGTACGGAGAGAAAAATAAAAAAAAAAGGGAGGCCGACTCTCTCGCTCTGCCCCGCGGCACCCGCTGCGCTGCCTCACCGACAAAATGGCGTCTGTGTCTGAGCCCGACGCACTCCCGCGTGCGCCAGTTGTTCTTATGCTTGCGCACGGCGGCCCGCTGATTGGCTGGAAACTGGGTTGAAGGCGGGACTCCCCTCCCCTCCTCACCTCACCCGGTGAACCGTGTGGCACGTTGAAGGAACGCCGGAGGAACCCCACACGGTTCCTCAGGGAACCCGGAGATCATCCATCCATCCATTATCTTCCGCTTTATCCTCTATTAGGGTCGCGGGGGGGTTCCCCATGCCCATCCAGGGGAGAACGTTTTGAGCGCTGGGCAGATACACCCAGGACAGGGGGGCAATCTATAAGTGGCTACACACACACACACACACACACACACACACACACACACACACACACACACAAACAATTTTGGAGAATTCAATTGACCTTGATAGGGCAGCACGGTGGCTTAGTGGTTGGCATGTTCTCCTCTCAGCACTAGGGGTTCCCGCTTCGAATCCCAATCTGGGTGGAGTTTCCATGTTCTCCCTGTGTCTGCATGGGTTTCCTCCGGGTTCTCAATCAAATCAATTGAGTTCTCCAAATTGCCCCATATAGAGTGTGTGTGTGTGTGAGTGAGTGTGTGTACAGTGATAGATTGGCGTCCTGTCCTGGGTGTATCTGCCCAGCGCCCGAACGTTCTCCCCTGGATGGGCATGGGGAACCCCACCGCGACCCTAATAGAGGATAAAGTGAAAAAAATGGCGTCTGTGTCTGAGCCCGACGCACTCCCGCGTGCGCCAGTTGTTCTTATGCTTGCGCACGGCGGCTCGCTGATTGGCTAGAAACTGGGTTGAAGGCGGGACTCCCCTCCCCTCCTCACCTGGTGAACCGTGTGGCACGTTGAAGGAACGCCGGAGGAACCCCACACGGTTCCTCAGAGAACCCGGAGATCATCCATCCATCCATTATCTTCCGCTTTATCCTCTATTAGGGTCGCGGGGGGGCGGGGGGTTCCCCATGCCCATCCAGGGGAGAACGTTTTGAGCGCTGGGCAGATACACCCAGGAGAGGGGGCAATCTATAAGTGGCTACACACTCACACACACACACACACACACAGACACACTCTATATGGGGCAATTTTGGAGAACTCAATTGACTTGATCCATGTTTTTGGACTGTGGGAGGAAACCGGAGAACCCGGAGGAAACCCATGCGGACACGGGGAGAACATGGAAACTCCACCCAGATGGGGATTCGAACCGGGAATCCCCAGCGCTGAGAGGAGAACATGCTAAACCACTAAGCCACCGTGCCACCCTATCAAGGTCAATTGAATTCTCCAAAATTGCCCCATATAGAGTGTGTGTGTGTGAGTGAGTGTGTGTCCAGCGATAGATTGGCACCCTGTCCTGGGTGTATCTGCCCAGCGCCCGAAACGTTCTCCCCTGGATGGACATGGGGAACCCCCCCCCCACGACCCTAATATAGGATAGTTGTTCTTATGCGCGCGCCACCAAGGTGGCCTGTCGCGCGCGGCCGGCGGCCCGCTGATTGGCTGGAAACTGGGTTGAAGGCGGGACTCCCCTTCCCTCCTCACCCGGTGAACCGTGTGGCACGTTGAAGGAACGCCAGAGGAACCCCACACGGTTCCTCAGAGAACAAGGAGATCATCCATCCATCCATTATCTTCCGCTTTATCCTATATTAGGGTCGTGGGGGAGAACGTTTTGGGGGCTGGGCAGATACACCCAGGACAGGGGGCAATCTATCAGTGGCTACACACTCACACACACACACACACACTCTATATGGGGCAATTTTGGAGAATTCACGGTGTGAATGCACATTGGCTTAGTGGTTGGCATGTTCTCCTCTCAGCACTAGGTGATTCCCGCTTCGAATCCCAATCTGGGTGTTTCCATGTTCTTCCCTGTGTCTGCATGGGTTTCCTCCGGGTTCAAGGTCAAGGTCAATTGAATTCTCCAAATTGCCCCATATAGAGTGTATGTGCGATAGATTGTGTGTGTCCATGGGCGATAGATAATGGATGGGGCGGCACGGCGTTCCTGTTTCTGGGTGGAGTATCTGCCCAGGGTTCGCCCGAAACATGTTCTCCCCCATATAGAGTGTGTCTGTGTGATGGGTGTGCAGCGATGGAGAACCCCCCCCCCAGGGGAACGACCCTAATAGAGGATAAAGCGGAAGATAATGGATGGATGGAGTAAATAGTCATCGAGTGTTCTTTGGGGGCTTCCCGGCGCTGTGGGTTCCCGGTTCGAATCCCCATCTGGGTGGAGTTTCCATGTTCTCCCCGTGTCTGCGTGGGTTTCCTCCGGTTTCCTCCCACAGTCCAAAAACATGGATCAAGTCAATTGAGTTCTCCAAATTGCCCCATATAGAGTGTGTGAGTGTGTACCCAGCGATAGATTGGCGTCCTGTCCTGGGTGTATCTGCCCAGCGCCCGAAACGTTCTCCCCTGAATGGGCATGGGGAACCCGCCCCGTGACCCTAATATAGGATAAAGCGGAAGATAATGGATGAATGGATTATTCTCCAAAATGGGTGTCTGAGCACTGATGTGGGCCCTCGAGCGGGGCCCTTATCCTCCATGACCATGAGAGCAATAAAGACGCGGGGGGGAGGGGGGGGTCGACCTCGAGCAGTTCCTCATAAATCTTTTATTATGTACAGGCCACATCGTACACCCGCAGCGTCCCATTAGAACCTCCGGTGCAGATACAGCGTCACGAGCATCCGACGAAATTAAATAAACCAAAGAACAAAGAAAAAAGACAGCGAAACGTATCGAGAGAACCGACGGCGTGTTCTCCAACCGAGCAGAAGAACGCCGCGTGGCACTGCACACACACGCGTCGTCTCCATCGTTTTAAGCCCTTTGCATCGGCGTTTATTTTCACGCGGCTCATTTCACAGGAAGGAAGATGAGGAGGAGGAGGAGGACCGGTCCAAAGGCCGCAGGAAACAAAAAAGATAAAAAAGACGAGGAGGACGAGGACGAGGACGACGACGAGGACGCAGCGTGGATCCAGCAACTATTCACATCGTGTTTTTTACAAAAGGGTAAAAAAACAAACAGAACGCCGAATAAATACTGTACAAGTGAGAACGACCGTATGATAAGAAAACCCTGCCTGCAGGCCTGTACCAGGACCCATGTGCACGAGGCGGAACAGTGTGTGTGTGTGTGTGTGTGTGTGTGTGTGTGTGTGTAACAGTTATACAGGGTTTGGCGAGTGCAGCATTCTGAGGAATTAATAAAAAAAAACGAGACCTGGAACCAGGTGGGTGGAAGGTCCCACTTTGGCCGGAGTACTAGCACCATGTCGGGGGCGCCTGACGCCCGGCCGCCCCACGTCGGGCCACCAGTTCTGAAAAAGTATCAAAAGCTGTGTGGAAACAGTCACAGGAGCCCTGAGTGTTCATCCCTGCGCCTCCACGTGACGTCTGGAGACGAAATGCCCGGAGTTGTCTGAGAACAGTCTTATTGCCTGAAAGAGAGCATCACCTGAAAAAGAACGGGGAGCCGCCGGAGACGGGGGGCGCGGGACCGGGTCGGTCACGTTGCATCATTTTGTCCAAAATGAGAAATCTTGTTTCCTGAGGCTTTTTTTTTGTTTTGTTTTTAAACTCGGCGGCGAATCGTTAACACACGAATACGTACACACAGCGCCGAGAGACGGGCTGGGGGGCAGGAGGGCGCGTAATAATAATAATAATAATAATAATAATAATAATAATAATAATAATAATGCAGGGTGGAGGCGGTGCTGCAGGACCGCTGTTCAATTCAGTCTTTAAAAACAAACAGTCTATAGGCGAGCGGTCACGAGTCCGCTCCACGTGCATTTAAACGTGTACAAAAATAAATACTCTTTAAATTCTTTGTAAAAAGAGGAACCTCATTCACCCCCCCCTCCCTCCCTCCCTCCCTCCCATCATCCCTCTCTAAACGTACTGTTACATTAGACATATTTACAAACGATAATCAGCACCAGAACAGTGTTTCAACGCAGCGGGGGGGGGGTCACATGACGCGGACGCATGTTGGACACGGCGACATACTGAGCGGCAAAGAGAACTGACGCCTATGGGGCCTTCCCCAAACTGTTCTCCTCAAAGTTACAGAGGCATAAAATGCATTAGGGGCCTAATTTTAGCAAAGAAGCCTCCCTTTCGAATGGCAGAGAGTCGTGGGTTTGAGTTACAGAGTGGGGTCTTTGTTGTTGTGTGGAGTTTGCATGTTCTCCCCATGTTTGTGTGGGGTTCTTTGGGTTCTCTTTGGGTCCTATTTCCCGAAATGAATGCTAATAGGTGAACTGGTCATGGGGATGCACAGAATGGTGCAGATGGAGACACATGGAGACATGAAGGTAACGAGGGATTAGATTAGATTTCCGAACGCAGCTGCCGCCAGTCGTTCGCCGTGTCGCGACTCAAGATCGAACAAATCAAAACTCCGCCCTCAGTGATAATAAATACACCATTTAAAGAGGGAACAGAAAGCACGACAGTGAATTAAACGAGCACCAGAAATATACAAACTGTAATAAATAAAAATCTAAAAAAATAAACCAACAAAAAAAAATAAGTTTTTATGCAGTTCCGACTGTTTGCCACTAGAGGGCGGCGGAGACCTTATATCATAAGGCCCATTCCAAACACAATGTGAGAGACCAGCTACAGAGCGAATGGGGTTCTAAAAGAGAGTGAGAACCTGATTTAGCTGATTGGAGCCCAGGAGGGGTCAGTGGAGGATGGAGGAGCCATCGTCACCTCCGATTGGCCACTTTAAGCACCATTTATACAAAAAAAAAAAAAAAAGTCGTTGGTTGATCACTGGAACATCCGAGCTGGTGGAAATCGAGGCGTGGTCGCACCCTCAGCAGGCTCGCTCAGTGTGTCTTTAATACCCTGTCACCGTACGGACGAAAGAGGCGGTCGGCCGGAGGACTGACCCGCTACACGAAGAAGGGCTTGTGCCTGTTGAGTTTGAGGATCTTTCCCAGCCGCTGCTTCGCTGTGGCCATGCCCTTTTTCGGACGCTTTCCTGAAATCGGAAACCGGATTAGAACGTGAGGTCAGAGCAAAGCCGGGTCACATGTCATTACAGGCGAAGCAGGAGGAAGCTGATTGGCTGCCCACCTTTGGTGGCCTGGTTGGTGATGGGGGGCGGGTTGGTGGCGGGTCGCTTGGACGGGTGCAGGGGCGGCGAGAGGTACTGGTAGCACGAGTCCGGACTCTGCCCGCGCTGGGGCGAGTGCGAGTGGCTGCCCCAGGCCTCGCTGCCGCTGTTGCTGCTGCCCTGACTGTCTATAAAGTGCTGCTTCTCCTGGAACCGCGGACTCCGGCTCCCCCTGGAGCGCTGCCTCGGCGCCGACCGCTCGTCCTGATTCGCAGAGAAAAAAAGGGGGAGGAGTCAGAACGAGTCCGCCCACAGCGTCCACTCGTTTCGTTTTTTTTTTTTTTTTTTTTTTTTTTTTTTTAGGGTTCCGTAATGGTACCTGACTGCTGGCAGTGGAGTTGCTGTCCGAATCGTGGTTCTCCTCCGCGGAGGCCGGTTCCTTCACACCTGTGGGGCGGGCAAGCGGAAGCATCGGTACGTCGTTCAAATCCAGCACATGAATGCAAAGCATTATCATTCATTCATTCATTCATTATCTCCCGCTTTATCCTATGTTAGGGTTGGGGGGGGGGTTCCCCATGCCCATCCAGGGGAGAACGTTTCGGGCGCTGGGCAGATACACCCAGGACATGGCGCCAATCCATCGCTGGGCACACACTCACTCCCACAGACACAGTCTATATGGGGCAATTTGGAGAACTCAATTGGCTTGATCCATGTTTTTTGGACTGTGGGAGGAAACCGGAGAACCCGGAGGAACCCCACGCGGACACGGGGAAGACATGGAAACTCCACCCAGATGGGGATTCGAAGCGGGAATCCCTAGCGCTGAGAGGAGAACATGCTAAACCACTAAGCCACCGTGCCGCCCTCATTATAATTATTTAATTAAATTAATTAGTCAGGCAGCATGGTGGCTTAGTGGTTTAGCATGTTCTCCTCTCAGCGCTAGGGATTCCCGGTTCGAATCCTCATCTGGGTGGAGTTTCCATGTTCTCACCGTATCCGCGTGGGTTTCCTCCGGGTTCTCCGGTTTCCTCCCACAGTCCAAAAAAAACCATGGATCAAGTCAATTGAATTCTCCAAATTGCCCCATATAAAGTGTGTGTGTGTCTGTGTGTGTCCAGTGATAGATTGCCCCCCCTGTCCTGGGTGTATCTGCCCAGCGCCCGAAACGTTCTCCCCTGGATGGGCATGGCGAACCCCCCCCCCCCGCGACCCTAATAGAGGATAAATGCGGAGATAACGAATGAATGAATGTAATTAATTAATTAGTCGTACCGTATTCTGGAGACGGCCAGGACTCCTGGGAACTGACTCCTTCCTCTGTGGGAGGTTCCAAAAGCCCCGCCATGAACAACATGCCCTGAATGGCGTCATCTTCTGCACTTGGTGAGGTAGAAGGTTCTCTGCACACACACACACACACACACACACACACACACACACACACACACTTAACGACTTTAAAGAGAACACGCACCGATGTGACGGCGTGAGAACGGCGGGACTGGAACCTGTTCAGAGGTCCGTGGTGGCGCACTAATCGCGGGCTGGAGTCGGCCACGGCGCGGGAGGTGCACTGAGGAGGAGGCGATGGGTCTTTGGGGGGGCCACTTCTCCTCCGTACCTCCTCCCTGGAGGAGCTGTCCGAGTCTTCGGAGGACGGCAGCTTTTTCTAAACGGGGAGCAGAGAGGGAGCAGCGTTAGAACTCCTTATACAGAGTGACGTCCAGGAGGAACCGGGTTCTCAAGACCTTCATCCACCATGGAACGTGATGTTGGAGAATCCAGAAGAACGCCTTTGAACCAGAGTGCCATATATGGGCGTAATGAGGACCACAGAATGACATGACTTTAGGATCTGGACTCAAACGCTGGGCAGAACGGACAAGACTCCATCCACCCATCCATCTATATCAGGGTCGCGGGGGGGGGGGGGGGGGGGGGGGGGGGGGGGGGGGGGGGGGGGGGGGGGGGGGAGGGGGTTCCCCATGCCCATCCAGGGGAGAACGTCTCAGGCGCTGGGCAGATACACCCAGGACAGGACGCCAATCTATCGCTGGACACACACACACACACACACACACACACTCTATATGGGGCAATTTGGAAAACTCAATTGACCTTGATCCATGTTTTTGGACTGTGGGAAGAAACCGGAGAACCCGGAGGAAACCCACGTGGACACAGGGAGAACATGGAAACTCCACCCAGATGGGGATTCGAACCGGGAATCCCTAGCGCTGAGAGGAGAACATGCTAAACCACTAAGCCACCGTGACGCCCCGGACAAGACTCCTACAGGGGAATTTGCATGTTCTCTAAATGGGGACCTTTTAATAAATAGGTCCATATCCCCACAACTTTAGATCCATTATATAAGCCATCAGACAGAACAGAACCCTGCGGAACCCTGAAGAACCCTGCGGAACCCTGTAGAACCCTGCGGAACCCTGTAGAACGTACCCGCAGAGAGAAGCAGCCCTCCGACTCGGAGTCTGACGATGCCTCCGAGGGCCGTGATTGGCCGTTCCTGAGCGCCGACTCCTCGATTTTGCAGAACCCTAAAAGCAGAGGGGTGAAGGGTCAGACCGGGAACATTCAGGTCTCACAGTCACAGAAACCTGAGGGGGCGGAGCCTCACCGCCGAGAGGACTGCGTCTCCCGTAGGCGTCGGCGCAGTCTCCCTTCACCTCCTGCTTCACCGCGGGTATCTTCTCGGGCGCTCCTCCGCCAGGCGTCCCGTCCCGTCCGTGCCCGAACCACCTCTCGTCCCTGCGCACCCACACCACATTCAGCACCGGCGGCCCTCAGAGACCCGAAGACGCTGCAGTTTGCCGCCGCCTCCCCCGCCACGCCCGCCACGCCCGCTTACCGTATGATGCGTCCGTTACACAGGACCAGACGCAGGTTGTTGTCCAGCTTGCTCTCGGCCGCCGCCGCCGACGCCGTGGAGACCATGTTGAACTTGGCGTTGACCTTCAGACTGAAGACGGAATCCTAAAGACCACGGAAGGAACTGCGTCAGGCTCGCGCCGCGTTATCGCCCACCGGCGCACGCGTCTACCGTCGTTCCGTTCGTACGTACGTCCTCGAAGGGCCCCATCTCCAGCTTCTTCAGGACCTCCTGGGTGTGCTGCTCGAAGATGTCCAGGTTGGATGGAGCTCTGGGGCTGTGAGCGTGCTGCTGCTGCTGCGGGTGGTGGTTGTGATGGGGGGGGTGATGGTGGTGGTGATGGTGATGGTGGTGGTGATGGCGGAGGCGCCGGCCGTTTTTCCGCGGGTGAGATCCCTGCTCGTGCGAGGCTGGAGAGAGGAGGGACTTCACCGGCTTAGCTCCACCCACTCCACTCTGGTCCTCCTACAACCACGGTGAAGGTTAAAGGGAAAGTCAATGGATCATGGGGTATTATTAGGGTGGTGGATGATTCTCAGTGCTGCCGGCTAGGGGTGAGCTGCAATATTCGCTGATTCGACGATTCGATTCGGAGAACCGTAGTCCACTATGAACCTCATAGTCGAATGTACCATTTTGACCACATGGGGGCGCCCAAGGCTGCTGCTAAGCATTAGTTTTTACATGAAATGTCTTTGTTTTCGTTATATATATAGCCTTTTGTCAAATAAAATCATCCTAATTTTTAGTTTTTTTTTAGGTTTTTCCTTTGAAGTGGAAAAAAGTCCAGAACGGGGATCCCATTTACGGTGCTCTAGAAAAACAAGTAAAATATTTTTAAAAAATCTTTTTTAAAAACCACGCTTATAGCGCCATCCTGTGGTGAAATTTTAACTGATTCGACTATCAGTCGACTATAGGGAAAATCTGACGAATCAGATTCGACTATGAAAATCCTTAGTTGAATACACCCCTACTGCCGGCACACCGTACACTCTGTCAGACACATCCACCTCACTTTGGGATGTTTTGAACTATCACGGAGGTTGCCGAGAGAGAGAGATGGAGATACCTCAAGGTGACGGATCTCCTTGGCGAGCTCCTTGACCAGGTGGTTGGGTCGGATGTGATCGGGGACCTCGCTGGCCGGTTCGGTGACCTACGCAGGAGAACAGAAGTATGAGCGCGAGGAGGTGGAAGGGTCCCACCCCCGGGGCATCGGGGCGCACCCCTGTACCTCTCTCCGGAGCCAGTTCTTCAGCGCAGTGATCAACGCCTTCACCCCCTTCACCAGGTACTCCGGAGGCAGACAGTTGTCTTCACGCAGTTCTGTAAAAAAAAAAATTTAAATAAAATAAATAAAAACGAATCAAACTCCCCCTCGACTCCTCGACTCCTGACTCGCTCGTCCACATGCCCCTCCTCACCTCTGAGGGTCTCAAGCAGACTCCTGGCCACATACCAGCAGATGGCCTCGAAATACGGGAACTTGAAGAGGTCGGGGGTCTTCAGGCGCCGCTCCATCTCGTAACATCTGGAGAAAAGCGCGACACACAAACTACAGTCTGAGGACTTCCATTAGAGGTAAAGGGAAAAAAAAGGGGGGGGAGAACATGCAAAATCCACATTTCACCGCTGTGTTACTCTCTGACCTCAGCTGCATGCCGATGTTGAGGTTATGGAGGAAGTTCCCACCGAACGCCATGGAGTCCTCTGAGGTTAGAACGGCGTGGATCCATCCTGTGAGAGCAGAACACAATTTAAAACACACACACACACACACACACACACACACACACACACACACACACACACACGTTCTACCTACCAGCCTTCAAAACCCATACAAACAATAGGGAGAACATACAAAACTCACCCAGACAAGGACAAGCATCCTGCCTGGGAATCAAACCCAGGACCCTTTATTTTTTTTTCGTGTAAAGCTACAACCCCAAACCACGGCGCCACCTAGTGTTACTATGCCACCACTACTGGAATGTGTGTCGTCCAATCAAATTGCTTCATTCAAATAATTTTTTGGTTGATTCTCATCTCATTATCTATGGTGTGGTGAGGGGGGGCGGATGTTCCACATGTCCATCCAGGGGAGAACGTTTCAGGTGGTGGACAGATACACCCGGGACAGGATGCCAATATATTGCAGTATATAGGGGCAACTTAGATAGGGGCAATTTCGAGCAGCCGATCCACCTTTAATCCACGGTTTTGGACTGTGGGAGGAAACCAGAACCCGAAGGACACCCATGTGGAGAACTCCACGCTCCAGCACTGAGAGGAGAATAATTACTTAATTAATTACTACTCCCCCCCCCCCCACGGTGCCCCTGTTTGATTCTAATTAATTGAATCCGGAACGTTCTCAGAACCCATCAACAGAGCAGAGTGAGACCGAGGGACATACCTGTGGGAATGAGGAGCGTGGACCCGGGACGGACCACGAACTTGTAGCACTTCTCCACCTTCTCCCCGAAGAACACCTCGCTTTGGTTGGGGGAGGAGCTCCACTCCTCGTACAGCGCCAGGTTGGCGGAGGTGGGCTTGATCAGGTAAAAGATCTTCTCCCCCTGTAGGAACGGGACACAACGGGTCAGCCTCCCAGCCCAGAGTGGGGCTCTCCAAAACGGGCCTTCCCCAAACTGTTCCCACAAAGCTGGACCATTAACGTGAGACTACAACCCCCTGAAGTTAATGATCTCAGGAGGCGTGTCCTAATACTTTCGCCCCGATCGCGGCTGTGACGTCCCGGATGCCCCGGACCGGGGCGCGGGGGCTTACCCAGAGCACGTGGTACCAGACGGACGTGCCCCCGAAGTCTATGTGGAAGTCCGTGTAGCTGTGCTTCACCCCCATCAGGCAGTACTTCTGCACGAAGGGTTTGGGGAAGTAGGAGTCATCCGGCCAGTAGTTCTCCACCCAGGACATCTTCTGCGCCAGGTCGGGTACCTGCACCAGCTCGGACATCCTGAGGAACAGGGCGGGGTTAGCTCGGGGGGGTGTGTCATCATCAGCCAATCACAGCTCTACGTAATATTCAATAAGTATTATACAATAGATGTAAATTTATATTTAATTTCTAAATTTACATCTAATGTATAATACTTTACATATAGTATATATATATATATATATTCCGAAATTTACATACTTGGAATTTTACATACTGTATATACATATATTTATATATTATATTTATAGTAAAAATATTCTATATTATATTTTTATATGTAAACCTGTAGTCGTATATCATATATATATATATATATATATATATATATATATATATATATATATATATATATATATTTATTCATTCATAGTTGTATATTAGTATATTTCACACATCTATATTCTATATTCATCTGTATTATTTGTATGTAAATAAATAATATCATTTTCTTCTTTAAAATTTAAATGGGCGGCACGGTGGCTTAGTGGTTTAGCATGTTCTCCTCTCAGCACTAGGGATTCCCGGTTCGAATCCCCATCTGGGTGGAGTTTCCATGTTCTCCCCGTGTCTGCGTGGGTTTCCTCCGGGTTCTCCGGTTTCCTCCCACAGTCCAAAAACATGGATCAAGTCAATTGAATTCTCAAAAATTGCCCCATATAGAGTGTGTCTGTGTGAGTGAGTGTGTGCCCAGCGATGGATTGGCACCCTGTTCTGGGTGTATCTGCCCAGCGCCCGAGACGTTCTCCCCTGGATGGGCATGGGGAACCCCACCGCGACCCTAATAGAGGATAAAGCGGAAGATAATGAATGAATGAAAATTTAAATGATAACTTTAAAATAACGGGGTAATCGGGGTCCGTGACCCATAATTTCGTTCTGTACCACATGTGATATTAATGATAATAAAATTTTCTTGAATCTTGAATAACAATCTCTGTGCTTTCTGACTGTGACATGGTTGTTGGCACCAGACAGGTTTTTATACCCGGGATTTTTTTTTTATACCCGGGAATAACGGCTGTATAATCGCATCTACGCGCCCCCTGTTCCTATCCCATCCATCAGCTCGACCAGGAATGGAAGAACGGGATACGTACTTGGTGTCGGAGAACTCCAGGCTGATGACGTTCAGCACCTTCGGCCGCTGGGGGCTGTAGTAATACTTGACGAACTCCTTCAGCTTCATCTTGCTGTCCGCCTGCCGGGCCACGTCGATCACGTCGATCACTTTGTCTCCACCTGCACGCGGGAAAGCACACGGCCGTTAAGCTGTACCGCGCGGGTGCCGGGTGGAGCAGAAGGTCCGGTTTGCCACACAGGGGCCCCGGGGCCCGGAACGCTCACATGCTTCGACCGGACCGTTCCAGAGGACTCGGGGTGAAGGAACCTCGGCGAAATGTCAAATGCAAATGTGAAAGCTGGCAGCTGGCAGCTCACAAATCAAATGCCGGCCGTGGGCCGAGGGTAACGAGGGCGGGAACAGCTGGTGCATGAGGGAGCACACTGCCCCTGGAGGATCCATCAGGGGTTCTACATCAGAGTGGAACAATTTCAGCTCATGGCAGAGAAAAGAATCGGGGTGGAGAACTGTATTATGCGCCCCCCCCCCCCAAAAAAAAAAAAAAGTCTGGTCTATTAGGACGGTTGTGGTTGGAAGGGCATCTGGTGTACAACTCTGCCAAGTCTAATATACACCTCTTCCCCCGTGTGGCGCCCCCTAAAGGCAGGACCATGAGACAGACGTGTGAGCGGCTCCTCGGAGCAGACGGAGCGTTCGATCGGGTCGGGCCCCGGCGAGTAACCGAATTACCCAGGTAGCCACGGCTGCACTCCAGATCCAGAAGGGCATTAGGGGCATAAATTGGGGCTTTTAAGCCAAACCACAGACATGACCTCAGTGTGTGTTCCTTTACGAGCCGCCCATCAGAGCGGCGTTGGTTTTCTGCATGGCCTTCAACATAAAACACACACACACACACACACACACACACTTAAACACACAGCCTCACCGACACACTGTTCCACATCCCTGACGGAGAAGTGCGGCGGGGGCAGCCGAAGGCCGAGTCCCTCTTTGTCGGCCACCGTGACGGGGTAACGGAAGCCGTGCCTCTCCAGATAGCGCTGGGTCACCTGACCGCCGTGCATCCGCATCACGATCTCATCCGCGCTGCACCGAGAAAGCAAGACGGAAAAAAACGAGGATGACGACAACGGACAGAGGAACCAAACAGTTCTAGGAACTAAAGAGGAACCAGCCGCTGGTAAGGCTTTTAGAACACAGAGGATTCTTGATGTCCCTATTGGACAGTTCCACTTAATTAGGCCCTGGAACGACTTGTACCCTTACACCCACAGGAGCTTAGAAGCCTAAGCCTAGCTTAGACCGGGGCCTTCCCCAAACTGTTTGTGATGACGAAACACACCAATCACATGACCTCACAGATTAAAGGACGTGTCCTAATACTTCTTCTAATTACTGCTGGTGGAAGAGCGTTCTCCCACAAGGCTCCTCAACTTTGGAATAGCCTTACAGTTACTGTTCGTGATTCTGAATCACTATTAATCTTTAAAAATAAATTAAAAACACATTTATTTAATCTGGCGTTTAATTAATCCCCTGTAGATAAAGATGTAGGTCTCAGACTTGGCTGTGTTGGGGGGTAATCTGTGATCAGTGTATGCTGTCGTTTCACCTCTTCACCCACCTCATCATTAATGGGGGGTGTGGCGCTGAAATGATGCTGTTCCGGGGCGCCATCTCAACTATGTACCCTGCAGGATCTGCCTCTTTTAGTTCTGCTGCTCTAGTCAGTGATGCCGGAGTCACATGCTGCACTGTGTCAATTAATCACTTATTAATTAAATGCCGTGCTTTATTATCAGCTCTAACGGCCTTCCTTGTCTGTTTCTTTTGAGGTGTCCCCCGGCTTCCTGGAGATCTTCATCCATGGCTCTGCTGACGAATACTGTATGGATCCTGACAAGGCGGTCCTGCAGGACGCCCCCTAATGGACTCACATATAGTTTTCCAGTTGTTAGTTTTTCCATTTGTTTAATATCTGGACATGGCTGTCCTACACTGTTGTTGCTGTCTGGCCGCTCAAGGAGGACGATTTCCCCACTGAGTCTTGGTCATCGCAAGGTTTCTTCCTTAAATAACAACGTAAAAGGGAGTTTTTTCTTGCCACTGTCGCTTCGGCTCGCTCTTTGGGGGTTTAAAGGCTTTTCATTCTGTAAAGCTGCTTTGTGACGATGTACTGTTGTAAAAAGCGCAACATAAATAAATTACTTGAACTTGAACTTGAGTCCCTATGCCATTTTAAGATACCCGGCGTCTTCGGGGGGGACGTACCTGGCGAAGGTTTTGGCCTGGAGCTGGCGCACAAACACCAGGGTGCCCGCCTGCACGGGCCGGGAGCCGTCGTCCGCTTCGGTGTAGTCGTGCCGGTGCCAGTTGTTCCTCTTCTTCACTGATAAGAAGATACAAAAAAACACACATCCCAAATTTCAAGCGTGCGTTACGTAACAGAAGCCGAGCGCTCGCCCCCGGCGGGGGGGTGGGCGGGTGGAGGGCCGGAGGTTGCGCCGGGGCCGATGTTATCGGGAAACCCGTCTCGGCCGGCCCTGAGTTATGAGGGCACTTCAGTCGAGCGTTTTAAAGCATCATAAACCCTGAAGACCCTCCACCCGGCGAGCCCCGTCTGATGATTACGCCGTTTAATTAGCCTAATAATGCCGACCGCCCCCCCCTCCCCCGGGTGTGGGTGTGTGGGGGGGGGAGGGGCTGCATAAAATAAGAGGAAATCAATAAAGCATTCCAACAGAAGGGTGAAACAGAGAAGGGACTCACTCAGGGAGGGTCCGCTCGCGCCCTCGCAGTTGGGGCAGTGGTAGACGTCGATGTCCACGGCATGGTGCTCCTCCACACGGACACAGCTGCGGACAGAGACGGGCAGGTTCAGCGTTCTGGTGTAGAACCAACGTTAAGAGCCAACAGCGTCAAGAGCCGACCGTTCCGTACGAGTTCTAATAGAGCGCAACTCGAGTTCGACTCGAGCAACGGACTCAGAGTCCCGCTTTGATTCTGCCGTCGGGTCCCGACGCATCGGAAGGATTCGATTCGGGGGTTTCAATAAACGTATTTTGGACTGCATGCCTCCAGCTTGATGAACAGTTTAGGGAAGGCCCGGTTCGGTTCCAGTCGGAGCACAAATGCCCTTAAAGATTTGGCAGGGTGAGTTTGGTGTGGGGCGGCACAGTGGCTTAGTGGTTTAGCATGTTCTCCTCTCAGCGCTGGGGATTCACGGTTTTCGAATCCCCATCTGGGTGGAGTTTCCATGTCCTCCCCGTGTCCGCGTGGGTTTCCTCCGGGTTCTCCGGTTTCCTCCCACAGTCCAAAAACATGGATCAAGTCAATTGAGTTCTCCAAATTGCCCCATATAGAGTGTGTCTGTGTGAGTGAGTGTGTGTCCAGTGATAGATTGCCCCCCTGTCCTGGGTGTATCTGCCCAGCGCCCGAAACGTTCTCCCCTGGATGGGCATGGGGAACCCCCCCCCACCTGACCCTAATAGAATATAAAGCAGAAGATAATGGATGGATTATCCAGCGTTTGGTTCTTGCAGAGCGATGGGTTCTCCATGTCTGACCTGAAAGGAACTTTTTAAACCGCTGAGCCAGATGTGTCTGATTGGGGCTGGACAGACCGGCCTGCCTTCTGTAACCAGAGCTCCAGATGTGTGTGTGTGTGTGTGTGTGTGTGTTTATAGATGGCTGTTTGCTCTGGGGAGAGGAAGTAGGGTTGGCTGGAGGAGGTTGGGCAGCGGTTGAGGTGTCCACATAAAAGCATGAGGAGGGGGGGCGGGGGGGGGTGGTGGTGGTAGGGGGGTTCGGGGTTGGACAGCTGCACCGTGGCGTAAAGCCGTAAACCAGCCGGAGTCGGGGCTGAAGCACCAGAGGCCGTTCGGAATGCCTCTCCTCGCAGCTGCTCCGTTCTTTCCAACTCGGCGGCGGGTGTGAACGCGGCACCGGGATCTGGCGCCGAGCGCGGGTTCGGAAGCGACCGGAAACGCTCCCACGTGCACATTCCACTTTCGGCCGACATCCGTCGACGCAGCGCTCTTTATTTATTTTTTTTTTGGTACGCTCTCCCTCTCTCGCGTGCCTCTCCCCGAGGCTGCGGAGCCAACAGAGGAGGCGCTCATCGGCGTGACGCAACCACGCGGACGAGGAGGAAGTGAGTCACCGGGACAGTTATGTCACCGCGACCTGTTAACAAGTTCGGAACGGAACGCCGCGGCCCACCGAAAAGTGAGACGGACGCTGTGGAGGAACCGAGCCGTTCCCCCCCCGTGAACACCAACACACACCCATCAGCTCCGCCGGCTGACGTTTTGGTCCTAATCCTAATCCTAATCTGGGTATCGGTCTGTTGTTCTATTCCTGCCTCTTCTCAAAGCACGGAAAACCGAAAAGGAAAAGCGGTGCCATGGGAACTGACCGGTCCTCCACCCCCCCCCCCCCTCGCGGCGACGTCGGAGCCGAGACGCTTTGTGGGGTGGGGGGGCTGAGGCAAAGAGGAGGCAATTCACAGAGGGGCGGCGGAAAGAATGCGGGGTACAAAGGGATAGATCCCCCCCCCACACGGGGCGACAGGGACCATGACAACAGCGGCGCCGTGGCGTTTAATTACGCAACAAAGGCACGCGACGGAGTAACGAAATACAAGCTATGGCTGGGAAGGACCGCCCACTTTCTCTCTCTCTCTCTCTCTCTCGCTCTCTGATAACGCCGCTCTTCATACGTTCATCTGTGGTTTGTTTCCAAGGCGTTAAATCTCTTGCCTGGCGATTACACCATTGTGTTGTACCGGTGTTGCACCACTATTGCACGCTGGGTCCGTTTCACAGGGGAGGAAGCGAGGTAACCACCCCCCCCCCTCCTCTAACATTTCCACAACTTCCCCAAAACACTCCCCCCCCCACTCCTGTTACACCTGCAAAACTTCATTCGTGATGTCACCACTGACCAGGTCACCACTGACCCGGTCACCTCCCATTCAGAACCCATCACACGGCACCTCGTCCTCGTTCGGTATTCCGAGGAGGAAGCGGACGAGGTCCTCGCAAGCACCTATCCGTTACCTTTTCGCGAGCAGATAAAAGGCCGGACGCCACGCGGACGACGGAGAGCGTCCCTGCAGGCTACACGCAGGCCCGCCGAGGGCAGTCCGGAAGGAAGAAAGAGGCTCGCCCCGAAACAGGAAGCGACTCTTAATGACGGGGGGGATAAAGCGGAGGCTTCCCACTTATCCGGCGGCACGAAGGCATCTGTCTCGCTCGGCGTAATGAGAGCAGGAAGTGCCGCCGAGGAAGTCTGTCCCCGGGCGACTTCAAAGCGCCGCGGTCAAGTCCGCCGTCCGCCAGGGAGCCGGGGGAGGGGGGGGGGGCGTCCTCCGGCAGGCGTCCGGCTCCGCGGGAAGGTGAGACATCCAACGCCGACGGCTTTGTCCTGCGTGACGTTCACACCGACGCCGGCGTGTCCAAACGTCGTGAATCCTGCCGTTCAGCCGTCTTCGACCAGGAGCCTCGGAGAACAACATTTAGATAAAAGGACAGCCTTCATCCATCTCTCTCTTCTGAGGACAGTGAGACCGCCGATAGAGCTTGATGGATGGGGTTTTAAACCTGCCCCAGGCTCAGAGAGTCTCCATCAGTCACCCCCCCCCACACCCCCGAACCCAGATTATGTAGCCCACATTACACTCAGGCTTTAATCCCACAATGCGGTTATGTACGTAACTCGATTAGAGCCGGAGCTCTGGCTCTGAAAACGCAGCACGCTCACCGCTTTAACGCGAATAAGGAACGTGAACGGCGTTTTCTAAACCCCGATCCGATAAAGGCAGCGCCCCCTGCTCCGCGAGGCCGATAGCGCGCCGAGCCGCTCGTCACTGTCGGGGATGAATAACGGCGAGCCCGCTAATCCGCTGAGCTCCCGTCTCCCGGAGGCTGACGCCTCCCGAGCCAGGCCAGGCCCGGCGTGCGGCTAGACGGTCTAATCCGGCTGGTGGCAGGGTCTTAGGAATAATGTCAGTGTGAGAAAGACGTGACGGTAACACCGGTTGAGCACCGATAAAGTGGCTGCTTTACTGTGGACCATATGAGGCTTGAACCAAGGTCCTGGTCCAAACCCTGAGAGAACCATCGTCTGATTAGGACGGTCTGTGTGTGTCTCTCTAACTCTCGACTCACTGTCCTCTCTGTGTGTGTATCTCACTCGCCACATCTCTCTGTCTGGGTGTCTGTCTCACTCACATCCCTATCCTGGTCAGTCTGTCTACCTAACCCACTATTGGTCAGTCTGTCTACCTGCCCCTCTCTCGGTCAGTCTGTCTGCCTGCCCCTCTCTCGGTCGGTCTGTCTGCCTGCCCCTCTCTCGTTCACCCTGTATACATATCCCTATCCTGGTCAGTCTGTCTACCTGCCCCTCTCTCGGTCGGTCTGTCTGCCTGCCCCTCTCTGTCGGTCTGTCTGCCTACCTGCCCCTCTATACATCTACCTGCCTCTATACTGTCTGCCTACCTATCGGTCTGTCAGTACCCGTCCCCTCTCTGTCTCATTTGGTCTTTTATTCTCTGTATGTCTCACTCACTGAACTTCCTAATTTTTATATATATTAATTCAGCGATCTTTAATATTTTTAACCCCGTTATTAAACCACACAAACTTCAGAACCAAACCACTGTCCCCGGTGTGTTTGTGTATTGGGTTCAGTCCCCCCCCCCTGTCCTCAGCTGTCTGTGGTTCCGTCTGGGTGCTCTCCCCTCTGTCTGGGTCCCTTTCTTTCCCGGTCTGCCTCCGCCATCCATCCACCCACACACGGTCACGTTCCCAAAACCTGTCTGCCTCTTTAATGGGCGTGGCTTCATCCGGCCGCTAGGCGGCTCTCACCACGTGCCCATATTTGCAAAGAAGGGGGCATTTAAACACCCCCCCCCCTCCAACCACACACACACACTCCCCCCCCCCCGCCAGCAGCTGCCAATCAAAAGGACCAAACGCTAAACAATCCGAAACGCTTCGGCTGAGAATGAACTCAAAGCCCGGGCTTCTCGACACCGGGTCGGCGGGTCCGGGGGGCTGGATGTCCACCGCGCACCGGGTGCTAACGACTGCGCGGATCGGGAAACCCCGACAACCCCGCCGACTGCGGGGCGAGCGAGCGGCCGCTCTTTGTTTGGTGCCCCCTTCCGCAGGTACACCAACAATGACACCACGCGTGGAAGTTTGCACCGCGGTGCCTGCGCCGAACCGGGCGGCTCGACGCGACGAACCGCGACGCCACACGACCCGGGCTGTTTACCGACCGACCGATCGATCCGACCCGATCGATCGGCTAAATGCTATTATTACAAAATAAAAGCACACGCTGAGTTTCAACGAAACAAGCGGCACCAAGAGCTCCAGGTCGTGCCCTACAAAACCCGAGATTAAGATTAAGACTCACACCGCCAGATATTTAATAAATAAAGTCCTCTCCTCCCCGGACCTGATGACCAGTCGAGGCAGTCCCACAAGAAAGCAGCCCCGCGGCTTAGTTCTAAGATCCCTTCACCCGACTTCCACTTCATCCGAACAACAACAACAACAACAACCGGCTGCTTTAAAGCCGAATCGCTGGAAGTTGTACCCCGGGGTCTCTCGGTTAGCTGCCTGGTTAGCCCGTCGTCGCTAGCGACCACCCCGGTTCCTGAGGCGAATTCCGGCCCCCGCGGCCGTTTCCCCACGCCGGGAACGAACGGCTCGAACGGTCCGTCGCCGAAACCTGAGGGGGGAAGCCGGGCCGACGGACGAAGCCCGCACACGGGGAGCGCCTCAGCCTCGCCGCAGAACCCCCGGCTCGGGCTGACACGGCGACGGCAGCTCCGTCCGCGCCGTGAGTGCGGCGTCTCTAAAACGCGGAGCGCTCCGACGGCCACCCGGGGAACCCGCGGACGCCTCACCTGCCGTGGAACCAGTCCTTACAGATGTCGCACTCGATCATGAACCGGCTCACGTCGTACGGCTGCCGGCAGACACAGTAGAGCGGAGGGGCCGCCATCTTCACACTGACTGCTCTGTCCCCAAACACACGGTCCAGCCCGGAGAGAGGGGGCGGGGCCGAGGCCGAGGGGGCGGGGACTCGGCCTGTCTACGTTCGCTACGAGCGAGGAGGCGGGGCTTACGTTTAAATCCCCCACAATGTGACGTGACGACTTGAACTACATCACAAACACACAGCGTCATGCTCTGGACATCCATCCATCCATCCATCCATCCATCCATTATCTTCCACTTTATCCTCTACTGGGGGCGCTGTTTTTGGGCTGAACGTTTAACACTTTATTCATTCATTCATTATCTCCTGCTTTATCCTCTATTAGGGTCGTGGTGGGGTTCCCCATGCCCATCCAGGGGAGAACGTCTCGGGCGCTGGGCAGATACACCCAGGACAGGGCGCCAATCCATCGCTGGGCACACACTCACTCTCACACACACACACTCTATATGGGGCAATTTTGGAGAACTCAATTAACTTGATCCATGTTTTTGGACTGTGGGAGGAAACCGGAGAACCCGGAGGAAACCCACGCGGACACGGGGAGAACATGGAAACTCCACCCAGATGGGGGATTCGAACCGAGAATCCCTAGCGCTGAGAGGCGAACGTGCTAATCACTATAACACTTTATATTTATATATATATTATATATTTGGTTATATTTATATTTGGTCATGTAGCAGACGCTTACAAGGTGAGCACAACATCCCTGGAGCAATGAGGGTTAAGGGCCTCGCTCAAGGACCCACATTGGTAACTTCAGTGGACCTGAGATTTGAACCCCCAACCTTCAGATTGATAACCCAACGCCCTAACCACTGAGCTACCACTCCCTCCCTCCCTCCCTCCATCTTAACACTTTAAATTACGACTTGTATTGTATTGTATTGTCATACAATTTGGTATTTAAAACACGAGCAAAGGGTAATTACAGGATAAGTTGGAGTTAATAACCCCGTAAATAAAGAGCAGTTTAACACACACTTACCCTGCGAACAGCGAGGTTATTATGACGTACCAACAGTTTAAGTATGCATGTAGTTACACTGTAATTACACTCCATTCACAGTGTATTTCATTATACTTACATCATATTATAACTTATATCATAACCCTGTGATAACAATGCTGTTTAGAACATATACTTACTGTGTAATTACTCTTTACTGATATTATTATTAAAGTCAAAGTCAAAGTAGGCTTTTTTGTCAATTCCTTCACATGTTCTATACATACAAAGTAATCGAAATCACGTTCCTCGCTGTCCCACGGTTACAAGACATTTATGACATTAAGACATAAAACAAAAACCAAAAAAGAACTAATACTAGCTTAATAACAGTAAAAAAAAAAAAAAAGTGAAATGCAGTGTGATGTAATGGAATTCAACAGTAAAAAGGTTTAAATACTATAATTATGTAGTAATAATGAAAGGCAATGTAAATGTGATTTAAATAGTAACAGTAATTATTATTATTATTATTATTATTATTCATTCATTCATTATCTCCCGCTTTTATCCTCTATTAGGGTCGCGGTGGGGTTCCCCATGCCCATCCAGGGGAGAACGTCTCGGACGCCGGGCAGATACACCCAGGACAGGGCGCCAATCCATCGCTGGGCACACACTCACTCACACACACACACTCTATATGGGGCAATTTTGGGGAACTCAATTAACTTGATCCATGTTTTTGGACTGTGGGAGGAAACCGGAGAACCCGGAGGAAAGCCACGCAGACACGGGGAGAACATGGAAACTCCACCCAGATGGGGATTCGAACCGGGAATCCTTAGGACTGAGAGGAGAACGTGCTAAACCACATTAGATTAGATAAATATCAATAAAAAAAAAAGTCAATAAAAATGTAATCGAATGCAATCTTTTGTTTTTCTAACAACTTTAATGACGTAATCAGTCTGTAAACCAGGTACAGCTCCTGACACATTTGTCTGTATTTGTCTGTAAACTTCGTCTCCGATCCTTTAACCTGATCGCTTTCCACTCTCTCGTGTTGATGGTTGACATAAACAATGTGCGCTCAACCTGATTGGCCGCCGAGGTAATGACGTCGGCGGCGTGCATAAACAGGTCTCGCCAGCCCTTTAGCGCTCGCTCCATTCTGAGGAGCAGAGCGCCACCTGGTGCCCGCGTCGCGCCACGTCGCAGAAGAAAGAAAGCAAAGAAAGAAAGAAAGAAGGCAAAGAAAAAAGTTTACCGAGCGAGAGAGGGCTGAGGTTTCGGGGCGTCGACTCGCGGCCGCTCGAACCAATCGGAACTGTGTTTTCATTCTTTGTAAACAACGAGGCTGCACGTTGTGAGAAACGAATAATAAAACAAACAAACAAACAAACAAGCAAGCGGACGGACGGAGCTCGGCGGCGGTCGGCGGGACACCCCGCGGCCCTCACCTTCAGCCAGGTAAGAGTCTTCATTCCGACCTGCCTCAGACGCCTCAGACGCTTTAACGGCGGCGGCTCCAGACCTCGCACACATCCGGCGCTCAGAAACAGCCTCCTCAGCCGCGGCGGCAGTGGCTCTCACGCCAAAGTGGGGCTCGGTCGTTGGTCTCCATGGCGACCGCGTACTTATTTGGTTTGATCGTGCCCGCACGTCGCTGCGGGGACGGGGACCGCCGCGGTGAAGCGGCTCCGTTGGCGGTTGTGTAAGCCATTGTTCGCTCTGAGGCAAAATGAAACTCTTAGAACTGAGGCGGCAGCTGTTTTACAAGCCTTTGGGCTCCGATTCTGAGGCGTTTTATTGGGTTTTATTGAATAATATCGTGAATAAAAACTTGTTGCGCAACCGTTTTGGCGTGAGGTGTTTTTTTTTTTGAGGGGGAGGTCGGGGGGGGGGGGGGGGGGCGGGCTCGAGCTTGCCGCGCTTTAACGTTTTAACGGTGATTGTTTTGGTTTTTTTGGGGCGACACGGTGGCTTAGTGATTTAGCACGTTCTCCTCTCAGCGCTAGGGATTCCCGGTTCGAAACCCCATCTGAGTGGAGTTTCCATGTCCTCCCCGTGTCCGCGTGGGTTTCCTCCGGGTTCTCCGGTTTCCTCCCACAGTCCAAAAACATGGATCAAGTCAATTGAGTTCTCTAAATTGCCCCATATAGAGTGTGTGTGTGTGTGTGTGAGTGAGGGTGTGCCCAGCGATGGACTGGCGCCCTGTCCTGGGTCTATCTGCCCAGCGCCCGAAACGTTCTCCCCTGGATGGGCATGGGGAACCCCACCGCGACCCTAATAGAGGATAAAGCGGGAGATAATTAATGAATGAATGAATGTTTGTTTTTTTTGGGCGGCACGGTGGCTTAGTGGTTTAGCACGTTCTCCTCTCAGCGCTAGGGATTCCCGGTTCGAAACCCCATCTGGGTGGAGTGTCCATGTCCTCCCCGTGTCCGCGTGGGTTTCCTCCGGGTCCTCCGGTTTCCTCCCACAGTCCAAAAACATGGATCAAGTTAATTGAGTTCTCCAAATTGCCCCATATAGAGTGTGTGTGTGAGTGAGTGTGTGCCCAGCGATGGACTGGCGCCCTGTCCTGGGTGTATCTGCCCAGCGCCCAAAACGTTCTCCCCTGGACCCCACCGTGACCCTAATAGAGGATAAAAAAAAGTGGAAGATAATGCATTAGCAAACAAACCGCCCGTTTTTACGCTTATTTGGTTGTATATATTATCACAGGTGCCTGTTACGAAAGGTAGTTCTGGCAACCGCGTTGTTTTTGTCATTTTTTTTGTTTTTTGGCAAAGAACTGCCTCATATCAGCATAACTGTACTGTTTAACACAAAAACAAGCTCTTAAAATTGTTTTGATCGTATTTGTAGTAAAATCCCCGGTTAGTTTGTGGATCTTTGACTGGACTGAACATCTGGGAGGCTGGCTTTATTCATCCAGATACAGATGTTGTACCTCTGTAAGTTAGTCGGTTGTTATCAGGTTGGGTTATATATTAGATCTAAAATACACCTGTGTGTCAATAATATTTGGACATGACATTTTGCTCTGTTCGTGGGTAAAATGTTAAAAATGGATGGCGTATGTGCCGCTTTCTTCCAGCTGTTCCAGCTGTCTTTGCAGAACCTTCTGCTTGGTTGGTAAAAAATAAGAGACAGTCCAGATTCTGAGGTTGAGCTCAGCAGAGATCGAACAAGCTTTGTCGCGCAACAAGACAAAAGGAAAAAGCAGATCTTTGTCTGTCTGTGGTTTTCATGGTGGCATGATTGTTGGTACCAGATGGGCTGATTTGAGTTAATATAATAGATTCCGTATCTTCTGAATCACTGGGATTTTAAGAATTAAAAAATAAAAAAAGACCTCCAGTGGGGGTCAGGGAAATAAAGAGTGTATTCTGACTTTAATTCTGGTTGTGCAGTGGACAGCACTCCATCCCCTTAGCCAAAAGTTTGTAGATCCGACTCTCGGCATGTTAAAAAAAAGGTCCTATCTGTGAAGTTTGCATGTTCTCCCCATGTGGGCTTGTTATTTTTCTGCAGCTATTTCCTTACAGATGGGCTTTGTAGTTCTACACTTAAATTCCGCAGTGCATTTGTTGCTCCTCCAGGCCGTTCGTTTGGTTGTTTTTAAGTTACGGCAGACCGTTTTTTGGCTTTCGATGTGAAGGTTGGATTTTTATTTGCGTTCTGGATACGAAAGTGTTGAATCACGAGCCTTTAACGGAACCCCACTGAGCACAAAGGAGCAAAATGTCTGAAGGAGTCACATAGCCGTTGTGGTTAACTAGGCTGCGATGCTCCTCGTCACCTGCTGTGGTTTTCTGGGGACCTCGCCTTCACAGAAATGAAATTCTCCACTGCGCACTTGATGGAGGCTGGTATTTAAACCCAACAGAAATGGAAAAAAAAAAGGTTTCCTGCTGTCCCTCGTTCGTGGGCTTTCAATCGTACATCTGGTTTCAACAGCATACACCATACGTACAGTGATGAACATGCTTAATTAATTAATCACCCCACTTCTTTTAACATTGTGTGTGCTGGTTTGAGAATGTGGAACTACATAGTTGCTGACTGTAAAACTATGGTCAGATTAAAAAATAGCCGTGGTTGGCCTGACACTGCGCAGGCATCGAGGTAACGTGGTAGTTTACTTTGTTTTGAGGCAGGATGCAGTGGTGGTGCAGCAGCTGTTGGAGGGCAGTGGTAAAGATAACCCTGCAGATACAGCTGGGGCACATTGACGTCATTGCTTCCTTTCTTTACTGGAAACTGAGACGTGCCGATGCAGAACGCGTGGGACCGAAACTACAGCAATATAGAAGCACGCCATTGGATTTCAGAACGTTTTTAAAGCTTTTTAAAGGTTATTAATTGAGTTTGGAAATCATTTATTCTCATACAGACTGAATTCACATCGTTCATGTTCTGTTTTTTTTTTAGAGCTCTAGCTTTTAGAGTTTAGTGGAAATTTTTTTTAGAGCTTTTTAGAGTTTAGTGGAAAAATATAATACAACTTTTAAAAAAATTAATTTGTTTTATCCAGTTGTTTTTTTTTTAGTATAGCTTTGATCTCTATAATATCGAAGTGTCGTCACTTATTGGAATTCGTGTAAATTCGATGATTGACGTTAAATAAAGAAACTTCCCGTGGTTGGTGTTTCCATCTTGTGTGTTTTTGAAGTCAGGTGTCATTGTTTCGGCTTGGTGCAAAATTCTTACGATTTATTTTCAAATGCCGCCCTCTAGTGGTCGAGTTTTTTCATCACCAGCTTGTGATTTTTGTACAGACGCAGCGTTGAGGCGGTGCTTAATAAAGTGCCACCTGGCGGTCGCAGCAAAAATGAGTTCATTATTAATTTCGATTCCATTCGTTGCATGACTATTTAAGGAGTAATGGAGAGTGTTAATGTGTGTGTGAATCTGCAGAACCCGTGAGGAACCACGGCGCGGATTATAAATGGTTCATAGGATTTTAGAAAGCAGTGGGTGGAGGACGATGCAAGGATGTCATGCTGATAAGTTCCTATATGTGACCACAGGGGGGCGGCAGGACTCCACTATTCACATCGAGTCATTGTGTTGTTAATACGCAGCAGACGACCTGAATCACGTCACGCTAACTGAGAGATAACTAATTGATACTGTTGATTAATTAGGTTCTAATTAGCGTTGCTCAGGGTACCAGGGGGTCGGATTTAGACCAGTGGGGTGGTGTTACATCATACATGGACTATATATATCCATCCATCCATTATCTTCCGCTTTATCCTATATTAGGGTCGCAGGGCGGTTCCCCATGCCCATCCAGGGGAGAACATTTCGGGCGCTGGGCAGATACACCCAGGACAGGACGCCAATCCATCGCTGGACACACACTCACTCACACACACACACACTCTATATGGGGCAATTTGAAGAACTCAATTGACTTGATCCATGTTTTTGGACTGTGGGAGGAAACCAGAGAACCCGGAGGAAACCCACGCGGACACAGGGAGAACATGGAAACTCCACCCAGATGGGGATTCGAATCCCTAGCGCTGAGAGAACATGCTAAACCACTAAGCCACCGTGCCGCCCATATATATATATAATTAAGCACCCAACTTAACAAGAGCAACAGTTTGGGGAAGGCCCTTTTGTTCTTCTGTTGTATCACGACTGGGAGAACCTGAACCATAAATTTGTTTAGAAGGTGGGAGAAGGTCCTGCAGGAAGTTCACGTGGAGACAGGAGAACGTAAGACCTGTAATTAAACATAGTGCTGACAAACAATCTGCCACGATGTATAACCTTCCGTTGGTAATGGCGTGAACCGAGGGCACGGATCCGGGATCAGTACCCCAACACGTTCCAACTTGCGCCTTCCGTTTGATAAATCCGGTATCTGCCATCAGCGGGCTGAACCCGGCGCAGGCGCACGCCAGCGCAGACAGACGGGCGTTATTTATCTGAATGCCATGGAACTGAGCGCTGGGCGTGTGTGTTTACCTTCAGCGCCGGCGTTCAGTTAAAGCTCCTGATCGTCCGGTTCTAAAGAGATCACGTCTCGGGAAGACGGGTGGCTTCATTGGAGCAGACGTTCCACACTGAACGCGAACGAACACACCGGACACGGCTTTGTCTTTATTATTTACTCATCAGCCACCTTAATAGACACGTCTCATAAACATAGGTTCCATACAGATGGACTTAGTCCTCTTTGCTCTGTTCTGATGATCAGGACCCCCACAGAGCAGGTAGACAGCACACCTGCACCACCATGCCAGTGTCACTGCAGTACCGAGAATCATCCACCACCCTAATGATACCTGCTCTGTGGTGGTCCTGATCATCGGAGAACAGAATAAAGGGGGCTTACAGAATGGAAATGTAGAACTACAAACCCCATCTGTATGGGAGGTGGAGCTGCTATTCATTCATTATCTCCCGCTTTATCCTCTATTAGGGTCGCGGTGGGGTTCCCCATGCCCATCCAGGGGAGAACGTCTCGGGCGCTGGGCAGATAGACCCAGGACAGGGCGCCAATCCATCGCTGGGCACACACTCACTCACACAGACACACTCTATATGGGGCAATTTTTGAGAATTCAATTGACTTGATCCATGTTTTTTGGACTGTGGGAGGAAACCGGAGAACCCGGAGGAAACCCACGCAGACACGGGGAGAACATGGAAACTCCACCCAGATGGGGATTCGAACCGGGAATCCCTATCGCTGAGAGGAGAACGTGCTAATCACTAAGCCACCGTGCCGCCATGGAGCTGATATACAAATTTAAATCTATAACCCTCTGATTAATTAATGTCCGTATTCGTGTAACGAGCGTAAAGCAGACCCAGGAGCCGAAGCGCGCCCGTCCGAATAACGTACGTTCACACTGCCGTACTGAAGCCCCTCCTCCTCCGAACACACAGCCGCGCGGTGCGCCTGGCTGGTCACGTGACTCTCACCGGCGGCGTTGTTGTTTCAGCTTGGGGCTCCATTAGTACCGGGGCAGCCCCGCGCTTGCTGATTGACTTAAAACGTTTTTTGATGGGCGTGATTCCCCCCCCCTCCAAAACGCACGGTCATTTATTTTTCTGCAAATCACCTCCACGGTTTTCGTGGGCCGCCGGCCAGCCCCCCCCCCCCCCCCGCGCCTGACAATAGAGGACCTGTTGTGCGCACTGTGCCCGGCTTGTTGCACGGCCGCTTTTCGGCGCTGAGATCATGCTCGTGTTGGCGGTGCTGAAACTGCGCCTCACACCCGATTAGCCGGCTTATATTAAAATCAATTATCTAATCAGCCAATCACGTGGCAGCGCTGCAAAGCCCACAGTCATAAAGCTGCAGAGGAGGGAACGGGCCTTAAATAGAACGTGATGCGTTATATATAGGTTTCCTCATACATCTGTCCATCATCCGCATTGTGATGTCATAAATCGGCCAGTTTCTCATCCGCCGCCTCGGACTCGCCTGTCCCGTCCGTCGTCGGCCGACTCCCCGAGACCTTTTGCGGTTGGGCACGCGGCTTGGCGCAGATCCTCGGCTCGTGGACACCCCGCGTCCCCGCAGCCCGGCGAGGGCGAAACAAGCGGCGTCTTTGTTGGCCGTCCCGTGGATCTCACACGTTTAATATAGATTTTCCCACTGCCTCTGCCAGCAGTCTGAAGTCATTTAATGAAGTGGCGCTGAGTTTGGAAGGGACCGGTGTGCTGCTCGCCGCTGACAGAATGGAAAATGCGCCGGCCGCCGTCTGCGCGGGCCCCCCGATAGCCCGTCGCCCCCCGCGCCGCGCCGCGCAGGACAGGCCGGTTATTGAGGCCGACGAAAGAGGAGGGCGAGCCGCCTCGCGGCGTCGCGACTGGCGCGTTTTCTCGCGGGACGTATCGGTGCTTAACCCCCGTCCGTTTAAACGCCGTGTCACCGATGACGCAATGCCGGAACGTATATGTGAGGTCATACAGACGTACACGCTGAGACCCTTTAGGGAGGAGCCTCCATGATGTTAGAACCTTGCGCCATCGAACATGTGGACTGCAGTCCCGTAACTCTACCCCTAAGCCGCAACCATCCCAATCACAACTGCTTATCCCGGCGCTGGGTTTAGTCCGGCTCCTGGGGGCCTATTTTTTTCGGTTATTTATGAGCTGATTAGTTGAATCAGATGGAGTGAGGAGTGAGGGGCCAGATCGGGGATATCTCATCTTATTCAAAGGATCCTGCAGAACCCTGCCGCCGGTTTACCGGTCGGTAAACAAGCTGCGGTGGCATCGTTCCCCCATCCCGCCCCCATTGCGCCTCCCTCAGTTGACTGAAACCCAGCAGCGTGGTGGCCCAGTGGCATGACCCACATCTGATGACCTCATGGCCTTTATCTGTGTTTATTGGCCCGTGTGTTTGCCGAGGCCCGTTTGCTTTTGGAACAGCTGTACAGATGTACACACCGCATCCACGTGCTCTGACGTCACGGGAGTCCGGGGGTCCGGGAGTCCACGCTCGGTCCCGTCAGCACGGCGTGATGTGTGTAACCCGGAATGCTGTTCTCATAGTGGTACCCTTACACAGCGCCGTTCAGAACCTGTTGTACATAAAAGGGACTTCCCCAAACTGTTCCTGTACAGTTATGCCGATTGGCGCGGTGATAGTGTAGTGACATGTGACCGGTCCATACGGCAGCGCACGTAAACAAAGAGAGCAGGTCGTCGACCCCGGCGGCGCCTCTGTACCCCAACGCCGGCGTCCCGGGTGGCGCTTAAAGATCGGCGCCTGTCCCCGGCAGATAAATGAGGCCCGCGGTCGCGTGGGATACGGCGTGCGGACACGACAGCCACGTAATGCAAACGGACACGTTCAATCGGCCTCCCGGGGGCACCTTTCTCCAGCCTGTCTGCTGCCCGTCGCCGCTGTCACACTGACATGATTGGCGAGAAAAGATTATGCTAATGAGCCTGTCAGCCGGACGCCATCGCCGTGGCGACTGGAGGTGGCGGTTCACGGCATCCCGCCCGCCTCCCGTCGCCCTCCGCGCGGGGAATGATGGATCGGTCCGCGGCCGGCTCCGGAGGACGGAACGTGCCAAGGCGGTCGCGGGAGGGAGAGTGTTTAATGTGTTGAACGCTGGAGGTTGGTGGTGGTGGTGATGGTGGTGTCGTCACGCCACAGATCAGATCGTCGGTTTGGGGGAGAAAAATCAACCACCTTAATAACGCAACCAAAATAGCGGAGGACGAGCTACCGCGTGCCCGTTGGAGAACCCGTGCCAGGTCGCGGTGTGGTGCCGACAGACGCTGACTGCTCACCCAATCCGTCACCTACGTCCAGCGGCGCGGACGCTTTCCACATTCACACCTCCGGCTTTTCCGCCCCGGCGGAACCGGGTTGGAAGGTTTCAGCGAGGCTTCTCGCACAGACTGACCCCGCCGCATGTCGGTGGGTGGGCGGAGTTGGAGGGCGGAGGTTACCCATGAGTGTGCCAGTTCACCAGTCTGGTGGTCCGCCTGTGAAGGCTGTTAATTAGTGCAGAATGAAGTACAGTCTCTCTGCCAGCCCTGATGAAAGGTGAGCGGTGGGACGGAGAGAGAGAGAGAGAGCGGGAGAGAGAGAGAGAGAGATTCCAAATGCCCGGGTGGGTGCGGAGACTTGGGTCGATGCCCTCTTGACCCACTGTACACAGAAAGGCCTCTCTGCCGAATCCCGGCGGCCGCAGACGTTTGCACTCCGTGACTCGCGGCCGCGACTCTTTAAGCAGCTACCGGTCCGAGTCCGAGCGAAGCATGTGACTGAGAGTGCTTGTCCTCCCCGCGTCCCCGTTCGTCCCCCCGCACGCCGTGGACGGGGCGACATCAAAGCCGTCTCTCGCGTGTGGGCCGTCTTCAGGGTCTGCGCGTCCTCTCCGCCCGCCGGACCCTTCCCGCAATCGGAAAGCCGTTTCCCCGGCGGAGCGGCCGTGAAAAGCCCTCTCTAAGCCGCGCCGCCGTCCAATTCCCGGGGCGCCCCCGGCGGGAGCCGCCTCAGAACGAGCGCCTTGTTCCGGGCGAGAGCGCGTTTCGGAAAATGGTGAGCCTCGCGGTTTCACTCGCGCTCCGTCTAATCCAGCCGACATCAGCGAGAGCTGGCAGCGGCACAAAGAGGTCTGCTTGTGCTTAAAGGACGTATGAGGTTCTAATGAAAATGGGGCCCGTGTGCGCGCCCGCTCCCCGAACGGGCGCCAAAAAAACAGACAGCCAACCCACCCTCGAGCCTCGTTACGCGAGGGTTTGCGGCGCGGGTCCTGGAGGTCGCCGGTGTGGCCACATTCTCTGGAACGTTCTCCACCTTGTGCGTCCCGCCCCACGTCACCCAGGCCGCACACGGAACCGGAATCAACCGATTCGTCCGGCGTACCCAACTAGTTATTAAAAGAAGGAATCGGATCCGGATCGATTCGTCGAATCATGAAGGCTCATAGGACCGTGGCGGGGGGGGAGGGGTCGCCGCTGACGCATGGCAGCGCTTCGGTTCCCCTTCCCGCTCATGCGATCATCGCGGCACATCCCCGGAGTCTCAAGCTCCGTTGGCAATCCGGACTCGGAGCCGCGCCGTTGATCCGCCGCCCGAAAAACGGATAGAAAAACAGAGGAGAGGCGTGGCGGCCAAGCAAAGCCGAGTCGTCGTCGGTTTTCCCATCGTTCGCTTCGGTTCGTGGGGTCTGAGCGTAGGCCACAGATGGTCCGTGCTGAGCTTTCACTCTCCCCGAAAGACTTTCTTCAACATTTTGGAACGTGTGGGGACTTATCCAAAAGAGAAGGCCATGGTGACGCCATTCCCGTTCGTCCCATGGCACCGAATTTCCCATATGGTGTCAATGAGGTTGATGGGGCTTTGGGCGCGGAGCCAGAGCTACTAGATGAATTGGGGGGGGGGGGGGGACGTGACGATCCCGCTGGCTTTGATCTTTTGTCTTTTATTCAACAATATGAAGAGTGTAAAATATGAAGCGGGGGGGGGGCGGGGGGGACCCTCCGTTCCAATAACCTCAAGCTCAGACTCCATCCAAGAATCATATACCTTTGCCTGGAGACCAGTACAACACACACAACATAACGGCACCATTACGCCCCGCGAAAGCGCTCTCTCTGGTGGGAGACCAGGAACAACATTATGGCCCCATACGGACCCCCGAGCATCTGGTAGAAATTACAGCCCCCTTTACATTCCACCGGAGACATTAGCGCAGATATATTGGGACCGTTCGTATAATGCGATTTCCCGGCAGACGGGGCCACCATGACATCAGCCCTGCGAGCGGTTCCCCCAGTACGGCGCGGGTGTCAGTTGTGGTCGCTCTGGCGGCGCTCGTGCCAATAACCTGGAATCGATCTGGGATTTATTGCATGCGAAATTCGCCTCGGCGGCACCACATGCACACCCGCGTACCCGCGCCGGAGCCGGACGTGCGCTCGCTGATCGAAGAAACAGTCGGGAACGGCGTGCACGGGGCAACGAGGGTTGAAGGGCCTTGCTCAGGGGCCCGCACTGGAAACTTTTGGTAATCGCTGAGTTTCATTCATTTCGGATGGCACGGCGATTAAAATGTGCTTTAAACTTTGTGAAAACAGTTTGGGGAAGGCCCCCCCCCCCAACTCTAGTACCTCAAAGAATCGAGCATGGTTCATTACGTTTAGTTGTCGTTGGGTGAAATTATTCATTATCCTCTATTAGGGTCATGCCCTTTATCCTCTATTAGGGTCATGCCCCATGCCCATCCAGGGGAGAACGTCTCGGGCGCTGGGCAGACACACCCAGGACAGGGCGCCAATCCATCGCTGGACACACACTCACTCACACACACACTCTATATGGGGCAATGTTTTTGAGAATTCAATTGACCTTGATCCATGTTTTTGGACTGTGGGAGGAAACCGGAGAACCCGAAGGAAACCCATGCGGACACGGGGAGAACATGGAGACTCCACCCAGATGGGGATTCGAACCGGGAATCCCTAGCGCTGAGAGGAGAACATGCTAAACCACTAAGCCACCGTGCCCATTGGGTGAGATTAGTGCGAAATATTTAAAACCAATGATGGGGGATCGTCACCCCCCCATCCAACACTTTTGGGAGAAACTAGAACTGAGATTGGGAGTCACGTCCTTAACGTTTGACCGCTGCGGGATTAGGAACCGAACCCAGGACCCTCTGACTGTGGGGTTAGTGTGCTGACCATCGTGGGTCTTCACCTATTTTTGGAAACATGGTGCAGTTTTGCATGTTCATGGCTGACTAAGCGTCTTTAAATAAAATACTCCTAGGGCTGCCAATCATTTCTAAACTGCTTTCTGATTGGTCGTCAGTGTGATTTGCAGAAGACATGGATCAGTGTGTATTTTTTCTTCGTCCATGGTTCACGATGAAGGTCCACGATGAAGGTCCTTCCTCTCATGATGTCACAGCTGGTAGGAATTAGCGCTCGCATCTGGATAATGTTTAGTAACATTAGCGTAATCATTTGTTGGTCCGCTCCTTAATTGGGCGGGAAGCTACAGTTACATCACACCTGGGGCGGGGAGAGACACTGTGCCTTTCACTGCGTGCCCGAGACAGAGTGGCACCACCATCCACTCACCTGCGTCACCATCACAAACCACGTTCTGATTGGTTGTGCTTTGTGTGTGTGTGTGGGGGGTGGGGGGGTGGGGGGGGATGAGAGCACTTCATTGGGAACCTTAACCCTTATTAACTTTTTAATTCATGCAAGCAATAAATTATCCAATCACAGGCCAGGGGTGGTATGTGGTCGCTGGGGTTTCGACCGTGGCATGATTGTTGGCACCAGGCAGGCTGGGTACACCATAGCACACAGACAAAGACACCATTCGGCCTTGAGGCGGGTGGGCTACGGATCTGATCAAGATGGTCATGCATGTTGTGAACGTGTCCTAGGTGTTAACTGCATCCTCCAACCAGTCATTGAGTGCTGGGATAGGCTCCCGCACTGTACCCAACACGCCCCTAATTAGGACCAGTTAGCCGCACTCTGCCGCCCTCTGCAGTAAGCGCCGGTGGCACACACAGCTGCATGGCGCTTATCGGCCACCCACAGAACAGAATCTAGGTGGTTGCCAAGTACTGCAAAAATGTGGCGGACAGTTAGGACCGTCAGGTGGCCGGAGCAGCGATAGATTGGTGATCTGTCCTGTCTGGCCCAGCGCCCGAAACGTTCTCCCCTGGATGGGCATGGGGAACCCCCCCCAAGACCCTAATATAGAGGATAAAGCGGAAGATAATAGATGAATGAATGAAAGGTGGCCGGTGACCCCGGTCCGTGTCCTCGTCCCTCTGCGTGAGTAATCTGAAGACAGGCCGAGGTTTTGGATTCCCCTCTCACGAGCGACCCGGCGGGCTGCAGCGCTGCGGTGTGGTCGCGAGTGTCTTCCGCTTAGAAACGGGGCAGTTACAGAGGAAAGCGTGTCAGCAGAGAGAAATGTTAGGAAAGAAGGTACAGAAGAAAGTCATGCTCGAAGGCAGGAAGGACAAAAAAAACTGCCTCCTCAGCGCCCTATGGCTGCAGTACCTGGAAATTCCTATAGATGGGGTGCTGCGGTCGTTCTTCAGGTCTCATATACGTCCCAGTGGTCCTGTAGGTCTGGAATTCGGCTCAGACTGACTGATCGGACGTCTCCAGACGCTGTGCTGATGTGCGGATAAGGGACCACCACGAGACGACCGTGACCCACCATGAAGCACCATGAGGCTAAAGTATCGGGACGGCCACTACGTTACGTCCACCGACACACCGGTCCCCCGTTTACGGACATGCCAGGCTTTCTGCAGGATTTCGTGCAGAAGGGCCTCGACGAGGTCAGACACCGATGTTGGGAATGAGGGGGGGGTCGTTGATCCCAAAGGTGCTGGACGGGGTTGAAGTCGAACGCTTCCAAAGTTCTTCCAAAGCAAAACCACCCTGTTATGTTTTCATGGACCTTTGCTTTGTTCGGGCCTTCCCTAAACTGTTTCCACAATGTCAGAATGTGAGGTTCATCCGCCTGGAAATGGAGCTGAATATTTTAACAGTGGTGTCACACACACACACACACACACACACACACACACACAGACACATAAAAGACCATTGGCAGCATAAGCTTAACTTAAGCTTGACCTGAACCGGATAACTTTACTGCTCCGAAAACAAACCCATGAGATCAGAGGAGAACATGCAAACTCCACACAGATATGGGCGTCCATATCATAAACCTGGTATGTTCTTCCCATGTCGCCACAGCGACACGGTCAGCTTCTGATGATCAGAACCCCACAGAGCAGGTATCATTAGGGTGGTGGATGACGTGGTGGCGAGGAACATGCAGGGGTGACTGGGAGACCATGGCACACTTCACACGCCTTCGCAGGCCACATCTGGATTGTGTAATCAACGTATCCCATAATTATGGAGTCACGGGCTTCACACGGGTCCGTCGTTTGGGTTGGAAAGGCGGCGGCCGCGCTGGTGTTTTGTTGCGCGCTGTGTGTTCTGCCGATGCTGATGTCGCGTTGTCGTTCTTGCCGGGGCTTGCAGGTGTAAAACCATCTGGAAGCGAACCGTTAAGCTGATTTCCCAGACAAAGGCGTCGAGGCTTCTCTCTCTCTCTCTCTCTCTCTCTCTCTCTCTCTCTTTGTGCCGCACCGCCGCCTTTCTGCTCTCTCTCTCTGTATGTGTGTCATCGTCTCACTCGTTTCTCTTTCACGGCTCGTCGTTCTGGATTTTTCACCCGCTGCGTTAGAACCGGCTTCCTGGCTTTTCCAAAACGGCCTGTGGGCGTCGTGCTCATGATTATACATTCATTCATTCATTCATCTTCCACTTTATCCTCTATTAGGGTCGGGAGGGGGGGTTCCCCATGCACATCCAGGGGAGAACGTTTTGGGTGCTGGGCAGACACACCCAGGACAGGGGGACAATCCACACTCACTCACACGCACTCTCTATATGGGGCAATTTGTAGAATTCAATTGACTTGATCCATGTTTTTGGACTGTGGGAGGAAACAGGAGAACCTGGACACGGGGAGGACATGGAAACTCCACCCAGATGGGGATTCGTGCGCTGAGAGGAGAACATGCCAACCACTAAGCCACCGTATCGCCGCCCTATCATAATTATACATTTGGGCAAAAAATATCGGGACACCTACAGAAGTTCTGCCCCGTTCGTCCCGAAGAGCCTCCGAGAGGTCAGCCACCGATGTTGGACTCAGCTCACTCAACTATGTAGAGTATGCGGACCCTTCCGCAAACTGTTCCCAGAGAGCGTGCATTGTGGATCCTGTGCGGTGCCGAACGAGGCCTTCCCTAAACTGTTGGTTCAGGGGTGTGTCCTGCAGTCCACCGTGCAGTCTGAGGAAGCAGCTGCTCTCACATGAGCTGACCTCGACGCCGCGGCCATTTTAAACTGCAGTGCTGCTTTAATCAACCGCCTACGCATTTCATTAGAAAGAGGCTCGGCCTGCGGAACGCACCGCGGCCCAAAAAGGAAAGCGGCGTCTGATGTCATCGTACAGCGAGCGGCAGCCTCAGCCTCAGCCTCAGTGGCGCCTCCATCAGCGGTGACCTTTACAGACGTGAACTTGCCATATGCATCATGGAAGCCGCGGCGTGACCCAGACACGTGCCCGCGCTGAAAAAGGGCCCCCGGTGCTGGAACCCTTTCGAAAGGGTTCCTGCAGGCAGGCAGGCAGGCAGGCAGGCAGGCACATGAACACGCCCCCCCGGCGCGCCGTCAGATAACGTGTGTGCAGCGACGGTCTGCGTGAGCTGAGGGTAAACCAAAAAGCCTTCGATACGTCCTGTTCGAGCAACACTTCTGACTTCTAAGAATGTAAAGCAATTCAGTCTGATTGCTATCTGAACGCACGGAACGCTGCCTTCCGGCCCTTTCTTACCCCTTTATTTATAAAGTTCAACCAAAAAAAAAAAAAAAAAAAAAAAAAATGACACACAACACACTCCAGCTGATGGACAACGAAAAAAAAAACCCCCCAGTAAAACATACAGCGCGTCATCGGCGGTTCCACTCGAACTCAGTGACTCGGTGACGTGTGTGATTGACATGGTGTCCTCACGTGGCCTTCAGCCGACGCTCAGAGGGGGGGCTGAGGCTCTCACACATCTCAGCTTCTCAGTTCCTTAACCCCCCCCCACGATGCCATCCTCTTGTTCTGATGTCACATGTTCTCTTACACAGACCAAAAAGGACAACGTGATAAATAAATAAAAAAATGGTCACCATATCTACTATAATCGCTCATTGACAACGGTTGCCACAACAACCAAATTCCCCTATAAACAATGGTTGACACGTCTGCTATAATCACTCATAAACAAAGGTTGGCACAACTAATATAATTTCTAATAAACACAATTTACCACGTGTACTATAATTCCTCATAAACGATGGTTGCCATTTGTACTAATAAACAAAGGTTGCCACAACTACTGTAATCCTTCATAAACATCTCTTGCCACAACTACCAGTGATAATATGTAATCACTACTATAACTATAATTCTATTATTACTGCTACATCCTAGGTAGAATGATTTATAAAGAATTTTAAAGAATATTATTTTTATATTAATAAATAAATAAAATCTGTAAATAAATAAAAAACCCAGTAGGAATTTCACTCAGGAAGAAAAGAAATAAGAGCTGGACCCCAAATCCCAGCATGCACTGCAACAAAGGATGTAAACACAAAGAAAAAAATTATAAACAGTAGATTAAATACTTAAATGTGTCAATAAAGGAAATCTGGTTTAATGGCAACATCTGCAATGCATCATGGGAACATTAACATCAATCAAATTTAAATAAAATAATTAGAAATAAAAACAAATAAATTTGTTCTGATTTTTTTTTTGTTTTATAATAATTAAAGAGTCAAATTTGTTATGTTACAAAAAACACCTTTAAATGTTTTTGACTTTGATATTAATCTGTGAGATTAATCTTAAAATAATTCATAAAAATAACATAAATATTTAAATAAATGTATTTTAAACCTGTTTTAACAAAATAAAAATTTAAACTTGATTTAATGATCTGAAGTTTAAAATGTTTTAATGTTTAAAATAAAAAAAACCCATTACATTTACTGTAAAAAGCAGCAGTTTTAATTAAAATCATATAAAATCATATAAAAATTATAATTATAAAGTCTCAGTTTCTGTAATTAAACTGTTTTTAATCGAAACTCTGCACATTGAAACAGGTTTAAATTAAAAACCTTTATTTTTATTAAAAACAGGTTTTATGAACAGATCAAACAAACTTCATTTTTCTGACGTAAATAAAATAAAAAAAAGATTAAAGATTACTAATGTTTTATTTACAATTTAAAGATTTTACATTAAACTGATGTTTGTGTTTAAAAGAATAAAAATAATTGAATTCATTGTAGGTTTTGTTTTAAATTTAATTAATTAAAATCCTTTAAATTATTAGTGTTTTAAAGTTAATTTAACAGTTGAATTTCTTTATTTATTATTATTTAAATAAACTGCAGAAATTCAGCATAATGCAGGAAGGTGTTTAGAATAAAAGCTGTGACTTTTTCCACAAAATATTAATATTTTAAATATAATTTAATTATGTTTCAAATACAATTTATTTACATTGAATTTTTCTGATTGGTCGATACAGAGCTGCTGCTGTTGGACTCATGAGCAGCATGTCTTTGTCTAAAAAAAATATATATTTTAATTAATAAATTAAAAAAATAAAAAAATCTAGGTATTAAAACCCGAGCAGCCATCGACTTCAACATGAATGAAAACTAAATAAATGAATAATAAAAGGCACATTTCACTTTAAATCTTCAAAGTCAAACAGATGAGACGTTTAATGGCGTGCGTTTTGACGGCGTGTCTGTACATCATTCGTTAAATAATTTAAAAAAAATTAATTTGCATTAATTAATAAAATTGAGCGAAATGTTGGAAATATGGAAATGTTTTATTTTAATATTATATTGTAACATTAACTCATTAAAGGGCATTGTTGAAATTGTAACGCTGGTGTAGTTGACACGTTCAGCACTGAGATTCCAGGTCCGAATCCCGATCTGGGTGGAGTTTGCATGTTCTCCACGTGTCCGTGTGGGTTTTTTGCGGGCTCCAAGGTTCTCTCCCACAGTCCGAAAACATGAATTCCAGTTGAATTGGCTGCTCTAATTTGCCCCTTATAGTGTGTGTGTGTGTGTGAGGCCAGTGATGGTGGATCGTATGATGTGATCAGCGACATTAACCTTTGTGTCAGTTGAGGTGCACAAGCTGCTTCAATACAACAGCCGCACCTTTAATCAGTTGCCCCGGTTACCGTTCAATAAGGATTAGTGTTCAGTAAGACACCAAACGAGAGCGAGAGACAGAGAGACAGAGAGACAGAGAGAGGGAGGAAGACGATGAGACGTTGTACAGGAAATGGTTTGTAAACGTCAGCCTGCCGTGGCGGTTCCTGTTCAGGAACTTTAATCACAACCAACCTGCTTTAATGGTTCTGTTACAGAGGAGATCCTCACACCTTCCATCCACATCCACCTGAGTGCAGCCACCTGCACCACGACTCCGCCCACTTTATCCTCTGACACGACGTCTTTACTGTCTGTTGATCTGATTCACCCCCGGTCCATTCTCTGTGATCACCTTGGAAATTTGGCATGTTCCTTCAATGGGTTTCATCATACGACATGAATCGCATCAAATCGTAATTTTGATTCTGATGTGAATCATTGAAGTCATGTTGATTCTGATTTGAATAATATGAGACGGTTATTCTGATGTGAATCATTGGGAATCATGTCGATTCTGATTTGAATAATATGAGACGGTTATTCTGATGTGAATCATTGGGAATCATGTTGATTCTTATTTGAATAATATGAGACATGTTGATTCTGATGTGAATCATTGGGAATCATGTTGATTCTTATTTGAATAATATGAGACATGTTGATTCTGATGTGAATCATTGGGAATCATGTCGATTCTGATTTGAATAATATGAGACATGTTGATTCTGATGTGAATCATTGGGAATCGTGTTGATTCTTATTTGAATAATATGACGTGTTTATTCTGATTTGAATCTTTGGGAATCATGTTGATTCTGATTTGAATAATATGAGACGTTTATTCTGATGTGAATCATTCTGATTTGAATAATATGAGACATGTTGATTCTGATGTGAATCATTGGGAATCGTGTTGATTCTTATTTGAATAATATGACGTGTTTATTCTGATTTGAATCTTTGGGAATCATGTTGATTCTGATTTGAATAATATGAGACGTTTATTCTGATGTGAATCATTCTGATTTGAATAATATGAGACATGTTGATTCTGATGTGAATCATTGGGAATCATGTTGATTCTGATTTGAATAATATGAGACGTTTATTCTGATGTGAATAATTGGGAATCATGTTGATTCTTATTTGAATAATATGAGACGGTTATTCTGATGTGAATCATTGGGAATCATGTCGATTCTTATTTGAATAATATGCGCCGTTGATTTTGATGTGAATCATTGGGAATCATGTTGATTCTTATTTGAATAATATGACGTATTTATTCTGATTTGAATCTTTGGGAATCATGTTGATTCTGATTTGAATAATATGAGACGTTTATTCTGATGTGAATCATTCTGATTTGAATAATATGAGACATGTTGATTCTGATGTGAATCATTGGGAATCATGTTGATTCTGATTTGAATAATATGAGACGGTTATTCTGATGTGAATCATTGGGAATCATGTCGATTCTGATTTGAATAATATGAGACATGTTGATTCTGATGTGAATCATTGGGAATCGTGTTGATTCTTATTTGAATAATATGAGACGTGTTTATTCTGATTTGAATAATATGAGACGTTGATTCTTATTTGAATCATTGGGAATCGTGTTGATTCTGATTTGAATAATATGAGACGTTGATTCTTATTTGAATCATTGGGAATCGTGTTGATTCTGATTTGAATAATATGAGACATGTTGATTCTGATGTGAATCATTGGGAATCATGTTGATTCTGATTTGAATAATATGAGACATTTATTCTGATGTGAATGTCGATTCTGATTTGAATGATTTGAGACATGTTTATTCTGATTTGAATCTTTGGGAATCATGTCGATTCTGATTTGAATCGTTAGGAGTCATGTTGATACTGTTTTGAATCTTTGGAGTCATGTTGATTCTGAGATGAACCATTGGGAGGCATGTTGATTCTGATTTGAGTCTTTGGAGTCGTGTTGATTCTGATCCATATCAGTGGAGTCGCGTCGATCCGATTGATTTGACTCCGGACGTCCGATCATGTGACTGAGGTTCCTCAGTGTATTTGGAATGTTCCACCCAGTGTTCCCCTCATGTCATGATGAACCGGACCTGTGGAAATGCCCCCGGGGGCAGGTGTTAACACACCCCATGCCCTGCGGATTTCGGGTCCACGCGTCTGCGGCGCGAACCCCGGAGCATCCCTCAGGTGCAGACGCTCGGCGGGGTGATGTTGATGAAACCGGTCTGAACCGGCCTGACGAGACTCGTCTGGATTAGCACCCCGGATCGATGGGATAAGGACGGGGGCTTTAACCCTCTTGATCTCAGGAGGCTGTCAGCAAACATCAATCAGAGCGTATACCTCAGGAATCAACCGCGAGACGAGGCCGCGCGGCTCCCGCTCGTCTGCGCACGCCGCTCGTCTGCGCACGCCGCTCGTCTGCGCACGCCGCTCGACCGCCTAATCTCCAGTCTGATTCATCCAGACAGAGTTCCCTAATCTTGGCATTCGGCAGGTTCTGGATTAAACGTGGGGATGAGGCGGCGAGCGCGGCACACACGGTGGGTGGTCTCGTTGGGACAGTTGCCCGGAGACCGGCACATCCGTCTTGTCCGCAAGGACGTCCTGTGAGACGCGCCGCCGCCTCCGTCCGCCGCGACTCGGGTTTTACGGCCATCTGTTAAACTGCCCCGCAGACGGCACGGCCAACCCCGGGACTTCCTTTGAGCGGCGGCCCGCCACTTTTGACCCGCGCTTTCCAGGTCGCGACCTTCACCTTCTTTCCTAGCGGGCGCCCTTTCCGACAGCAGGGTGAGGTGTATCTGATACCCCCGCTTAGTGCTGCCACCGGGGGCTCGGTTTCGGGAAGCGGGCCACTTTGCTTTGATGCTCCGGTTTCCTCGCTGACCCTTTTCGCATCCTCGCCAGTCCCGCGCCCATCTGGCCCCGACTCCGGGACGAGCCTCTCAACTCGGAGAGCTCCACCGGCCGCCCCGCCCTGCCCTGCCCCGCCCCGTCCCGCCCCGTCCCGCCCCGCCCCGCCCCTTCAACTCAACTTTCACCCACTTGAGCGTTGTTTTGGAAACAGCGGAAACGGCCGGTGAATGTAATCAGTCTGGTTCCTCTTAATGCATCCTCTCAGAAGCCAGCGCGTGTGGATTGCCTCACCCCTTTGATTTTGCCGCTCGAATCGAATCGACCCCCCCCCCCCCCCCCCCCACACACACACACACACACACACACACACGACGACTACAATCTGTCACGACTGCTCAACAAAAAAAAAAAAAAAAAAAAAAAAAAAAAAAAAAGAAGGCTCCTCTAAAACGTTCTTGGAACTATAATCATCCCCATGTTCTCATGGATATGAGCACTGCAGCCGGTTTGGGAACCATTACGGTTCCCGTGGTGACGGGTTCTGGGTGAATGATGTGGAGGTGGACCCACGGCGGCGCAGGTGGAGGTGGAGGTCGCGGCGCTCGTCCTCATGGCCTTGAGGACCTGTCCATGAGGGGGGGAGGAAGCATCGGGGCCACGGGTGCTTTTTATCCTTCGGCGGGCTCCGGGCGCCGCCTCACACCCCACCCTCAGGACCACGCACGCCGGACCCGAACCCTGACCCGAACTCCCCATTGATCGGGGAGTCGGGGATCGGTCAGCAACCATTGCGAGGGGTGTGACGTTTTTTAAGGTGGACTGGTGCTGCTCTTCAGAATCAGAGACTTGAGCTGTGTCCCAAATCGCCTACTAGACACTAGATAGTAGGTACTAGATCTGATCAGCTTTTTGGGTAAGTGTGTAGTGACCACGTCCACCAGACTACACGTCACTCAATCTCAGAAGCCACGCCCCCTCTGGTATCCTATTTTCAACACTGCACTTACTATCTGGCTTACGGTTCTTGCCCACTGTGTCGTACGATGCAGTTTTATTGCCCCAGACGTACAACAATCAAACAAACAGTTTGGGGAAGGCCCTTTACCGCACAGTGCACAGTGTGAGCCTCATGAAGTCCAACAGAGATTGTGATCCAACGTCGGTGTCTGATCTCAGCAGGGCGACTGATTCCACATGGGGGTAAATACCCCCCCCCTCCCCACACACACACACGCGCGCACACGGGTGTGATATAGTAAACATCATTTTCATCGTCTTTCATTTTCACTTTTAATCGCCCGACGCCGAACGCGAACACGCGAGGGAAACGTTTTCTGCTCTTTTGTCTAAAACAATATATATTTTTTTTATATGATCCGATCTCTCATGTGGTGCGATGCAGGGCTAAACCAAAAAAAAGCCCCCATCACCCCGCCTCACCCCGGGCGCACCCGCTGCAGCGGTGTTTCTAAGAAATGTGCACTTTTATATTTCCTTGACTTTATAAAAACCAAATCAAAGCCTCGCCGTACACTGCGGGCGTTTCATCTGCACGGGCTGCGCCACATGCACACGCCGCCGACGTCACCGAGGGGCCCGCACGGGCCTAATGAGGCACCCTAATGAGGTACCCTAATGAGGTACCTTAATGATGCACCCTAATGATGCACCCTAATGATGCACCCTAATGATAACCCTAATGATAACTCTAATGATAACTCTAATGATATACCATAATGATGCACCCTAATGATAACTCTAATGATAACTCTAATGATAACTCTAATGATGCACCCTAATGATATACCATAATGATGCACCCTAATGATAACTCTAATGATAACTCTAATGATAACTCTAATGATGCACCCTAATGATATACCATAATGATGCACCCTAATGAGGCACCCTAATGATGCACCCTAATGAGGCACGCTAATGATACACCCTAATGATAACCCTAATGATGTACCATAATGATGCACCCTAATGAGGCACCCTAATGATGCACCCTAATGAGGCACGCTAATGATACACCCTAATGAGACACCCTAATGATACACCCTAATGATACACCCTAAGGATGCACCCTAAGGATGCACCCTAAGGATGCACCCTAATGATACACCCTAATGATGCACCCTAATTAATGATGCACCCTAATGATACACCCTAATGAGACACCCTAATGATACACCCTAATGATACACCCTAATGATGCACCCTAAGGATGCACCCTAATGATACACCCTAATGATGCACCCTAATTAATGATGCACCCTAATGATGCACCCTAATGATGCACCCTAAGGATGCACCCTAATGATACACCCTAATGATGCACCCTAATTAATGATGCACCCTAATGATACACCCTAAGGATGCACCCTAAGGATGCACCCTAATGATAACTCTAATGATGCACCCTAATTGATGATGCACCCTAATGATACACCCTAATGATACACCCTAATTGATGATGCACCCTAATGATACACCCTAATGATACACCCTAAGGATGCACCCTAAGGATGCACCCTAATGATGCACCCTAATGATACACCCTAATGATACACCCTAATGATGCACCCTAATTGATGATGCACCCTAATGATACACCCTAATGATACACCCTAAGGATGCACCCTAAGGATGCACCCTAATGATACACCCTAATGATGCACCCTAATTAATGATGCACCCTAATGATGCACCCTAATGATGTACCATAATGATGCACCCTAATAAGGCACCCTAATGATGCACCCTAATGAGGCACGCTAATGATACACCCTAATGATACACCCTAATGATACACCCTAAGGATGCACCCTAAGGATGCACCCTAATGATACACCCTAATGATGCACCCTAATTAATGATGCACCCTAATGATGCACCCTAATGATGCACCCTAATAAGGCACCCTAATGATGCACCCTAATGATGCACCCTAATGAGGCACCCTAATGATGCACCCTAATGAGGCACGCTAATGATACACCCTAATGATACACCCTAATGATACACCCTAAGGATGCACCCTAAGGATGCACCCTAATGATACACCCTAATGATGCACCCTAATTAATGATGCACCCTAATGATGCACCCTAATGATGCACCCTAATAAGGCACCCTAATGATGCACCCTAATGATGCACCCTAATGACGCACCCTAATTAATGATGCACCCTAATGATGTACCCTAATGATGCACCCTAATGATGCACCCTAATTAATGATGCACCCTAATGATACACCCTAATGATGCACCCTAATGATGCACCCTAATTAATGATGCACCCTAATGATGCACTCTAATGACGCACCCTAATTAATGAGACACCCTAATGATGCACCCTAATGACGCACCCTAATTAATGAGACACCCTAATGATGCACCCTAATAATGCACCCTAATGACGCACCCTAATTAATGAGACACCCTAATGATGCACCCTAATGACGCACCCTAATTAATGAGACACCCTAATGATGCACCCTAATAATGCACCCTAATGACGCACCCTAATTATTGAGACACCCTAATGATGCACCCTAATGATGCACCCTAATGACGCACCCTAATTAATGATGCACCATAATGATACACGCTGTGCAGAGGTCCGGATCGTCGGACAAACAGATGGACTACAGGACGGAACCGTAGAACTACAAACCCCATCAGTTTGGGAGGAGGAGCTCGGTTACATGAAGGCCGCACCTGACTGGATCAGAAGCGCTCACCCCCCCCCCCCCCCCCCCCCCCACACCCCCCACCGCGGTGTCAGACGGGCGTACCGCTCCGACGTCTCGCATGCCTAACGTCCCACGTTGTCTGACTTCTCACGTTGCCCTCCCACGTTATATACATGCATACGGGGGGGGCTGCGGAGTAATTAAACAGATCTTAATCGAACCCGAGCTCACGGACGTGTCGGAACATCACCCCCCCCCCCCCCCCCCCCCGAACACGTGCCTCCCTCGTCCCATCGCCTTTGCCGCGCAGCTCGGTCATTCCGCATTCCTGACTGCGGTGTAAAGCTTCCCTAATCCCTTTTACCAGGTAGACTGGGCTGGCAGGGGGGCAACGGGGGGCGACGGGGGCGGTTGGCGGGGGGGTGGCCGCCGAATTCCAGCGGCATACCGACCCGCGGGTATTGTCAGGGACTCCGGGGAATGCGAGGGCCTCGATAAAGGAGGGAGCCCCATTCACAGAGCGAGCGCCGCACATCCCGTTCGTTGTCGACTCCGCCCTCCAGCGCTCTAGCTCCTCCCCTTTTCCATTTATTAATTTATTACAGCTTTTTAAGGTGTTCTAAGAGTGAGGTGAGACGTGGCTGCTGGATATAAGGACCAGGCTCACAATCGCCGTTCTAATTCATCCCGTTTCGGCGTCTCACCTCTTTTTAAAGAACGTATATAACCCCAGCCACGGAGCAACCATGTCATCGTTCCTTAATTGGTTAATTAATGAAAGGACGTGATTGGTCCTGTTCCGGGGTCACTCCGGAGGCCGCACCACCGGCCGCTGGACATTCTTGGAGGGTTGCCTCAGCGGTTGAACAGAAGAAAAGGCTCTTCTGCTCTGGGATCTTTTTTTTTTTTTTCTCAGAGGATATCTAATTATCGTTCTGTCTGGTTCCTGTGGGATGCTGAACAAACATCCGTTATCATTACATTCCGCTTGGGTTCGGACACAAGGGACGCTGTATGTCAGTAATACAATTGACCGATTGCCTTTCACAAGTCCAGATAAGGAACACAAATGGCTTCAGGGACTGACTGCTGCATTGTGCGGCCGAATATTGAATATTTCCTTTTCATTACCGCAAACCGGCGGAAACGGCGGCTCTGCACTGAGGATGGACTTTATTAAAGACCCCGGACATTCCCCCAATGTCCGGGTGTTCAGGTGTCCTGGTGTTCAGATGCTCAGGTGTCCTTATGTTAAGATGTCCTGGTGTTCAGGTGTCCATATGTCCAGGTATTTAGTTGTTCAGGTGTCCTTATGTTCAGGTGTTCGGATATTTAGGTGTCCTGGGATCCTCATGTTCAGATGTTCTGGTGTCCTGGTGTTCAGTTGTTCAGGTGATATATATATATATATAGTTGTCCTGGTTTTCAGGTGTCCTCATGTTCAGGTGTTCAGGTATTCAGATGTTTAGGTGTCCTGGTGTTCTCATCTTCAGATGTTTAGGTGTCCTGGTTCCCTCATGCTCATGTGTCCTTGTGTCCTAGTGTTCAGATGTAATAGTGTTCAGGTGTTCAGATGTTTAGCTGTCCTGATGTTCTCATCTTCAGATGTTTAGGTGTCCTGGTGTTCAGGTGTCCTCATGTTCAAGTGTTCAGATATAATGGTGTTCTCATCTTCAGATGTTTAGCTGTCCTGGTGTCCTCATGTTCAGATGTTTATGTGTCCTGGTGTCCTCATGCTCATGTGTCCTTGTGTCCTAGTGTTCAGATATAATGGTGTTCTCATCTTCAGATGTTTAGCTGTCCTGGTGTCCTCATCTTCAGATGTTTAGGTGTCCTGGTGTTCAGGTGTCCTCATGTTCAAGTGTTCAGATATAATGGTGTTCTCATCCTCAGATGTTTAGGTGTCCTGGTGTCCTCAAGCTCATCTGTCCTTGTGTCCTGGTGTTCAGATGCAGTCGGGGAACTTCCCTCATGGTTCCAGTGTCTCTGGTTCTCCGTGATGAATGTAAGCGTGTTAGGTGGCGCTCTAATCGAGCGGGCCGCCGGTTCTTCAGCCGCGTGCCAGACCTCATGCTTCTTTAATCATTTGTAGATTAGTGGCTGTAATTAAGGAAACCGCCGGATTGCACCGGGATGGGCCCCGAGTAACCCCCCCCCCCCCCCCAATGCGCAGAGGCGCAATGATGGTTAATTTGAATAAACGAATATGAAATACTGTCCAATATTGGATTACGAGCAGACACCGAAGCTGCTCTCGCAACCGGCCGCGGCGGCTTTGTGCTCGCGTGATAACAATGGAGACTGTGAGCGGTCCGAGACATAATGCGCCGGGATTAGGACCCCAGGACAGGAAGAGACCGATGATCCACCTGTATCTGTTCTCTCTGAGAACTCAAAGAGAGAGAGAGAGAGAGAGAGAGAGCGAGGGAGAGAGAGAGAGAGAGGGAGTAAAGAAAGGAGAGCCAGCTCCTTTTTTCCCACACAGGGAGGTGCAGTCGCGCCGCTGGTTCCCATCCATCTCACTGTTTCACGGCTGGAAATCCCCGCGCCGCACAAAGAGCCCAAACTTAACACCGCACCTCTGCAGGCGCGGGAGGCTCCCCTGGCCAACATCCATGCGAGAGGCACCTTTGTCTCTGAAGCCTTCAGGGAGCCGGCGGACCGGCCGCCCGTGGCCCGCTTCCACACGCTCGGTCCAGTCGGCGGTTCCATCTCGACCCCGTTCCGTTCGAACGGCCGCCGTCACCCCGGAGACACCGTGGTCAGACAGCGATGTAGGACCAGGGCTCCTGACTCACGGTCGGCATTTCAGTTCATTCCCTCGTGTTCGCAGGGTGCACAGGGCCTTCCCTAAACTCATTCATTCATTCGTTATCTCCCGCTTTATCCTCTATTAGGGTCGCGGGGGGGGTTCCCCATGCCCATCCAGGGGAGAACGTTTCGGGCGCTGGGCAGATACACCCAGGACAGGGCGCCAATCCATCGCTGGGTACACACTCCCTCACACACACACACTCTATATGGGGCAATTTGGAGAACGCAATTGACTTGATCCATGTTTTTGGACTGTGGGAGGAAACCGGAGAACCCGGAGGAAACCCATGCGGACACGTGTCCAAAATGCGTGGCCATACCAATAAGACAGCGATTAAGGGGCGTGTCCTAATACCCAAAACCAGGGTAGTCTGTATAGCACAGAAACACCCACGCTCGCGATGACATCATCATGTCCTCCACCAAACATTCCAATAGGTTCTCTGGTGCTCTGGATTATAGAACCCCCCCCCCTCCCTCCAAGGGAATCCTGTTTAAACCGAGACCAAGAACAGGGCCTTCCCTAAACTGTTCCCTATAATCGAAGGCGTGTCCAAAATGCGTGGCCATACCAAGACGGCGATTAAGGGGCGTGTCCTAATACCCAACACCAGTGTAGTCTGTATAGGTTCTCTGGTGTTCCGGAGTTTAGAACCCCCCCCCCCCTCCACCGTTTAAGGGAATCCCTTTTAAAACCGAGACCCTGTTAAATCCCCCCACCCCCCGGGACGGAACGGGACGGAACGGGACGGGAGGGGACGGGAGGGGACGTTCCGGTCCGGTCCGGGAGCTCCTGACGTGGGCCTGTGCGAAACAGGCCGTCTCAGTCGCTGTGTGTTCCCCGGCCGCAGAACCCCCCCCTTCGGCGGGCGCGTCGCATAGTGGAGCTCTGTGTAACGCTGTGGTTCTTGAGCGCACATCAGACGGGCGGGCGGCGTGCGTTCCTGCGTTCCCGGGGACGCCGCGCTCACCACATCGTATTTCCATGCCGTCGACTCCGCTGTGCAAACAAGGCCCTCGCTCTCCCAATTTAAACAGAGCACAGAGCGCCCCCACAGGAGGGCTCCACTCCAACGCTTTCTCAGAATCACGTTTGGACGGGGGACCGCATCATGTGGTTTTGTGTGTGTGTGTGTGTGTGTGTGTGGGGGGGGGGGGTGGTTCTCCATGACCGAGTTCTCACGGCGATGACACTGTCCTGATCATGTGATCTGGATCATTCGGGATGAGCGGCGCGGCGAAATCGAGCGACCCGCTCCCTCCAACCGCACACGGTCATCGACGACCCCCCCCCCCCACGTCCCACGTCCTATGTCCCGTCCCGGGGGGGTGGGGGGATTTAACAGTGTCTCGGTTTAAAAGGGGGGGGGTTCTAAAATCCAGAGCACCAGAGAACCTATTGGAATGTTTGGTGGAGGACATGATGATGTCATCGCGAGCGTGGGTGTTTCTGTGCTATACAGACTACCCTGGTGTTGGGTATTAGGACACGCCCCTTAATCGCCGTCTTATTGGTATAGCCACGCATTTTGGACACGCCTCCGACTATAGGGAACAGTTTAGGGAAGGGGGCGGCACGGTGGCTTAGTGGGTTAGCACGTTCTCCTCTCAGCGCTAGGGATTCCCGGTTCGAATCCCCATCTGGGTGGAGTTTCCATGTTCTCCCCGTGTCCGCGTGGGTTTCCTCTGTGTTCTCCGGTTTCCTCCCACAGTCCAAAAACATGGATCAAGGTCAATTGAGTTCTCCAAATTGCCCCATATAGAGTGTGTGTGTGTGAGTGAGTGTGTCCAGTGATGTATTGACGCCCTGTCCTGGGTGTATCTGCCCAGCGCCCGAAACGTTCTCCCCTGGATGGGCATGGGGAACCCCCCCCCCCACGACCCTACTATAGGATAAAGCAGAAGGTAATGAATGAATGATTTTAGGGGAGGGGGGGGCACGGTGGCTTAGTGGTTTAGCACGTTCTCCTCTCAGCGCTGGGGATTCTCGGTTCGAATCCCCATCTGGGTGGAGTTTCCATGTCCTCCCCGTGTCCGCGTGGGTATCCTCCGGGTTCTCCGGTTTCCTCCCACAGTCCAAAAACATGGATCGAGTCAATTGAGTTCTCCAAATTGCCCTGTATAGAGTGTGTGTGTGTGTGAGTGAGTGTGTGTCCAGCGATGGATTGACGCCCTGTCCTGGGTGTATCTGCCCAGTGCCCGAGACGTTCTCCCCTGGATGGGCATGGGGAACCCCCCCTCCACCGCGACCCTAATAGAGGATAAAGCGGGAGATAATGAATGAATGTCCCGCTTCCTCCAACCGCACACATTTCCGCAGGGACGGACATCGGTCCGGTCCGTCCGAACCCCCCCCCCCTCCCCGTCTTGTTTTTTTTTTTTTTTTTTTTGCCGAATGTTATGTTCTGTTCAGCAGGCGTGCAAAGCCATTATGCAAATTATTATTTTTTTGCGAGCGCTCTGGGTTCGCACTTCCTGTTCTATGTTTATTTGCCTCGGGTTCGAAAAACTTTTAGGGGAATTCTGAGTCGCGCTGCTATTTAAAGCCGTCCGCAGCCCGAGCGTGCGCCTGTGTACGCCACTTTACTACTCATGTGTGTCCCCGCACTCGCTCGGCGGCCGCATCACCTGCTCGCGCCCAACGGGCCCCGCGCCGCAGATGTGCGCCTGCCGCCCGGGTTCAAACCAGGCGCCCGCGCCCCGGTCCGTCTGCCGGCGCACCGCGTGCCCCTCGGGAACCTTTCGGGTCGCCTCGTCTCCGCCCACCGTACAGATGGACTTTGTAGTTCCGCCGTCACGTCCCGTAGTCCGTCAGTCTCCCATCAGAGGAACTTTTAGGTGGTGGATGGTCGGCGGTTTTTAAACGCTGACCCTGTGTCAACTCATCGTACAATCTGTTACTAACATCCACGGGGGGCATCCCAGGGGGCAGGTGGCATGTCCGAATACCCCCCCCATCCCTCCCCCCGGGTGTCTGCAGGGTGACCGAGCGCACCATGGGGCGCACCCGAGGTGGCGCATCGATTATTAAACCCGATTCTCTCGCTTTCCGAGAGGCAGCTTTACAGTCAGCTCTCGCACTCTCGCACGGCCGCGCTCTCGCACCGTCGCCGCCTCACGGCTCGCTCAGTCGCACTGTTGCAGCTCTCGCACGCCGCACTCTCGCACGCGCAGCGCTCCCAATCGCGCACCAGCCGCGCTCGGTCTCTTGCACTCTCGCCGCACTCTTGCACCGTTACGCTCTCGCACCGCCGCGCTCATCTGTCTTACAAAGAGCGGTAAAGCTCCAGCAACCGCACGCTATGCAATAGCTTCGCATCGCACGCTCGCATCGCCGCGCTCTCGCACCATCGCACTCTCGCATCGCTGCGCTCTCGCATCGCAGCACCCTAGCACCGTTGCGCTCTCGCACCACCGCGCTCTCGCACCGCCGCGCTCTTGCACCGTTGCGCTCTCGCACTCTCGCATCGTCACGCTCTCGCACCACCGCACTCTCGAACCGCCGCGCTCTCCACCAGCACTGTTGTATTCCCCGTGGGCTTTTGTATGTTCTCCTCACGTCCAAAGGGGCCGCTTCAGGAGCTCCACGCTGCTCCTCAATGTGAATGAGTGAATCCGATGTGACCTGGCAACCTGATCCAGGTGTCTTGGGGTCGCGAAAGCAAAAACAACTGCGGTGATGTCAGAGAGGGTGTGTGTGTGGGGGGGGGGGGGGGGGGGGGGGGGGCGCAGGGCGTTGGGAGGGCAGTCTGGGGGTTGAGGGTTCAAACCCTGCGCAGGTGAACCGGTCTGTGGTTGGAATGGCATCCTGGGAAAGTTCTCATCTCGTCGACTCTGAAGCTCAGAGATAAATACCACACGCTCTCTCTCGCACCAGGAACTCGTCCAGCGCTGGAACCGTGGGACAGGAACCGAAACGCTCCATCACTCCGGAACAGAGTGACCGTCCGCAAGGACGAGGTTTGGCAAAGGTGTGTGAGAATCCGCATGGAGAACCTTCAGGGTGACCTCCAGGAGAAACTGCAGGAGTCGTGGTTCCGTTAGTTCCATTAGTCCTGCTGCAAAATGTTGTGGAAAGGCTCTCGGGGTCGGAGCAGAACGGCGGGCGACCCCTGGACCGACCCCCGGATGGGATTCCTTATGAGGTCGCCAGGTTCCTCTCACACACATGGCAGATCGAGGGTGCGGCCAAAATTAGACCCTCAGATGTGTCCGCGTATTTTTGGCTTTCAGTGGCGTTCAAACGCAGAGCATCTGCTTCTCTCACTGTTCTCACAAGTTCCACCAGGAACGTCTACTTTAGGAAAGGTTCCCCAGTTTGAAACCGTGTGGGAACCTTTTTTAGGGTTGCATATTTACACTGGTTCCTCAGAGAGCTGATGGTTTCTGAAGGTTCCGTAAAACACTTAAAGGTTGTTGGGTGGATGTTATGTGGATGTTGGTTGGATGAGGTTGGATGCTGGGTGGATGTTAAGTAGGTGTTGGGTGGATGTTATGTGGATGCTGGGTGATTGTTGGGTGGATGTTAGGTGGATGCTGGGTGGATGTTAGGTGTATGCTGGCTGGATGCTGGGTGATTGTTGGGTGGATGTTAGGTGGATGCTGGGTGCATGCTGGGTGGATGTTATGTGGATGCTGGGTGGATGTTGGGTGGATGTTACGTGGATGTTGGGTGGATGTTAGGTGGATGCTGGCTGGATGCTGGCTGCATGCTGGGTGGATGCTGGGTGGATGTTGGGTGGATGTTACGTGGATGTTGGGTAGATGTTAGGTGGATGCTGGCTGGATGCTGGGCGATTGTTGGGTGGATGTTAGGTGGATGTTAGGTGGATGTTGGTTGGATGAAGGTTGGATGCTGGGTGGATGTTGGGTGGATGGTATGTGGATGTTGGGTGGATGTTAGGTGGATGTTTGGTGGATGTTGGTTGGATGTTGGGTGGATGTTGGGTAGATGTTATGTGGGTGTTGGGTGGATGCTGGGTTGATGCTGGCTGGATGCTGGGTGATTGTTGGGTGGATGTTGGGTGGATGTTGGGTGGATGCTGGGTGGATGTTGGTTGGATGCTGGGTGGATGGTGGGTGGATGTTATGTGGATGCTAGGTGATCGTTGGGTGGATGTTAGGTGGATGTTGGGTGGATGTTACATGAGTGTTAGGTGGCTGTTGGGTGGAGGGTTTGTTAGTGAGGGCAGTTTGTGGTTTCAATGTGGACGATGAAATGGAGCAGCGAGAACGCTGACGAGCTTTGACATCAGCAGAACCAAGAAAAACCACACAGCACTGATGCAACTGACTTTCCTCAGAACAGTGTGTGTATGGTGTGTGTGTGTGTGTGTGTGTGTGTGTGTGTGTGTGTGGTGTGTGTGTGTGTGTGAGTGTGTGTGCAGGGAGGGGATGACGTGTATTTACACCACCTCCTCATAACGACAGGTTCCTTAGTGATGATTAATTCGCATTTATTAAAATTAATCAAACAGTTTGGGGAAGGCCCCTTCCTGTTGCAGATCTAAGCCGGCCCTGACCCGACAGCACGGACACATCTGAGTGGATTTTGCATGTTCTCTTCATTTCGGTTTCCTTCAACAGTCCCTGGATCATGCTGGTGGAACCCAGACTGACGGGATAGGCCTGATGTCCAGACGAAGCCAGTGAGACGTTGTTACGCGAGTGTACCGATGATGATGTTCGTGATGAGGTGCAGTGACCTCACAGTGACCTCACGCCGTGACCTCGCGGTCGTCTCCGTGGCCTGCGGTCGCTCGTGAGCGTTGGCTCTGCGTTGGCGCGGCGGCCGCTGCGCCGTTACTCAGTCTTCACCTCGGGATGACAGAACCCTCTTGGAATTTGCCTGCTTGTACTGGTGTGTGCTGGGACTCTCTCTCTCTCTCTCTCTCTCTCTCACTCACTCACTCACACAAAGCCTGAGAATCCCCCACTGATGGGGGGGGGGGGGGGTGAGGATCTCCCTGTTCTGCCTCCTGCTAACCAGGACCATTTGGTTTCTTGTTTTCACTTTGCCCTCTCTCTCTCTCTCTCTCTCTCTCTCTCTCTCTCTCTCTCTCTCTCTCTCTCTCTCTCTCTCGCTGAGTTATGGCAATTGGACGTAATTTTGTTTAAGAAGGATTTTTGGGGGGAGGGTCACTCTCAGCGCCTCATTACAGCAACTACACCAATTACCCCAACTCTACCCCAATGCTACACCCGAGAAATCATGTTGCGATCTATACTAGGGGTGAGCTGCAATATTCGCTGATTCGACGATTCGATTCGGAGAACCGTAGTCGACTATGAACCTCATAGTCGAATGTACCATTTTGACCACATGGGGGCGCCCATGGCTGCTGCTAAGCATTAGTTTTTACATGAAATGTCTTTGTTTTCGTTATATATATAGCCTTTTGTCAAATAAAATCATCCTAATTTCTAGAAAAGAAAAAAAAAGGTTTTCTTTTGTTAGAAAAACAAGTAAAATATATATTAAAAAAAATCTTTTTTAAAAACTACGCTTATAGCGCCATCTTGTGGTGAAATTTTAACTGATTCGACTATCGGTCGACTATAGGGAAAATCTGACGAATCTGATTCGACTATGAAAATCTTTAGTTGAATACAGCCCTAATCTATACGATAGTAAAGTTACGATGCATCTGCCGCGATCAGACGTCGGATCGGACCGTACGGTTGAAGGAGGGGTGGAAATCTCACTGTCCGGTTCCTCGTCTTCTCGTCCTCCACCTCTCGTTACAAACCCAACTGCCGGAACCGCAACAGTGGAACCGAGTGGAGCCACCCAAGACCCACGAAAATTAAACCCTTCGCCATACTGCTGATTCTCTGAGGACGTGGTGATGATTGTTATGAGTCCCGTCAGTGGAGGTGTGTGGTTTTGGTGGTTTTGGTGGTTTTGGTGGTTGTGGGGGGGTGGGGGGTGGGGGGGGCACGGCTCACATCCATGTTCATGCTTCGGATGTGCGGTGACCATGGAGGTGCTGTGTGTGCGGTGTGGTGAGTCTCTCCACACACACGGTGGCGGGGTGGGGTGGGGGTGGGTGAGTGGGGGGGTGGCTTACGTTCCACAGAGGCCGTCGAGGGGGTTCGCTCCGATTCCACAGAAAACCCTGATTGATGGGGGAGGTGGTGTTGCTGTGCGCTCATCCATCACTCCAGTTATTTGGGTTTTAGAGACGAGCGCAAAAGGGGGAACGAAGAAGGCGCGAGGGAGGTCCCTCATTTATCCAAAGATATCACACCGCCCGCTACGCTTCTCTTCTCGGCCTGACTTCACAGCACGAAACCCCCACCCACCCACCCACCCACCTCCCCCACCCCTAACAAGCGCTCACCGTATGAGGAATGGTTTCCAGTTGGAGGCGGCGGTTTACAGAGGGGTCTAACACACCCCACGTGTTCCTTCACAGCTCGCACTCGCATTTAATGCTCCTTCTGAGCGACTGAAGCTGACGAGCGCTCCCCCTGGTGGCTCGGCTTGGTCAGCGCGGCTGAAAGAAACCGTGGGCGGCGTGCAGTAAGTCGCCAAGCCTTCTGTTTCTAAACGGCGGAAAAGCAGGTGGCGTGTGCAGTAAGTCGCTCGCCCGCTGTTTTTGCAGCGCTCCATGATGCTGTGCTTCATTTGAAGATGACAAGGGCTCCCCCTGGTGTCTCAGCTCGGTGGCCGTATCAGAGCTTCGTTTTGATTTATTATGTTAATTTTAATCAGTCTCCTGCGGTTCTTTATCATGTTGTCGGTTCCGACACGCCCACGCCGGCCGGCCGGCGCACCGCGCCCCCGTGACCGCCCCGGGCCCGACCTGCTTGTCTCGGATCAATAACGCGGCGCTCAAGTGGAGCGCCGCCGCCGAGCTGCTAAAGCCTTCCCGTTTTTGAAGCGTGTTCCAATTCAGCACAAAAGTGTCTTTCATGTTCGCCTCAAAAGGGCAGATAAGCCGGCGAGCGGGTCGCCGTATCAGCGCCAAGAAAGGAGCCACTGTCGGCCGAGTTCAACGAGCCGCGCCGAAAGAGCTGATGAAATAACCGCGTTAACAGAAGGTCAATCAAACCCCGAACCACCGCCTGAATTCAGACCTGCCGTGATCACAGGCCGCCGTGCCGCGCCGTTCTGCAGCCCCACCGCTCTGCAGCCCCACCGCTCTGCGCCCCACCGCTCTGCGCCCCACCGTTCTGCACCCCACCGCTCTGCAGCCCCACCGCTCTGCGCCCCGCCGCTCTGCACCCCACCGCTCTGCGCCCCACCGCTCTGCAGCCCCACCGCTCTGCGCCCCACCGCTCTGCGCCCCACCGTTCTGCGCCCCACCGTTCTGCGCCCCACCGTTCTGCAGCCCCACCGTTCTGCAGCCCCACCGCTCTGCGCCCCACCGCTCTGCGCCCCACCGCTCTGCGCCCCGCCCGTTCTGCGCCCCACCGTTCTGCGCCCCACCGCTCTGCGCCCCACCGTTCTGCGCCCCCACCGTTCTGCAGCCCCACCGTTCTGCAGCCCCACCGCTCTGCGCCCCACCGCTCTGCGCCCCACCGCTCTGCGCCCCGCCGTTCTGCGCCCCACCGTTCTGCGCCCCACCGCTCTGCGCCCCACCGTTCTGCGCCCCACCGCTCTGCGCCCCACCGTTCTGCAGCCCCACCGTTCTGCAGCCCCACCGCTCTGCGCCCCACCGTTCCGTGCCCCACCGCTCCGCGCCCCGCCGTTCTGCGCCCCGCCGCTCTGCGCCCCCTCGCTCTGCGCCCCACCGCTCTGCGCCCCACCGTTCTGCGCCCCGCCGTTCTGCGCCCCGCCGTTCTGCGCCCCGCCGTTCCGCGCCCCGCCGCTCCGCGCCCCGCCGCTCTGCGCCCCGCCGCTCTGCGCCCCACCGCTCTGCAGCCCCACCGTTCTGCGCCCCACCGTTCTGCGCCCCACCACTCTGCGCCCCACCGTTCTGCGCCCCACCGTTCTGCAGCCCCACCGCTCTGCAGCCCCACCGCTCTGCGCCCCACCGTTCTGCGCCCCACCGTTCTGCGCCCCACCGCTCTGCGCCCCACCGTTCCGTGCCCCACCGTTCTGCGCCCCACCGCTCTGCGCCCCACCGTTCTGCGCCCCACCGTTCTGCGCCCCACCGCTCTGCGCCCCACCGTTCTGCGCCCCACCGTTCTGCAGCCCCACCGCTCTGCAGCCCCACCGCTCTGCAGCCCCACCGCTCTGCAGCCCCACCGTTCTGCGCCCCACCGCTCTGCGCCCCACCGTTCTGCGCCCCACCGTTCTGCGCCCCACCGTTCCGTGCCCCACCGTTCTGCCCCCACCGCTCTGCGCCCCACCGTTCTGCGCCCCACCGTTCTGCGCCCCACCGCTCTGCGCCCCACCGTTCTGCGCCCCACCGTTCTGCAGCCCCACCGCTCTGCAGCCCCACCGCTCTGCAGCCCCACCGCTCTGCGCCCCACCGTTCTGCGCCCCACCGCTCTGCGCCCCACCGTTCTGCGCCCCACCGTTCTGCGCCCCACCGCTCTGCACCCCACCGTTCTGCGCCCCACCAGAACATTTAAAACTGAACACCGAATATTCGGGGAAGACGCTGAAGTTGCATTTGTATTCGTTAGTGAGGAATCTGAGTGAGAGAGAGAGAGAGAGAGAGAGAGAGAGAGAGAGAGGCTGCTGTGGTTCGAGATCAACTCTCTCTGGTTACTATAACACCAGCATCCCATAATACTCATCTATACTTTATACGAAGGTATTGAGACACCTATGGCGTCCCATCCTCAGCTGTGTGTGTGTGTATATATATATATATCCATCCATCCATTATCTCCCGCTTTATCCTCTATTAGAGTCGCAGGGGGAGGGGGGGGGGTTCCCCATGCCCATCCAGGGGAGAACGTCTCGGGCGCTGAACAGATACACCCAGGACAGGGGGGCAATCTATCACTGGGCACACACTCACTCACACAGACACACTCTACATGGGGCAATTTGGAGAACTCAATTGACTTGATCCGGAAACCGGAGAACCCAGAGGAAACCCACGCAGACACGGGGAGAACATGGAAACTCCACCCAGATGGGGATTCGAACCGGGAATCCCTAGTGCTGAGAGGAGAACATGCTAAGCCAACATGATGCCCCCATATATATGTATATATATATATATATATATATATGTGTGTGTGTGTGTGTGTGTGTGTGTGTGTGTGTGTGTGTGTATAAGGCTTTCTGCAAGATTTACAAAGGGGCCTTCCCCAAAGTGTTGTGCACAGTACTCGGCTGGGTGTTTGATCTTATACCCCTGTGTTAACGAGAGCGCATAAAGACCGTACATGCCATGGGATGCGGTGTATCAGCGGGCCTTCCCCAAACTGTTGGAAGCATTTCGTCGTCCGAATGGTTAGTTTTTTCCTGATTCCTTCCTGTAAGGGGGGTGGGGTACGGGGGGGGGTGGGGTGGGGGGGGGGGTTCGGAGTGACCCGTCATGCGCCAAAAATCCGAGGGGGTACTCCTCCGGCGTGTTTGTTTTGTCGGACGTGTTGCCTAGCGACAGGTGATCCGCCAGCGGAAGCCGATAAGGTCCTGCCTCCATCCTCGGAAGCGGCCCCGTCCGGGCCCCGAGACGTTCCCCCTCGGCGAGCCTGCGGCTCGGTGGCACCGGCGCCGCCACCATGCCTAATCCGAGCCTGAGAAAGCGCGCGGGAGTGTGGCGTCGCCCTCCTCCCGCCGTCCCGCAGGCCGCTCCGCCGTCACCCGTCTCCCTTCTGCCGCCGCCCGCCGGAACAAAGCTAATCCCGCCCTTCCCCCGGTCCCGCGCGCTCCCTGGTACCGCCCCCGCTCCGCCGCGCACTCGGGACCCGATGTCAGGAGGAAGCTGGCCATGTGACAGATCCAGGCTCCATGTGAGGGCAGGATGCCGGCTCGCTCAGAAAATGGGCCCCGCACGTCGCTACATTCACACCAACAGTTTGGGGAAGGGCACTTGTACTTAGTCCACACTACACTTAAAGTACTGTATGGACGAACGTATTAGGACACACCCCTACGTCATCGTCATCGTGGTGCCGTGTGTTTGGAGAACAGTTTGGGGAAGGCCCGAGTGTGCGCTATGAGTGATGAGTCAGCTAAATGTCGTCTGATTGATGGGCGGAGCCACCGGCACGTCCACCGTGATGCAATCACCAAAACCAGTGCCCATTGGACGATATCTGCATAGTGACCGTCGCCATGGTGATTCAGTGGACGATGGTTCGAGCCGGTCAGACACTGATAGTGAGTGTGTGTGTGGGGGGGGGGGGGGGGTTTAGGGTCCCCGTACTGTATTAGTACACACTGACCGGCCACTTTATTAGGTCCACACGCGGCCCATGGTATCGGCTCCTCCGATCGTCCAGATGGGCGTTTGTAGTCCTCTGCTTGCGTCTCGTAGTCCGTCTGTTTCGGGCTCCGGCCGGCGGGCCCCCGATCCCGCTTCTCATCTTCGGGAGCCAAACGGAATCCGAATCTCCTCCATCGGAATAAAAAAAAAGGGCCTGCGGTTTCAGATGTGATTGAGCCTGATTTCTAGACGACGTGACGGGATAGGCTCCAATTTCTAAACAGCGTGGTGCAGCGCAGACGGTCCTGACCGCACTGTAGGGCATTTAAATTCTGGGCCCCGGTTTGTGTTCCGTTGTCTTTGTTTTTTTTATTTTTTTATCGGAATCAAACTAATTCGGTTGGAGCGCAGGGTGGAGGGTGAGGGTGGAGGGTGAGGGTGGAGGGTGAGGGTGGGGGTGAGGGTGGAGGGTGGGGGGTGAGGTGAGGGTGGGGGGGTGAGGGTGGAGGGTGGAGGGTGGGGGGTGAGGGTGAGGGTGGAGGGTGAGGGTGGGGGGTGGGGGGAGTGGAGGGTGAGGGGGGGTGAGGGGGGTGAGAATGGAGGGTGAGGGTGGAGGGTGAGGGTGGAGGGTGAGGGTGGAGGGTGAGGGTGGGGGGTGAGGGTGGAGGGTGAGGGTGAGGGTGAGGGTGGAGGGGGTGAGGGTGAGAATGGAGGGTGAGGGTGGAGGGTGAGGGTGGGGGGTGAGGGTGAGGGTGGAGGGTGAGTGGTGAGGGTGGGGGTGAGGGTGAGAGTGGAGGGTGAGGGTGGAGGATGAGGGTGGAGGGTGGAGGGTGAGGGTGGAGGGTGAGGGTGGGGGTGAGGGTGGAGGGTGAGGGTGAGGGTGGAGGGTGAGGGTGGGGGGGGTCATGAGGGTGGGGGGGTGAGGCCGTGAGGGTGGAGGGTGAGGGTGAGGGTGGAGGGTGAGGGTGGAGGGTGAGGGTGGAGGGTGAGGGTGGGGGGATGGTGAGGGTGGAGGGTGAGGGTGGGGGGTGCGGGACAAGGGTGAGGGTGAGGGTGAGGGTGGAGGGTGAGGGTGGAGGGTGAGGGTGGAGGGTGAGGGTGGGGGGTGAGGGTGAGGGTGGAGGGTGAGGGTGGGGGGTGAGGGTGGAGGGTGAGGGTGAGGGTGGGGGGTGAGGGTGAGGGTGGAGGGTGAGGGTGAGGGTGAGGGTGGAGGGTGAGGGTGGAGGGTGAGGGTGGGGGGTGAGGGTGAGGGTGGAGGGTGAGGGTGGGGGGTGAGGGTGGAGGGTGAGGGTGGGGGGTCACGCCACGGTGCACGGAGTGGCGCGACCGCATCCATACGTTTACAAACACCACCTATTGCCCTCGGGTCACCCCCCCGTCCCCCCCGCCCCCCTCAAAGCATCGTCCTCTACACCTCCACCACAACCCCCCCCCCCCTCTCTGCGTCACTCCGGCGTTCCGGCCGTAACGAGACTCCGGAGGGAACCCTGTGCGCGGGTTTTCCAGTGCGCGGCTTCCAGATGTTGCCAAAGCCGCCAAAAACCGCTCTCCGGCCGCCGGCTGCTGGACAACAGCTGACGCTCGGAACAGAGCGCGGTCCCCGCTCGTTAGGCAAAACACCACGTGGCGGCGTTCCACGCGGACTCGGCGGCGTTTGGCTGCGGATTCGCCGAGCCGCGGGCGGTGTGTGTGTGTGTGTGTGTGTGTGTGTGTGTTGTGTGTGTGGGGGGGGGGGGGTGTATGATTTCAGTGACGCACTTGCAGGAGTCTTTAACCGGCCCTTTAAAATAGAGACGGAACATATTACGCGGTTAACGGCGCCGTAAACGCGTCCTTTGTTGTCCTGTCCGGAGACGCGAGCGAAGTTTGGCCGATCGGTAAGATTTCCGTCCGCCGTCCGTCCCGCGAGCTTCACTTTATGAAGGGCCCGACATTTATTTTTGGATATTTCGTCTCCACCCTCCTCCTCGCCCCCCCCCCACACACACACACCCCCACCCCCTAGATCTGCCCCGGGGAGGCCGGGGAAGCCTGGCACTCGCCTGCGAGCTGCAGCTGGGACCGGGGGGGACGTACGTTCCCCCCGCGGTGCTGTCTCAGCTGCTGGCTCCAGCCATGTTTTCGGGGTTTGAGGCCCAGTTTCACGAGACTTCATCAGGAAAGCCGTTTCTGTCACATTACGGCCTACCGGCTCTCGCCAGTGCTGAACGGCCTGTAGGGGGTGCTGTTACAGCGGTACGGATAAATCGGACGCCTGTCTCCGTCATGCTGGGCCTTCCCCAAACTGTTGCCACCAACATGCACGCAAGGTGGTTGATGTTATAGACCTGTGACGAAGCGGCGGCGTTTTTGTAGGTGCGCCCTGCGCCGGGGCGGGCCCGCCGTCCGTCCCCGCCGTCCGTCCCCGCCGTCCGTCGTCTCCACCGTCCGTCTCCGAGGGTTCCGAGGGTTTGTGTGTTTTCCAAACGGCATTCCACGGAGCGGCGGAGCTTTTAATGCGCTCAGTGTTACAGGCGTTCCACAGCTGGGAACTGCGAGTCTGGCGTGGTGGCGGCGCGGCGGCGGCGGCGGCGGCGGGCGGCGGCTGGTAGGAACCAAAACAAGCCTCCCATTAGCGCCGATGGTGGCGTCATAAAATCCCAAATTCCATCCAAATGCTTCAAAGCTGCGACGCAGACGGAACGGAATTCTTCGCACCCCGGTGGTCTCCACCGCGTCAGCTGATCACCCCCCCACCCCCCCCCCCCCCCATCCATAATGTGATCCATACGCCAGGGTTTACGGGACGGGGGTATGTGGGCGGGGCTTAGAGTCAGCCCTCGCATCATCCGATCCGAGTTTAAGGGTTTCTTGGGGATGGGATGGGGGGGGGTGCAGGGCTCTCTCTTCGGGCACACGTCCAGCTCACAATCTTGGTTCCAATTCATCCCCAACATTGTCATTGGGGGCGGGAGTGAGGTCCTTCCCCAAACTGACTAATAATACTAAAGAGGCGTGTCCTGATGCACTCACTGTTCTTGTGCTGTACTCGGGTTCGGTTGTGTACCCCCCGACTCTCATACTGTTTATATCCGCAGGGCTGAAGCTCCGCCCACCGGAATACCAACGGGGAGGGCCAATGAGTGAGGAACGGCTCCACCTCACACGGCCCCTACAGAGGGAACGGATCGGATTCGGGACGGTGCTCCTCGGTGACCTGGATCATGTTCAGGTAAATGACTGTCCATTGCACGGGACACACCCACTGACCCCCCCCCCCCCTACACACACACACACACACACACATCTACACCCCCGGGGGGGGGTGATTACACTAACTCCATAAAGACCCTCATTTCTAATAATCAGTCATCTATAAGTGTGTTTTGGACAATTGGAACACTTCCAGCCTTGTGGGAACAGTTTGGGGAAGGCCCGTTGAGTCGGCGGGAGCCAATCAAGACATCTTTGCTTTACTGGAGCCTCCAGAACAACACAGCCAGGCTTGGGTTCGAGAGCCTTCTCCAATCACACACACACACATCCACACACGTCGCCCTCCTCTGGTACGCGGGAGGAAGGCGGAGGGGCGCGTGGAGCATGTTCCCCGCTCCTGTGAACGTCAGAACTGGAGTGCGGGGCCTCGTAACGGGGCCGAATCCGATCTGACGGCCTGTGCGTTTGATCTGCACCTCGTTAGTCAGATGTCGTTAGTCTTTAACGTAAACAGACTCTGAAACCTGACGTCATGCGTAAGTGCTTTCACGTGTCTCCGTCCCCCACGCCATTCAAACGGGGACCGGTCCCTACACCGCGGGGACCGGTCCCTACACCGCGGGGACCTGGATGGGAACATGTAACCCCGATATAAAAATATCAAAGTATAATCTTTATAGTTTGCCCCATCGATCTGCACTGCACTGCATTCTATGGGGGGCAACCTGTCCCTTTTGTCCACCTGTAAATGTGCGGAGTCCAGAGTCGGAAGTCCGTCGTATCTCTCCACCAATCAGAGGGCTGATTCACAGGTGCGAATTCTGCACCATCAGTGGAAAAGGTGACGGGACAGGACGCGGCACACCTGACTTTCAGGCCCCTATAAACCTGCACTCCAGATTCCCAGGTGTGTTTGCATGTTCTCCCTTGTTTCCGCTGTCCGTAAACAAGCTGTAGGTTCAAGGTGCAGAACCCGCGATTCAGGGTGTCACCCTTGCCTGTCGCCCCCAGAGTGCTGGAGTAGACTCCGCCCCCCCCCTCCCCGAATTAGGTCTGAGTCGGACGGCCGGCGTTCCAGCAGCAAAGAAGGGGCCTTCCCTAAAAGAGTCGGTCGGCATGCTTTAGGCGGTCGCTCGACGCTTCCCGCCGACCCCGGACCTTTGTGCCGCCGCGCCGGAGACGTGCCAGGCCCCCCGCCGCGTTCCGCCGGGCATTCGGAGTGGCACCGCCGCCCGCTTTTTGGCTGGATTGTCATTTAATAATTCCCATGGCCTCCCTCCGCGGTGCCCCTGCCCTGTTACCCAGGTTCATGCAAATAGGCGCTGAAGTATGCGCCAGTTATCTGCCCCGCCGGAGCCTCGCTGCCCTTGTTGCTCCATATAGCTCGCTGTCGAGCGGCAGCCATTGATAAGGCTAATGTCCCTGATAGCCGGCGCGCTTTCAAGTCGCCCTCGCAAAACAGACGGCGCTCTTTCATGTTGTTTTCCCAGGCCAAGGACAGACCGGCCTCCCGCCGGACCCCGCTGGCTAATCAGTAATCGCCGACTCGCTGAGTCCGGCGCGAGCGCCGATGGGCAGGTTCTCTCTCCTGCACGGCCTCGTCTCCTCGGCCCCTCGGCCCCTCGGCCCCTCGTTCGAGGCCTATGTGTCCTCCGACCCGAACCTCCATCCCGTCCCGCGTTCCGGCTTCATTTCCCGTGCGCCACGGAAAATCGATGTCTCCGCCGAGGCTCAACAAAGACGTCCCCTCGCACCCGGCCTTTTCTTGGCCTTCTGTGGCCGCCCCCCGACCCGAGCGGCGCGTCCAATCGGTCCATGGACCCGCCGGCCCGCCGCTACAAACGCGCCCCCAGCTGCCGGGCCGCGTCCTTTAGAGGAGATTTACGCAGCGTGGACGTCCTCCACCTGCCGCATTGTGACGCCGCGCCTCCCCCCCACCCCCGGCCGCGGCACCTCCCACCCGAATGCGGCTTCGGCGGAGGAAAGGAGCGCGTACGGGGTCGGGCTCGGACCGACGGAGAGCGGACTCAGAGCGGCGGGCGGGCGGAGCGGAGCGGGGCGGGGTGGGGCGGGGCGGCGGGCTGCTCTCGGGTTCAGGTGGAGGAGTTTTGGAAAAAGTGCATCACGGCTCTGTAGGCGTTGGGCCGCACGCCGTGTCCCTTTGGCGTTTCCCTCCTGAGATCAAAGGCTTCGCTTTCAGTCACAGATTAACGAAGCGGATCTAAATATAGTCTGGAAACTGAAGCTGTTCTCACCTTAACCACCACCCCCCCCCCCCCCACCACCACCTCTCCATCACATCCACCACGTTTCCAAAGTCAGTCAGCAGAACTCGGCGGGCGGGAGGGAGGGGCCGTCTCAGTGATGCGCTACACGTGCGAGCTTTGGTATGTTCTCATCCAGCGTGATCTCTGTCCTCAGCACACAGACGGCCCCGGAGTCAAAGGCCCCTGATTCGGTTCTATACACGTTGTGAATTCGACTTTCTACACCTGTTACTCCATAGGAAGTCAGGGAGGGGGCAGGTGGGGGCGTCGGTGTGAGCGTGTGGGCGGGTGGGCGGGCGGGTCAGGCACCGAGCGCCGGAGCCGCCGAGCCGCTGACCCCCGCGCGGGGTTACATTCTGCTTTGAGAGGCCCGTGATAAGAAACACATGGCACTGTTTGCTTCCGCCTGTCTCCGGCCCTCTCTGACCCTCGGGCGGGCGGACGGCCGGGACGCGGACGCGCCGATACGCGATAAGCGGGCCGCCTGCGCGCCTCCTGATGGGTTCGAGAGGAAATGACTGGGGTGTTGAGGAACGTGCTGCCGCGTTGTCTTTCCTGGACGCGCTCTTCCGCGTACAGTGCTCCACCGTGTGAGATGCCTGATAAGAACCCGGAGTACCGCCAGTCACACACACCCCCCCCCCGCCCTCGTACTAATAATAACAACCCCCCGTGCTGAGGTCTTCAGTTCTGAAGGATGGGAACCGATGGAGACTAAAGTGGTGTTAGATCCAGGTTCTCATGAACACTGCGGAACACACACACACGCACGCACACACACACGCACCACCACCCTGTCAGCGTCACTGCAGCACCGAGGACCAATCACCACCCTAATGATATCAGCCCCGCGGCAGTCCGGCTGATCAGAGAACATACCAAAGCGGACTGACAGAGTGTTTAAAGAACACGTTGTGATGTCATCATCCGTCCGCTCGATCGCCTGACGTTCTGACGCCCCCTACAGCCCAACGGTACTCACGCGGGGTTGTCACGTAAAAACCCAAATGCATCCTCACACCGACGGGGCCACATCTCTCCTAAACACACACACACACACACACACACACACACACACGCACCACCACCCAGACAGCGTCACTGCAGCACCGAGGACCAATCACCACCCTAATGATATCAGCCCCGCGGCAGTCCGGCTCATCAGAGAACATACCAAAGCGGACTGACAGAAGGACTACAGAACGTTGTGATGTCATCATCCGTCTCCGGATCCATCCGTCCGCTCGATCGGCCGACGTTCTGAAGCCACGCCCCCTACAGCCCAACGGTACTCACATAAAAACCCAAATGCATCCTCACACCGGGGTCCTCGCTCGCCCTGCGGCCGGGCCGGGTGCCGACACGCCACATCTCACCGCCTCCTTCGCGTGAGGCCTCTTTATACCCCCCCCCCACACACCCCCCCCCACACCCCCCACCCGACTTCCGTACGGATTGTTTTGCCACCGGCGCTCTTCAGGCTGCAACAAAGCAAAACAAGCGGCGTCTGTGTTGGTAACAGGTACCATCTGCGTCTGCTTACCGAGGGCCGGGGGTCCGGGTTTGGGGAACTCTGTTCTGTGAGAGCTGTTCCGAGGAGCCCCGGCATCTGGAAGCGCTCGTCTGCGGAACCCACACGTTACGAAGGCGCCTCCTTCTGGACCTTCCCTAAACTGTTGAAAAGCAGAAAGGTTGAGAGCAAAGTCCCCCCCCCATCTGTTCCTCTACACCTTCTACAGGCGTCATTAGGGTGGTGGTGATACTGACATGGTGGAGGAGCGTGTGTGTGTGCGTGTGTGTGTGTGTGTGCGTGTGTGTGTGGTATCTTTAAGGTGGTAGGTCATAACCACAGTGTACAAACAGATGGAGGATGGAGGTTCAGGGGTTTCACCGTCTCTTCTGTAGAACATCATCAGCTTCAGATCTGGGTTTTAGACGTGATACTCATCACCAGCATTCGGCAGCTTCCTCTCTGAGCGCGTGCGAGAGCGAGAGAGAGAGAGAGAGAGAGAGAGAGGGGGGGGGGGAGAAAGTGAGAGAGTTTAATTATAGTTCCATTTAAATATTTTGTTCCTCTGTAGTTCACTGTTTTTTAAAAAAAAAATTATTCAAAACACGAAAGTGAGTCACAAATCCAAAACTGCGCGCTCAGCGCGTCTGGGGACGACAGGACACGACTTCCCATCAGCTACATATAGACGATGAGGATCAAAGCTCCGCCCACCCCACGCACCGGATGAGCCGGCCCCGCCCTCACGTCGGCGCCCCTGTCCAATCGGACCGCCGCGCCGCACGTGGCCCGATGTCGTGGGACACACAACCACTGTACTGCTGACGGCGGCGTGCTGGTGGTTTGGGGGAAACGGTTTGGGGAAGGCCCCCCGACCGAGCGCCTCGTCTCACCGAGCTTCACCAGACGGGGTGTTAAGGCAACAGGGCAAAAAAATCGGCATTCCCGTTCATCCCATAGGTGTCGGGTGGAGGCGCGAACAGGTTTGGATTTTGAGTGACGTTGTCGTAGAGATGTGGCCGCTCTCCATCGTGGCTTCCAGTTCCACTGAGGTTTATTTGTGTTTCCGGCCCCGGGGCCCTCGGCCGATGCGGGTGAGGTCCTTCAGCTCGGCGGCGGGCGGCGGCGGCGGCGGCGCTCGTTCCCGTGCCAAGAGAGGTGTTAAAGGCTGCCGGCGGAAATAACCGGCTGATAAGAGCGTGTGGCGCCCTCAGCTTTATCACACTGACCCCGTATCAAAGCCGGGCCCTTCTGCGCCGCCGCAGCCGCGAGCTGGAGACCCACTCACCCGCGAGGTCTTATTATTATTATTATTATTATTACGGCAACTCGAAGCCACTGCTTTCTGCTGACCGACGGATTTTTCTTTTTTACTTCTCTTCATCTGTTTGACTGCCCACATGCCACCATCTGAGCACCGGGATAGGCTCCAGTACTCTCCGGTTTAGAGGAAACGGATGAGGTGAAGTTGGGGGAACGGTTTCTCTTAAAACACCCACCGTGGACGTGTGTACTCCACCTGCAGGACTTTTTATGACCTCATAAGCGGTGTGCGTGTCGGCGAGTCCGCGCTTTCAGGAGTCGGTCTGCGGGTGTCGAAACGACATTCAAATAGAAAGTTTCTAAAGCTGAGGGAAAAACTCCCCGGTTTAACGTCTCAACTCTCATCTCATTATCATCCGCTCAGTGTGTGTGTGTGTGTGGGGGGGGGGGGGTCGGGCCCCGGGCCCCGGGCCCCGGGCCCTTCCGGGGGGGGGTATAAGGTCCCTCTGATTTTAAAGGACCCATGTGGAAGGCTTTAAAGTGTCTTTTTGTTTCTGAGGAACACGAGGCTGAAACCCGAGTCGAGTGTAAGATCCTCCACATCGTACCGCTCTCTCTCTCTCTCTCTCTCTCTCTCTCTCTCTCTCTCCTATCACACATACACACCCGCTCGGCCTGACCCCGCCCTTCCTCTGTAAGGCTCTGTCCTACACACACACACACACACACACACACACACACACACACACAAAAACACACGTACACAATTGTTCTGTTTTTCACAGCGAGCCCATAGATGGCGCGTGCACATCCGACAGTGTGTGGGTCCCTGTGCTGCCCACAGTGAGGGTGTGTTGGGTGTGGAGGTGTCTGTGGAAATGAGTTAGTGTGGGAAGATAAAAAAACTGAAACTAACTCTGAGAAAATAGAACCAGATGAAAACGCCAGCTGAACAAAAGAACCACCTTAAAAACACCCTGATAAAGAACCACCTTAAAAAAACACCTTAATAAAGAACCACCTTAAAAAAACACCTTAATAAAGAACCACCTTAAAAACACCTTGATAAAGAACCACCTTAAAAACACCTTAATAAAGGACCATCTTAAAACACCTTAATAAAGATCCACCTTAAAAAACACCTTAATAAAGGACCATCTTAAAACACCATAATAAAGAACCACCTTAATAAAGGACCATCTTAAAACACCTTAATAAAGAACTACATTTTAAAACACCTTAATAAAGGACCACCTTAAAAAACACCTTAATAAAGGACCTCCTTAAAAACACCTTGATAAAGAACCACCTTAAAAACACCTTAATAAAGGACCATCTTAAAACACCTTAATAAAGATCCACCTTAAAAAACACCTTAATAAAGGACCATCTTAAAACACCATAATAAAGAACCACCTTAAAACACCTTAATAAAGAACCACCTTAATAAAGGACCATCTTAAAACACCTTAATAAAGAACCTCATTAAAAACACCTTAAAAAGAACCACCTTAATAAAGGACCATCTTAAAACACCTTAATAAAGAACTACATTTTAAAACACCTTAATAAAGGACCACCTTAAAAAACACCTTAATAAAGGACCTCCTTAAAAACACCTTGATAAAGAACCACCTTAAAAACACCTTAATAAAAAACCACCTTAAAAACACCTTAATAAAGAACCTCATTAAAAACACCTTAATAAAGAACCACCTTAAAAACACCTTAATAAAGAACCACCTTAAAAACACCTTAATAAAGAACCACCTTAAAAACACCTTAATAAAGATCCACCTTAAAAACTATTTCTTAACGATGGTCAATAAAATAAAATAAAATAAATAAAATAAAAGTTGATGACATCAGTCGTTCCCGTGACGACGGACGCAGGCTCATGGATGCGAGGGCTGTGGAGCACACACTCACATCTGCGGAGTCATCCGTCCCACACACACACACACACACACACACACACACACACACACACTCACTCTCACACACACACACACACACACACTCACTCTCACACACACACTCACACACACTCACATCTGCGGAGTCATCCGTCCCACAGAGAAGAGCCTTAGAACATCAGAGGGTGGAGTCGTGGTTCTGTAACACACACACACACACACACACACACACACACACACACACACACACACACACACACACACACACACACACACATGTGTAAAGGTCAGGAGAGTTGTGAGCGGGTTCCTGCAGGTCACTGTGACTCCGTGGGAAAGGTTCTGTTTGTTCTGGCACAGTCAACATGCCTCCGGTCTCCGCGCCGCGTCCTGGAGAACCACAGGGGTGTTCTCTTTCCGCCGCACCTTTCGTCCGTTCAGGTGGAGGAGTGGAACTGTCATTGCTCCTGGTGACACTGCGGGGTCCTCGTGTGCGGTTCCGTCGCGGCGTCCGTTTCAGAGAGTCGGCGTACGCCGGCATTAATCACCTGCTGCGTTTCTTTCACCCTGACAGAGTTCCCCTGAATGCCCCCGCCGTCCCCCGAATGCCCCCGCCGTCCCCCGTCCCCCGTCCCGGCGTGAGGCCGCGCACCGCCGCCAAAGAAACATCTGCCCACTTCTGTCATCTGGACACAAACGGAGGCGCGAAGTCGGAGAACACAGGGTCTCACAAAGGCTGCGTCTCCCTCCGCTCTCCTCCTAATCCCTCAACTGCTCTCTCGCCCCGTCCCCCCCGCCGCGTCCCCCCGCAGCGTCCCCCCGCCGTCCCCTCGTCCCCCCGCCGTCCCCTCGTCCCCCCGCCGCGCCGCGCACTCGTTTGTTCGGCCTCTTCATCCAGACAAACAGCGGCGCTTCAGAATGGAGTGTTTTAACGGCGCACCTGGAGCTCGCACACCTCCCAAACACAGGACGGGGGGGGGGCAAAGACCTCGTCTGGGTTCTGCTCGACGGCAGGGATAGGCCCCGGTCAGCGGTGTGAGGAAGCGCATGAAAAGATCCTGACACGCGCACTTAGATCAAAAGAGGATCAAAGGGACAGGCATCAGAACACGGGTTCCTCCATGGTTCCTCTGTGGTTCCTTTATGGTTCCTTTTTGATTCCATCGTTGTTCCTTTGTGGTTCCTTTATGGTTCCTTTTTGATTCCATCATGGTTCCACCATGGTTACTTCATGGTTCCTATATGGTTCCTTTATGTTACTCCATGGTCCCTCTTTGGTTCCTCTATGGTTCCTTTATGTTACTTTATGGTCCCTCTTTGGTTCCTCAATGGATCTTCAATGGTTTCTCTATGGTTCCTTCAAGGGATCTCCATGGTTCCTAAATGGTTCCTCTATGGTTCTTCCATGGTTCATCTATGGTTCCTATGTTAGTTCCCCCTATGGTTTCTCCATGGTTCCTCCATGGTCCCTTTATGGTTCCTCAATGGTTTCTCTACAGTTCCTCCATGGTTCTTCCATGGTTCATCTATGGTTTCTATGTTAGTTCCCCCTATGGTTTCTCCAAGGTTCCTCCATGGTTCCTATATGATTCATCTATGACTTCTCCATGGTCCCTTTATGGTTTCTCCATTGTTCCTCCAGGTGCATGGTTCTTACAGTGCAGGTATTATGGGGTGTTGGAGGGGGCCTTCCCCATACTGTTTGCACAGGGTCCTGTACTATATTAATAAAATAAACGGTGTGTCCTCATACTTTTAAACCGCATGTGAACTCATGATCTGATTCCTGAATCACAACTCTGATTCGGATCAGTCGACTCGGTCGCGAGACGCTCACGCGGGCGGCGCAGTCAGGCCCTGTATCCCGCGGTGACCCGGCGTCGGGCCCCGGGGTGGGCGCCGGTTCCGCGGCGCGTCCTGTGAGGAGCCGTTTGTTCTGCGCACAGAGCCGCACTGATGCGTCCGCCGGAGCTTTTTCCACGCTGGCAGCGAGCGAGCGGGTTCCGCCGCGCCGAGGACGGGACGGCCGCCGCCCCGAGGGGAATTCCGCAGAGCGTCCAGCCAGAGAACCCGCTTTTCCGTCCTCGTCCGTCGGACCGGCACGCCAGAACCACAAAACGGCGTGGGGGGGGGGGGGGGGGCGTCATGCGGCCGCTGAGGTTCCACTCACTCTGCTTTGGTGTCGTTGCAGGAGGCGCGGGAGCGGCGGGAGCGGCGGCGGCGTCCGGAACCGGACCCACACAGGTAGGAACTGATGGAGGATGGGTTCAACAGTTTGGGGAAGGCCCTTATTGCAATTTATAAGAGCGCCCTCACGGACACCTGACCTTAGTGTCTGACCTCATCAATGGCTTGAGGAGGCCAGTATGGAGGATGGTTGTTTTGGGGGGGGCGGGGGGGGGGTTCTAAAGGGGATGTTCTAAAAGCTGTGGGTGTCTCAGAACGTAGCGCTGCAGCTCTGTGGAGATCAAAGGCGGGTTTCGGCGCCTCCAACAGAACTGCACCGTCAGCATTAAATGCACCGGGACAGGGCGACATGCTGCACCACACTATGACTCAGCGTTCACACTGCACACACACACACACACACACACACACA
>JAFMOC010000218.1:0-62500 GCA_019802505.1 Corydoras sp. C115 | reverse complement strand
GGAGTCAAGACGGGACAAGAGGAGTCAAGCGGAATCGCAAGAGTCACAGGAGTCGAGAGAAGGAGGCAGGAGGAGTCAAGAGGCGTCACAGGAGTCAGAAGGATTCAAAAGGAGTCGCAGGAGTTACAGGAGTCAGGAGGAGTCAGGAGGAGTCTATCTGCACGTGCTCAGTGGGGGTTTAGTTTGTTTGTATCACAAAAGCTCACATAGAGAATAATATCTTCGTACTTGGGACTGTCCCTTTTGCAGTTTGACTCATGAGTCATATGAAGCCTCCCGCAGCGGGCCAGTAGTTTGGGGAAGGCCCTTCTGTCTCCATATGACGGCGCTGAAGACCCAAAATATCCGGCTGCAGAACGCCGAGTGGTTCAGAGATTCTGCACTTAAAAGGACGCTCAACGAGCCCTAGACCTAGTGTTAGTGTGCAGTGAGAGCCAATGGATGCCGGTGATGGTGACGGTGACGGTGATGGTGATGGTGATAGTGATAGTGATGGTGATGGTGATAGTGATGGTGATGGTGATAGTGATGGTGATGGTGATGGTGATGGTGATGGTGATAGTGATAGTGATAGTGATGGTGATGGTGATGGTGATGGTGATAGTGATGGTGACGGTGATGGTGATGGTGATGGTAATGGTGACGGTGATGGTGATGGTGATGGTGATGGTGATGTTGACGTCAATTGACCTTGATTCATATTTTTGGACTGTGGGAGGAAACCGGAGAACCCGGAGGAAGCCCACGCGGACACGGGGAGAACATGGAAACTCCACCCAGATTGGGATTCGAACCGGGAATCCCTAGCGCTGAGAGGAGAACATGCCCAACCACTAAGCCACCGTAACGAGGTCGATTAGATATTTTGGAGCCAACGTTTTGTCAATATGCGGATCCTCGCACGGCGCCCCCTGCGGGAAAAGATAAAGCGGTGCGCGGCGGAGGTCAGACGACGTGATGAAGGTGCAGGAAGGTCCGAACGTGCCGACATTCCTGCCTGATGGAGGTGAAGGTCCCTGTGAGAGTCGCAGGCGGTCAGCCCACCCAGCGCCTCCGCCGGCGACCTTCCTGCGTTCTCGAGGTCCGTCCCGGGATCAGAAGCGGGCCGCGCGCCGAGGGACCGCGGCTAACGAGCGCTGCGGCTAACGAGCGCTGCGGCTAACGAGCGCTGCGCCCCGGCGACGGCTTTCATGTTCGGACCCCGGAGCGCAATTTCTCGAATGCTATTTCCTGCCGATAAGAACCCAAACGGTTCCTCTGTGTTCCGGAAACGGGCCGAGAGACCCGACGCCAGAGAGCGCGAAAATCCATCCGAAGGACGGGTCATCACAGACGAGCGCGGGGACCCGGGTCTGGGACGTGTCTCCGCTGCGGGCCCTTGAGTCCCGGCGTCTGGCACTAAGTGCTCTAAACGATTCCTGTCGTCGCCCCGCACAGATTGCTTCCATCTTATGAGAGAACGTTTTGCAGAAACCAGAGCTAGAACCGTTGATGGGTTCCTCAGAACCAGAGGATCCTCACGCCCGTCCCTTTGAGGACGAATGTGTTAAAGACAATGACTGAAGACCTGTCCGCCTGTTCATCATGGTCCTGTTGAAGGAACCTTTGGAACCGAGTTGAGTCGTTTAAGTGGATGACTCTAACCCAGGTCTGGCTTTATTACAGCCCTGGGCCACACCCGGTTCTCCATCCTCCTGCTCTGGAGAAGGTTCTCCATCCTCCTGCTCTGGAGGAGGTTCTCCATCCTCCAGCTCTGGAGAAGGTTATCTACCCTCCAGCTCTGGAGAAGGTTCTCCATCCTCCTAATCTGAAGAAGGTTATCCACCGTCCTGCTCTGGAGGAGGTTCTTCATCCTTGTGCTCTGGAAAAGGTTCTCCATCCTCCTGCTTTGAAGGAGGTTCTCCGTCCTCCTGCTTTGAAGGAGGTTCTCCGTCCTCCTGCTTTGAAGGAGGTTCTCCATCCTCCTTATCTGAAGGAGGTTCTCCATCCTTCTGCTCTTGAAAAGGTTCTCCATCCTCCTGCTTTGAGGGAGGTTCTCCATCCTCCTTATCTGAAGGAGGTTCTCCATCCTTCTGCTCTTGAAAAGGTTCTCCATCCTCCTGCTTTGAAGGAGGTTCTCCATCCTCCTTATCTGAAGAAGGTTATCCATCCTTCTGCTCTTGAAAAGGTTCTCCATCCTCCTGCTTTGAAGGAGGTTCTCCGTCCTCCTGCTCTGTCTCATTTCGAGTGTCCTCTCTCCGGCAGAGTCGGTCCTGCTGGCGTTCTCCATCGTGTAAATAATGTGGAGTCTGTCCCGTTACCTCAGCGTTTATTTTTAGACGCGAGGGGAACGAGGAGAACGTCCCGAAGAACACAGGACTGAGATATGAGTTCAACAACCACGTTTACCTTCTACATAAAAACTTTAATAGGCTCCACCCACCATACCGATGGAGCTCATTAGTCCCCTTTGGTATGTTCTCTGATGATCAGGTATGATTAGGGTGGTGGATGATGCTCGGTTCTGCAGTGACTCTGACCTGGTGGTGCTGCGTGTGTGTCGAGCATTAAGGTGGAGGCTGTATGATCCTCTGTCCCAAGGTCGGAGGTCACCGGCCGGTCAGAGCCTCGTTCCAAAAATGCAGAAGGGGGCGGGGCTCCGGGGCGGGGCGCGATCTGGCGGAGGGCCTCGGTCTGCAGCGAGCGGCGGTTCCCAGATTACGGAACCTCGTCCAGCAGATGACACACATCTGGAGTTCCGGGCCCCGGGCCAGGGCGCCGACTCGGTTCTGCTGGTGTCATCACGCAGCAGGAACCGCCCCGTCTCCGCTCGGGTCCGAGGGCGGAACCCCTGCCTCACACCGCTCAGCGGGTCAGAGAGCAGGTCGGCGCTCTCCGTGCGGGACCCCGCGAGCGTGGGCGGCGGGCCCTCCGGGTTCCAGAAGCCTGACATTCAGACGGCAGGCTGCTGTCGCGATGACTCAGCGAACTTTCCACTCGGCCCCGGGGCCCCATCTCACTCGCTACTCGTTTCTGAAGAAGAGCTCAGACCCGCGACCGGCTGGGATAGGACTCAAAAGAACCTAAAAAGCAAAACAGGAGCTTCGAGGATCTCCTTTCCGGCGCGTCCCGGAACGTCCTGGAACGTCCCCCCCCCCCCAAAAGGATTGCTCTATACATCTCCCCCCATCCGCGGCACGGTGGCTTAGTGGTTTAGCATGTTCTCCTCTCAGCACTAGGGATTCCCGGTTCGAATCCCCATCTGGGTGGAGTTTGCATGTTCTCCCCGTGTCCGCGTGGGTTTCCTCAGGGTTCTCCGCCTTCCTCCCACAGTCCAAAAACATGGATCAAGGTCAATTGAGTTCTCCAAATTGCCCCATATAGAGTGTGTCTGTGAGAAAATGTGAGTGTGTGCCTAGCGATAGATTGCCCCCTGTCCTGGGTGTATCTGCCCATCGCCCGAAACGTTCTCCCCTGGATGGGCATGTGGAACCATCATCCCCCCCCGTGACCCTAATAGAGGATAAAGCTGAAGATAACGGATGGATCTCCCCTCATCCTTCCTTCCTCTTGAGGACGATGACATCATGAGTTTGGAGCAGAAAATGGGACAGACGGGCGAGAGAGAGAGAGAGAGAGAGAGAGTGAGAGAGAGAGAGCGAGAGAGAGAGAGAGAGAGAGAGAGAGAGAGAGAGAGAGAGAGGAGAGAGACAGAGAGAGTGAGAGAGAGAGAGAGAGAGTGAGAGAGAGAGAGAGAGAGCGAGAGAGAGAGAGAGAGAGAGAGAGAGTGAGAGAGAGAGAGACAGAGAGAGTGAGAGAGAGAGAGAGAGAGTGAGAGAGAGAGAGAGAGAGAGAGAGAGAGTGAGAGAGAGAGAGCGAGAGAGAGAGAGAGAGAGAGAGAGAAAAGGGCGAGAGAGTATCATTCCTTCCTCTTTGAGATCTTTGAGATCTTACACTCCTGACACTGTGACTCAAATCCGGTTGTTTTTATGGAGCGCAGCAGGGATAGGCCTTGCAGGGGTCCCCCCCCCCTTCAATCAGAGATAGGCCTCACAGGGACCCCCCCCCCTGCGGGTTTCTCCGGTTCCGTGAGCGATGGCGTCTAGTGCAGCAGGGATAGGCCTCGCAGGGGTCCCCCCCCCTCTCCAGCAGGGATAGGCCTCACAGGGACACCCCCCCCCCCGGGTTCCTCCAGTTCCGTGAGCGATGGCGTCTACGTGCAGAGGCGCACAGCGCACCCGGCCCGGTTCTGCGGTTCCGGGGGGTTGACCTCAGGTGAAGGGCCTCGCTGGCGCAGGACGCGGCGCTGCTCGGCGGTGCGGCACCCGGGACGGACACGCCGCTTTGAAGTCCCCCCCCCTCAGTGCACACACTCGTCTCGCCAGGGAGACGTCGCTGTCTTCTACCTGTCTCTCTCTCTCTCTCTCTCTCTCTCTGTCTCTCTCTCTCTGTCTCTCTCTACCTGTCTCTCTCTCTCTCTCTCTCTCTCTCTCTCTCTCTGTCTCTCTCTCTCTGTCTCTCTCTCTCTCTGTCTCTCTCGCGCTGCGCTGAGGTCAAGTGGAGGCCCGAAGGGAGGGAGCACATACCAAACCACACGCCTCACTGCGTCCAAAATCCGTAATGGTCGACTCGAGCGTGGGGACGGTGGGGACCGTGGGGACCGTTGGACCCGCCGCCGTACATCTTGTGGAAATAGTTTGGGGAAGTCCCCTTTTCCTTGCATCAGGAGCGTGATGATGTAAGCCGGCTGTTGGAACCACGTGCTTCAAGCACCACCACCACCATGCAGGGGGGTGGCAGCTGGACGCGGGACGCCTCCCAGCCAATCATCTGCCCCCAGCTGTCGCCCTCTCCAGCAGGGGGTGCCGGCTCTTCTGTCAGCTGGTCTTGCTTTCGCGCCTCTTCATCCTGAATTGTCCCACAGCAGCTGACCCCTCTCTCTCTCTCTCTCTCTCTGCGAGTTCAGTTCTCCAGATGTTGCTCCGTACGGTCCAGCGGTGGTGGTGGAGGTGGTGGTGGTGGAGGTGGTGGTGGAGGCGGTGGTGGTGGAGGTGGTGGTGGTGGTGGAGGTGGTGGTGGAGGCGGTGGTGGTGGTGGAGGCGGTGGTGGTGGTGGTGGTGGTGCTCGGTAGACGTCCAGTTGACTCCATCACCTTGCGGTTGGAATGACCTCCCCGGTGCTGATGCGAGGACCAGCAGGCTGATTGGCGGGTTCTCAGCATCTCTCCTGGTTGATGGTTGGTCACGGGGTCGGGGGGGGGGGGATTGTGTGTTGCTGCAGGGGGTGGTTGGCGGAGGGTTGGTGTAGTTGGTGGTACATCAAAGCCCCCATTTATCCCATTAGCCTCCATCAGGGTTCCCCCGGTTCTCCCCGCCCCGCTGGGTCCACGGTCCGAGGAGGAGGGGGGGGGAGTGATAAGGAGTCATGTCCAGGGCGTCCTGGGTGAAATGAGTGACCGCTAGGTAGCGCACAGGGTGAGGAGGGGATATATTTCCCGTCGGGGCGACTCGTCCGCCATCCCCGAAGGTTCTCACCACTTGGATGACTCCCCCCCCCCCCCCCCCCACCGTGTTCTCGTGTTTCTGATGGGTGCTGAAGCTGTAAGAGGAGAACGTCTCCATCTGTGCAGCTTCTCCTTCACTCTCGTTCGCGCATCAGCAGCTACACACTGACCTCCGCGCCAAGGCCAAGGTTAGTTGGACAGGTCAGGGGGGGCGGTGGGGGGGGTAACCAGTTAACCTTAATTTACCCGCTCAGCCTTCCAGGCGTTCCCACAACGTTCTAAAGCCATCGAACGTCCGGCCACAGAGAGTGAGTCGGTCACCTGATGGACAGATCGTCTCAGCTTTGTACTTCGTCATGGCAACCACTGTTTAGTGAGTGGTTATAGTAGTCATGGCAACCGTTGTTAAGTGAGTGGTTATAGTAGTCATGGCAACCGTTGTTTAGTGAGAGTTTATAGTAGTCATGGCAACCGTTGTTTAGTGAGAGTTTATAGTAGTCATGGCAACCGTTGTTTAGTGAGAGGTTATAGTTGTCATGGCAACCGTTGTTTATGAAGGACGAGTTCCCTTGCAAGTTCTATTGTTCGTCCCTTTAATGTAAGTGCAGTTCCCCTTACTCCTCCTGTTGTTAGTGCCCTTGTTGTTAGTGCTCTTGCTGTTAGTGCCCTTGTTGTTAGTGTCCTTGTTGTTAGAGCCCTTGTTAGTGCCCTTGTTAGTGCCCTTGTTGTTAGTGCCCTTGTTATTAGAGCCCATGTTAGTGCCCTTGCTGTTAGTGCCCTTGTTGTTAGAGCCCTTGTTGTTAGAGCCCTTGTTGTTAGAGCCCTTGTTAGTGCCCTTGTTATTAGAGCCAATGTTAGTGCCCTTGCTGTTAGTGCCCTTGTTGTTAGAGCCCTTGTTGTTAGAGCCCTTGTTGTTAGAGCCCTTGTTAGTGCCCTTGTTGTTAGTGCCCTTGTTAGTGCCCTTGTTGTTAGTGCCCTTGTTATTAGAGCCCATGTTAGTGCCCTTGCTGTTAGTGCCCTTGTTGTTAGAGCCCTTGTTGTTAGAGCCCTTGTTGTTAGAGCCCTTGTTAGTGCCCTTGTTGTTAGAGCCCTTGTTAGTGTCCTTGTTGTTAGTGCCCTTGTTGTTAGTGCCCTTGTTGTTAGAGCCCATGTTAGTGCCCTTGCTGTTAGTGCCCTTGTTGTTAGTGCTCTTGTTGTTAGAGCCCATGTTAGTGCCCTTGCTGTTAGTGCCCTTGTTGTTAGTGTCCTTGTTGTTAGAGCCCTTGTTAGTGCCCTTGTTGTTAGTGCCCTTCTTGTTAGTGTTAGTGCCCTTGTTGTTAGAGCCCTTGTTGTTAGAGCCCTTGTTGTTAGAGCCCTTGTTAGTGCCCTTGTTGTTAGTGCCCTTGTTAGTGCCCTTGTTGTTAGTGCCCTTGTTATTAGAGCCCATGTTAGTGCCCTTGCTGTTAGTGCCCTTGTTGTTAGAGCCCTTGTTGTTAGAGCCCTTGTTAGTGCCCTTGTTGTTAGTGCCCTTGTTAGTGTCCTTGTTGTTAGTGCCCTTGTTGTTAGAGCCCTTGTTGTTAGAGCCCATGTTAGTGCCCTTGCTGTTAGTGCCCTTGTTGTTAGTGCCCTTGTTGTTAGAGCCCTTGTTAGTGCCCTTGTTGTTAGTGCCCTTCTTGTTAGTGTTAGTGCCCTTGTTGTTAGAGCCCTTGTTGTTAGAGCCCTTGTTGTTAGAGCCCTTGTTAGTGCCCTTGTTGTTAGAGCCCTTGTTAGTGCCCTTGTTGTTAGTGCCCTTGTTAGTGCCCTTGTTGTTAGTGCCCTTGTTATTAGAGCCCATGTTAGTGCCCTTGCTGTTAGTGCCCTTGTTGTTAGAGCCCTTGTTGTTAGAGCCCTTGTTAGAGCCCTTGTTGTTAGTGCCCTTGTTAGTGCCCTTGTTGTTAGTGCCCTTGTTATTAGAGCCCATGTTAGTGCCCTTGCTGTTAGTGCCCTTGTTAGTGTTAGTGCCCTTGTTGTTAGTGCTGGTGGTTCTCGGTACTGCAGACATTAAATGGAGTCAAATTGTCCGAGAGATGAAATGTGGTTTAAGGTGAAACAGAGTAACGATGGACAGTAAGCATCACAGAGAGGACGTTAAAAAGCAGCGGGGTTCTGAGACGCAGGTCCACGGGTTCCTTTCACCTCTCAGCTCCTGAAACTGGAACCTGGATGAGTTCTGACCCACTGACTCTCACTGAGGCTTCACTTCCACGATTTGCTTCCTTGCAACGCGTCGCCAAAGATCAAGTGTTATTGTGTGTGTGTGTGTTTGTGTGTGTGTGTGTGTTTGTGTGTGTGTGTGTGTGTGTGTGTGTGTGTGTGTGTGTGTGTGTGTGTGTGTGTGTGTGTGTGTGTGCACTCAGTCTTTGAAGCCACTTGTTTTAATGAAGGTTGAGCGAGTTAGGACCATTTTGTGATCACGGGGAGAACATGCAAATGTTTCTGCACCATGTGGCCGTGAGGTGAAAGGGTCAGTTCTGTGTACACAGGAACGTACAGTATGAGGATGAACACCCCCGGAACCCCCCCCCGGGTGTTACCATGCAGCCGCTGCACGGTGCAGTTGGTATGGCTCGGCCTGCAGGCGGGTTCTGGTTCAGCGCTGCAGTAAGTGCTGACTGCGCTCAGCTGTCCGCCTCAGGATGATCCTCTCGGCCTCCTCGGGAAGAGGATGTGATCTCATCCGTTAAATATTCAACCTATGTCGTCTGACTTAAACCCCCCCCCCCCTCCCCCCGCACACACACACACACACACACACACACACACACTCTCTCTCACAGTGCCCCCCCCCCCCGCCTCATCCCTCCAGATCCCATCCCTCTTCCTCCTTCTCGTCTTTCCCTCGTCCCCCGCCGTACACCCGACGCAGATGATCTCCACAGCGGAACCTTGTGTGTTCAGAACCGGGTTCCTGCAGATAACCTTCCTTCAGGTTCCACCCATGACCCTAAAGAATCCAGTTTTATATAGTATATAGTATGCAGTATGTAGTATGTGGTGTGCAGTGTGTAGTATGCATTATGTGGTGTGCAGTGTGGAGTATGTAGTATGTAGTATGTGGTGTGCAGTATGCACTATGTAGTATGCAGTGTGCAGTATGTAGTATGTGGTGTGCAGTATGTAGTATGTGGTGTGCAGTATGCACTATGTAGTATGCAGTGTGCAGTATGTAGTATGTGGTATGCAGTATGCATTATGTAGTGTGCAGTATGTAGTATGTGGTGTGCAGTATGCACTATGTAGTATGCAGTGTGCAGTATGTAGTATGTGGTGTGCAGTATGTAGTATGTGGTGTGCAGTATGCACTATGTAGTATGCAGTGTGCAGTATGTAGTATGTGGTATGCAGTATGCATTATGTAGTGTGCAGTATGTAGTATGTGGTGTGCAGTATGCACTATGTAGTATGCAGTGTGCAGTATGTAGTATGTGGTATGCAGTATGCACTATGTAGTGTGCAGTATGTAGTATGTGGTGTGCAGTATGTAGTGTGCAGTATGTAGTATGTGGTGTGCAGTATGCACTATGTAGTATGCAGTGTGCAGTATGCACTATGTAGTATGCAGTGTGCAGTATGTAGTATGTGGTATGTAGTATGCAGTATGTGGTGTGCAGTATGCACTATGTAGTATGCAGTGTGCAGTATGTAGTATGTGGTGTGCAGTATGTAGTATGTAGTATGTGGTGTGCAGTGTGCAGTATGTAGTATGTGGTGTGCAGTATGTGGTGTGCAGTGTGTAGTATGCAGTATGTAGTATGCATTATGTAGTGTGCAGTATGTAGTATGCAGTATGTAGTATGCAGTATGTAGTATGCAGTATGTAGTGTGCGGTTCCGCACGCGGCCTGCAGTGTATGTAAGCAGACGCTGTAATTGCCTGCAGACGGCCGAAACACCCACCCACCTCACCGTAACCCCCGCGGTTGGGTTGGTAAAGTATTCCCAGACCCTTTGCACCGCAGCGGGGTGGATGCCATTAACCCCCCCCCCCCCACCACCACCTCCACCACCACCACCCTCACGTTTCTGTACTTCTCTCGCTCGCCTCGTAACTTTAGCCTGATTTATCCCTGATTATTTGAAGTCTGCGCCGCGCCGCTGAATTAGGTCCACACAAGAACGCTGCTCAGACCATCTATAACAATCACCCCCCCCTCCCCCCCCCACTCATTATTCTCCAACCAAACCGCCTTAAGAACCAATTTCCTTCTAAGTTCTTCATAAAACTGATAGATGGCAGAACCCCGCCGGAGCCCCGGCCCCCGTTCGGCTGGGATTAGCGTTCCGCGGCGGCGTCCGTGATACACGTAATAAACGTCTCGTCCGTGAGACGGCTCTCACATCTGGACGTTGAAAAACACTCGCGCTCTCTCTCTCTCTCTCTCTCGCTCGCTCGCTCTCTCCACCATATGGACAGACGTATTGGAATGCCGATGTTTAATTCAGTCCCATTGTCACAGGTGTAACATCAAGCGCTGAGTAGTCGGCTTTGAGGAACCCCCCCCCCCCCCCCCCCCCCCCAGAGGCTTCCTGCAAGATTTTGGAGATCTGAAAGAGACAGTCATGATGAAAGGCATTCGCCTGGTTTGCAATCGGCATTCCAGTTCGTGCCAAATGTTGTCGGATGGGGTTGAGATTGTCGAAGGGCCTTCCCCAAACTGTTTGGATTATTAGGTTTTTACGGGATTAGGGGTCCTGTGTTTAAAAAAAACAGGGGAAGGTTCTGCTGTACATCTGAGGTTCTAAAAGAACAGCAGAACCCAGATCCCCCAACCGTCTGAGGCAGGAGGACGCCTCCTCATCACTGGCTCGTTTTCTTATAATCACCGAACTCCTGTACTCAGTCAAAACCACTCATCCTCTCTCTCTCTCTCTCTCTCTCTCTCTCTCTCTCTCTCTGGTTCTCTCTCTCTCTCTCTCTCTCTCTTCCCCTGTTCTACTCCTTTCGCGTCTTTGAATGTTCCACCCCTGTCATTTTGGCACGTCTGTTGTGAGTTCCCAGCTGAAACACAATCCCCTCGCTCTCTCGCTCGCCCGCCCGCCCGCCCGCCTGGTCGCCCGCCCGCTCAGCAGAGGGTGGGTGTCGTCATAGGAGGTGGATGACGAGCTGTAGGGTTCTCCATTTCCAACTCTCTAAACCAGAGGTGCAGTAAGTGGTGTGCAGTATGTAGTATGCAGTATGTAGTATGCAGTATGTAGTATGCAGTATGTACTATGCAGTATGTACTATGCAGTATGCAGTATGCAGTATGCGGTGTGCAGTATGTAGTATGTAGTTTGCAGTTTGTTCTATGCAGTATGTAGTATGTACTATGCGGTGTGCAGTATGCAGTATGTAGTATGCACTTTGTACTATGTAGTATGCATTATGTAGTATGCACTTTGTACTATGTGGTATGTAGTTGGTGGTATGCTGTATGCAGTATGTAGTATGCACTATGTACTATGTAGTATGCAGTATGTAGTATGCGGTTTGTACTATGTGGTATGTAGTTGGTGATGTGCAGTATGCAGTATGTAGTATGTAGTATGCACTTTGTACTATGTAGTATGCAGTATGTAGTATGCACTTTGTACTATGTGGTATGTAGTTGGTGATGTGCAGTATGCAGTATGTAGTATGTAGTATGCACTTTGTACTATGTAGTATGCAGTATGTAGTATGCGGTTTGTACTATGTGGTATGTAGTTGGTGATGTGCAGTATGCAGTATGTAGTATGTAGTATGTACTAAGCAGTATGCAGTTGGCGATGTGAAGTATGCAGTATGTAGTATGTAGTATGCAGTTTGTAGTATGCGGTTCCGCACGCGTTCTCAGTGTATGTAAGCAGACTGTAATTGTCTGCAGATGGTACAATTTGGATTTCAGAACCCTTTGAGACTCTGTTCTCAGGTTCGAAGCTTTATGTTCATTTCTGTACTGATTTCTAGTGCTCGTGCTCGGGGGGGGGGGGGGGGGGGGGGGGTCATGGGGGGCTGTTCCTAAAGTTCAAGGTGGGAATTCACTCCAAAATGTTGTAGAAAGCCTGCGGGGGGCGCAGAGGCAGCTGGAGGTGAAAAAGGACGGACCCTTCAGAGTAAATGAACACACGCAGGAATCAAGTGTCAGTAAGAACTCGATTCAATGAATCAAATGCGTTTTTCAAACGCGGCTTTGTCCCAATTCTCACCCATAAAAGCCCCGGGTTGACCACGGGACACCCCGAGGGTCACACCTAAATCTGGTTATCAAACGTTCCGCTCGCCGTCCCCCCCCACCATAGTGCTTTCCGCAGAACGTAGCAGCTGGAAGTCATCGGCGTGAGACTTAATGAGATTAAAGAGCCGCGAGCAGCAGGTCTGAGATCAGAGTCCCTCCAGATCCTGCTAATGCGCCGAGCTCAACACTTCTGCACCCTCCGCTTCAGCTGGGGGCACATGACGGGGCACGGGGCAACATGTGCCCTCCCATGATTCATCTGAGTCATGTCAGAGAATCGACACGTTGTTGTTGTTGTTCTCGCAGCCAATCAGAGGGCTTTTCACTTAGACATCTTACATTTACATCCCCCCCCCCCACTGAGCCTCGGTCCTCACAACCCAACATTGTCGCTTTGGTTTGTTCTCCCGGCAGGTTCAGGTTCAGATCTCTGTAAATGTACTTGGGAACAAAAAAAACTATGCAAATAAATAAAATTAAATAAAATTAAACTAGCGTGTCTTCATCTCAGCTGCACAGAGAAACGTCCATCGGCCCGACGCTGTACACATGTACAGTACCCCTGCCCCCCCCCACCCCACGGTCTCTTTAAAGTACCCCCCCCCACCCCACGGTGCCTTTAAACCGTCACCTCTGCAGACAGGACGTGTCGTTACTCGTCACGGATTTCCCGTGGAATGTGCCGTTTCCTTCTGGGTCGCATTTCGTGTTTTAATAAGCGCCTCATTATTAGTATTTATTTTCTTACGGGGCGTGGAAACAAACCTGTTTCGCTCGCGTTCTGCGGGCCGCTCCTTTGGCAGGATGAGCGCGCGTTCTAGTGCCGTAGCCGGGGCGTGCGATCCTCCACCCAACGGCTCTCCTGGAGGACAATAAGGGGACATCTCGCGAAAATAACAAAAAAAACCAACAAAAAAAAAACGAAAGGTGTCTGACGAACAGCTGAGCAGCGTTACACGTCGGGTGAGAGGGTTCGACTGGCCCCCAGTGGGTGGCGCCGTGTGAGATCCCATCACCCCGAACACATCTGAAAGACTCATTTCGCTTAACAGACCTGTTTTTCGGCCACGCCCCCCCCCCCGGCTCCGCCCACTCGGCTGACTCCCGAGAGATCCCTCGTGCGCCCCGAACCCCATATGAACAATTTTAGCCTGAGTAATTTTAAATAAACAGACGGGATAGACCCGGTCAGAGTAAGAATTCCGTTTCAGAATTCCGGGAGACACGGCGGCTCGGCGGGATGCTTCCTGCGAGGTATTTTCGGAACAGGAAATGCTGGGCTTAACACCCGGAGGCCTTTCAACAGGGGGCTGCTTGTGTCGGCGGGGTGATGGGGTATGATTAGGGTTTTTGCACCGTGTGCTCTCCGTTTCGTCGCTCGCCCACTGCGACCACGCTGGAGTTAAATAAGCCTCTGATATAGGGAAGGGGGGGCAGGAGGGCAGGGGGGGCAGGAGGGCAGGGGGTGTTCCCCACACCAGGAATGCAAAATCTCATTCGAATGAACTCAACCAATAGAATTACAGATACGTTATGTTTGGGCAACGGTCCGTGGGGACTATGGCTCAAGGCCCTGACTCCGAATCTCAGTTCTAATTCATCCCAAAGATGAGATAACCAATAATGGGGCGACTGCCCTCAAACCCGCCCCGTAACAGCGACCCTCTTTCCTTAAATCGTTCAGGACGCGACTTTCCCGCCAGCGATCTGTAGGTGGTGACGTTCTAGTGAAGGTGAAGGTTCACCGGGAGGCGACGGAGGTAGAACATCCGCTCTATTGTCGCTCTGTTGTGTAAACATTTCGGCGGCGCTTCGTTAAGAGATCTCCGCTCCATCTGCGACGCGAAACGCGAGAAATCGAGGTTTTGACCACGAGGTTGAGGACGAGGCTCCGAGGGGACCGACCCCGGGACACGGCGTAAGACCAGCCTGGGTGAACCCGGTGCGAGGGACGTCCCGAAAAAACCGTCCCTGCGACGTCCCTCTTTCCGAGTCGAATGGGAACCTCGCCCTCGCGCCTCAAAGACCTGAACGGTGCAGTTCGGGATCGGGGGGTGGCGGAGATTACCTTCCCCGAAAAAATGGAGGGCGGAGGTGTGGGGGCCACACAACAAAGCTCCCTGCCTACATTCTTTTTGGGTCCCCCCCCCCCCCCCCCCCACCCCGGGGGAGTCCCAAACGTGCCCGAGGGCATCGGCGGACACACGTCTGCCTCCGGCCGCGGGCCACGGTCTGCACTTCCCCTGCCCTGCGCCGCCGCTAAAAATAGCCCTTCCTCTCGGACGGACTCGGAAAACAAACTGCCCCGGGTCGTCTTTAAAGCCCCGGCGTGACGGGGCACGTCTGTTTCCTCCTTTATTTTGTTGTTCTTCTTCTTCCTTCTTCTTCGTCTCTCGTTACATTTTGAGGTTCCTCGGTGTTCTCGATGTGAAGAGGATGAAACCTGCGAGGCAAATGCCTTCGTTCCCATTAATAACACGTTTATAACATGTTTATAACCCCCCCCCCCAAAAAAAAAAAATTAATAAATAAATAAAATGTTCTCGTCGTCAGGCCTCATGTTCTCCGCGTCTCCGCGGTAACCGTGCTTCACTCTGACTCCGTGATTACAGTTTATACCTCGTGTCTATACTTGCGTTGCTTCACTCTTAGCCCCTCCCCCTTTATGCCAATCACTGTGATGTAATCGCGGCGCTACGCCCCCGGCGGTTTTCAAGTTCGCGCCGCGTGGACCGGCCGTGTCCGAAAACTCGATTTGATGGAGGGACATACTGTCCATACAACCTCGAACGCATCACATCCTCCATATAACATACGGCCACGCCCCCACCCCCCCCCCCCCCCCCCCCCCCCCCCCCCCCCCCCCCCCACTGAAAATGTTCCACTTATAGTATACAGTGCAGCCTCCGCCTCAGCAGGTCATGGCGCTCTGGTGGATGTTCTGCAGTTGGGGTTCATATGAGGTTGCGTGGTCTCAGCTGGTGGAGTGTCTCACGAGACGTTCCCCGCGACCGTGGCCCAGACCCCTAACCCCCCCCCCCCCCCCCCCCCCCCCCCCCCCCCCCCCCACGTCGTGCGTCGAGCACGCGGGATCCGAGGGCCGCGTCAGAAGACGACGGGGCCGTCTGCTTTTCCCATGCAGAGGCATTAAAAGTATGCTGAGGTCAAGATGTGGCAGATAGCTGGTTACAAAATGGCATTGAGAGCGCAGGTGCGCTTCGTTACACAAACCGCCTGACGAAGCCGACGCAGACGCGCCGCCAAACTTTCTCACACTCGCGAGGCGCCAGCGCGAAAACAAAGACGTTTACACGACAGACAGGCCGAGAGCCGAGGAGGAGCCGCCTCAGAACGCCCACCGGTACCGTTCACGTTCATTTGCCCCCCCACCGGCACCGGTGATTAATTTCCAATCGATAACGAGGTCACGGCGGTGGATCGTGGAGGCGATCTGGTGTTCCAGAACCGCGGACTGAGCGTGGAAGGTTCCCCACCCTCCTGTCAGAGACGTCGTCTATTCAACTAAATTCAATTCATCCATCCATTATCTTCCGCTTCATCCTCTATTAGGGTCGGGGGGGGGGGGGTTCCCCATGCCCATCCAGGGGAGAACGTCTCGGGCGCTGGGCAGATAGACCCAGAACAGGGCGCCAATTTATCACTGGGTACACACTCACTCACACAGACATACACACTCTATATGGGGCAATTTGGAGAACTCAGTTGAGTTGATCCATGTTTTTGGACTGTGGGAGGAAACCGGAGAACCCGGAGGAACCCACGCGGACACGGGGAGGACATGCAAACTCCACCCAGATGGGGATTCGAACCGGGAATCCCCTATTGCTGAGAGGAGAACATGCTAAACCACTAAGCCACCGTGCCGCCCTAAATTAAATTCATTTTTTTTCATTCATCTATTATCTTTCGCTTTGTCCTCTATTAGGGTCGCGGGGGGGGTTCCCCATGCCCATCCATGGGAGAACGTTTCGGGCGCTGGGCAGATACACCCAGGACAGGACGCCAATCCATCGCTGGACACACTCACTCACACACACACACTCTATATTTGTAGAACTCAATTGACTTGATCCATGTTTTTGGACTGTGGGAGGAAACCGGAGAACCCGGAGGAAACCCACGCGGACACGGGGAGGACATGGAAACTCCACTCAGATGGGGATTCGAACCAGGAATCCCTAGTGCTGAGAGGAGAACATGCTCAATTTTCAATTTAAAACATTTATCCATACTCTGTTTAATCCTCCACCCGGGTGCCTCCACGCCCCGGCCAGGGTGCCAATCAATCGCTGGGAACACGCTCATGCTATGCTTTATAGGGGCAATTTAGAGAAGCCAATTCACCTTCAATCCGTGTTTCTGGATGGTGGGCGGACACCCGGAGAACCCGGAGAACGTCTCTGTTAGATTTCATAAAAAAAATGTTTTTTTTTTACTTTTAAAAGTAAACGTTCCTCTTTAGTTCGTATTAATAATTCATATTTAATTTGTCGGCTCGTTAGGCGGCCCGTTTAATCGGGGTGCCCGGTTGCGTTCGCGGCGTCCTGCGCGTCCTTCGCCTCGCCAAATAAACCCAAACAAAGTCACAGGACCGTCCTGCGGCGGAGCGGAGGCGTCACGCGCCCGCCGAGCCGACTCACGAGAACGTCTGCCGAGTCGGCGGAACGAGTGTCCGCCACGTTCTCAGCGTCCATTTAATGTTTCCTCGCTTTTTTCCACCTTCCTTTCCTAACCCTCCCTCCCTCCCTTTGCCCCCTCTCTCTCTCTCTCTCGCTCGCTCGTTCTTCGGTTCTATCTGCCCCACCTGTTCCACCGCGGGCTGTCTGCCCGCTACACGGGTCTGTTATGGGTTCCTTCAGCTGGTATGCGTCAGGAATCTCCGGATCAAGGTGATTTCTCACTCTTTGAGATTTTCCCAGGATGTTAAGCTTCCCGTTACCTTTTGCGGGCGCGAGAGAACGCCGCACGCTGTTCCCGCCGCACACTTTCGCGGCTTTCGCGGAACCAGGCCCCCGGGGCAACGGCCGCGAGGTCAAATAAAACCAGATCCACTGCGGCCTGCGTGGAGGTGCAGGTCTGCTGGGGCTTATCCCAGCACTTAACGGTGGTGTTTACAGTTGGAGCTCTCCAACGCAGAGGCTTTTGGGTCGGTAGAGGGAATGTCCCTGAATGGGGAGAACATGCAAAACCCACGAATAGCTATCAGAATGCAATAAAAATCATGTTTTTGAATGATCCTCACGCCTCTCCCTCAGAGCGGGTGTTATTAGGGTGGTGGATCATTAGGGTGATGGATCATTAGGGTTATGGATCATTAGGGTGGTGGATCATTAGGGTGGTGGATCATTAGGGTGATGGATCATTAGGGTGATGGATCATTAGGGTGGTGGATCATTAGGGTGGTGGATCATTAGGGTGGTGGATCATTAGGGTGGTGTTGGGGTGTTTTAATTGTTTGTTGTTGGTATGAAGACGCCGTTTGTCCTCAGTTGTCCCCCGATGTCCCCGTCGTCGGCGGCGGCGGCGGCTCTGTGGCGCTGACTGCTCTGTGGCGGCTCTGCCGTTTTGAGGTCACGTCGGGTGAAAGCTAAAATTGAAAATGCGAGAATGAGGCGGCACCTGACGACATGAAAGAGCTCGGAGTGTTACAGTAATCTAACTCCCCCATCTGCCCCGAAAGCCCCATCTGCCCCATCTGCTCTCTCTGGTTCCCCACTGAGCTCCAAACCAAGAACACAACGGGAGGACTGAATGATCACCAACTGAGTGTGTGGTGTGTGTGTGTGTGTGTGTGTGTGTTCAAGAGAAAAATAAGAGCGTGAGCGTGTGTGTGGGTAGAGCTGGATGGTTAGGGTGTGTGTTAGTGTGTATGTTTGTGGTGTGTGTGTGTGTGTGTGTGTGTGTGTGTGTGTGTGTGTTTGCGCCTGTGTGTTTGTGTGTGTGTAGACGGGTGGTTGGTTGTTTGGGTAGAGCTGGATGGTTAGGGTGTGTGTTAGTGTGTGTGTGTGTTTGTGTGTGTGTGTGTGTGTTTGTGTGTGTGTGTGTGTGTGTGTGTGTCTTTGCGTCTGTGTGTTTATATATGTGTGTGTGTTGGTGTGTATGTGTGTGTGTGTGTGTATGTGTGTGATGGAGAGTTGGATGGTTGGGGTGTGTGTGTGTGTGTGTGTGTCTGTGCCTGTGTGTTAGTGTGTGTGTGTGTGTCTTTGCGTCTGTGTGTTTGTATGTGTGTCTGTGTGTTGGTGTGTATGTGTGTGTGTGTGTGTGTGTGTGTGTGTGTGTAGATTGGTGGGTGGGTGTTTTGATGGAGAGTTGGATGGTTGGGGTGTGTGTGTGTTTGTGTCTGTGCCTGTGTGTTAGTGTGTGTGCGTGTGTGTGTGTGTGTGTATGTCTTTGCGTCTGTGTGTTTGTATGTGTGTGTGTGTGTAGATGGTGGGTGGGTGTTTTGATAGAGAGTTGGATGGTTGGGGTGTGTGTGTGCGTGCGTGTGTGTGTTAGTGTGTGTGTGTGTTTGTGTGGGTGGTTGTTTGGGTGGAGAGTTGCACAGTTGTGTGTGTGTGTGTGTGTGTGTGTAGGTAGGTTTGGGGTTGTTTGGGTGGAGAGTTGCATGGTTGGGTGTGTGTGTGTGTGTGTGTGTGTGTGTGTGTGTGTGTGTGTGTGTGCACGCTCTACCGGATGCACACATTGCACCTACAGAGCTGTGATGACATCTCGTTGGAGTTTGCAGCTCTAACACCTCCACCGCTCCGTTCAGGAGAACCTGGTTCTCCATCGCAGTTCTAATTCGTCCCAAATGTATGTTGTTCACTGGGGTGGAGATCATGGCTCGGTGTGAGTGGGTCCTTCAGAGATGTCCACATGAGTTCAATCTCCATCGAAACACCACAGCGTTCCATCATTCAGGGTTCTCACCTTCAGATCCAGAACCGTGCTCAGTGTGAAGGTTCCCTAAACGTTCCATTCACACGGATCACAGAACCCCCTCCCCCTTAACTGCAGCTCCGGCTCCAGCCTCGTCCGGGGCATTCGGCCGACTGCCCTCGTGCCTGACCGCTGCCCCGCTGCGTGGGGAGAACGTTCTGACCGAAACAGAACGGGGAACAGAACCACGGGGTACGTTTGATCTCCCCCCGCTGCTCTCCTCTCTCGTTCCTATCCCGCTCCTCTCCTGAACTCCCAGGTGGAAGTCTTCAGGATGTTTTTTTTTTTTTTTTGTTTTTTTTTTTTTCATGCCTTGCGCCGAATTCCTGAGGGACGCAACCTGCCCCCAAGAAGTCCTTGCATTCTCCAGCTCTGCGGCGCGACTCCCTCTCTCTCCCAACAATGTCTCTGTGTGGGTTCTTTTTGCAAACGGGAGAAAAAAAGGAGGCAGAACGCGGGCGGCGTGTTGGTATTGTATCAGACGGCAGCTGTTACTCGAGTGACCAACTCAAGGGCTGAAGATATGAGGATGGGGGGGGGGGGGGGGGCTCAGTCCTGCGGGTGGAGGAAACGCTGAGTCCTGATGGAGGACTGGAAGTAGAACCCTGTCCGGAGAACCTTTCCATCTTCTTCTGAACCGTTCTCTCACCTCTTATTCTGCCCCGAGGAACCTCCTCCATCAATGACCACCTGCATGTCCTCCATCCAGAAACCTCCACCCTGAAGGTTATTTCAGATGAGTGGACAAAAACTACCCCCCCCCACAGACACCCAATCACACACACACACACACACACACACACACACACACACACACACACACACTGAAATATGTTTTAGGTGCAAAGAGACCAACTGAAAATAGGATGCCAGGTGTGTGTGTGTGTGTGTGTGTGTGTGTGTGTGTGTGTGTGTGTGTGTGTGTGTGTGTGTGTGTGCCAGTGTGTATTTTTGTGTGTATGTGAGTGTGTGTCATTGTGTGAGTGTGTGTATGTATGTGTGTGTGTATTTGTGTGTGTTTGTGTGTGTGTGTGTGTGTGTGTGTGTGTGTGTGTGTATTTGTGTGTGTTTGCGTGTGTGTGTATTTGTGTGTGTGTGTGTGTATTTGTGTGTGTGTGTATTTGTGTGTGTGTGTATTTGTGTGTGTGTATTTGTGTGTGTTTGTGTGTGTGTGTGTGTGTGTGTGTTGTGTGTGTGTATTTGCGTGTGTGTGTGTGTGTGTATTTGTGTGTGTGTGTGTGTGTGTGTGTGTGTGTGTGTGTGTGTATTTGCGTGTGTGTGTATGTGTATGTGTATTTGCGTGTGTGTGTATTTGTGTGTGTTTGCGTGTGTGTGTATTTGTGTGTGTTTATGTGTGTGTGTGTTTGCGTGTGTGTGTATTTGTGTGTGTGTGTGTGTATTTGCATGTGTGTGTGTGTTGTGTGTGTGTGTGTATTTGTGTGTGTGTGTGTGTGTGTGTGTGTGTGTGTGTGTGTTTGTGTTATTTTCCCTGCAGAGTGCTGTGAGTTCTCCTCTTGTGTTCTCAGCACCTGTACATCACTCTGTCTCTGTCTCTGTAATAACAGTACAGATGAGTAGGTCGCGGGTTCCGCGCCACGCCGTGCTGATGGATGGTGCCGTTGTTGTTCTTTAATTTGAACATCTGTAACTGCTGAACCAAAACAGTAAAGAGGAAGAACCTCGACGAGTCCAGAACGTGGGTTCTGTGGGTTTAATGAAGTCTGAGATCCCAAACACCCCGTTAAATAGTCCACGACATACGGAACCTCACCCCTCTGGGTTCTCCACATTAACTGCATTAAACCTGTTTATTACTGATATTCATTAACCTCATGACATCGTTCTATTAAATTAAATTATTATAAAAATGGATTTGATTCAGAGGACGATTAAAAATTATAAGAAAATAATTACAGGATTATTAGGAAATTATAGGAGGATTATTGCTGGATTATTAGGGGCTTATTACAGGATTATTAGAGGATTATTAGGGGATTATTACAGGATTATTACGGGATTATTACGGGATTATTACAGGATTATTACAGGATTATTACAGGATTATTTACATTTGGACTGCATTACAGCATCATACTCAGATCATTCGATCATGTGGATGTTGTTACTACACCAGCAAGACGTTTCTGTTTTCTGTGCATTTAATTATTATAAATAATAATATTGATTTATTTATATTTGTTCCTTAAAATAACCAACAAATTATGATTATAATTATAGTGATTAATTGTGTGAATATTCATTATTATAGTTATTAATATTATTATATATAATATTAATATTATTATGCAGCTGTTTGGTTATCATTGTAAGAAAACAAGGAGACTTATTTGAATTAAAATGACCATTTGGGTTTTTTTGCTTTGTTGTTATATCGTTCACACGTTATTTTATTTGTGTATTTGTTCATTTTGTTGTTTGATTAATTTAATTATGAATGCTGCAAACACACGGCATGGTTCTTTAATTACGGGGTCATTAATTATCGGACTTCTCTGATCTGAATGAATCGGCGATGCTTTGATCTTCTGGCTCTCTCGCGCTTCGAGATGCCGTTGGTTCGCGTGCCGCTCAGCCGCCGGGCTGCAGGTTCTAATCGTGAGATGCGATTTGACAGCATGTGCTGTATGAGCGTGCGCGTGCGGGGTGTCGGGTGATGGAGGCGGGGTCGGGTGGAGGGACCCCACTCTCTCTCTCTCTCTCTCTCTCTCTCTCTCTCTCTCTCTCTCTCTCTCTCTCTCTCAGGCTTTGAGGTGGCCGAACGTTTTCTTCACCGGGACGATGTTTTTTTTTTTTTTTGTTTTGTTTTTGTGGGGGGTGCAGGCTGGAACGCGTGACGTCACTGATGCTTGCGCGCCTGCAGAACGGGCGCACGCGGAAAGTCGGCGTGCGCCTTTTCCGTGCCGCTTTGACGCACAGCCGCGCGCTGAGTAACACTGCCATGGTTTCTTTTCGGGTTTGAGTCCTCTGATCACCACCCCCCCCCCCCCCGATCTCAAAAACCAGAGAATTTATTAATTTCTGTATCATCCGGGCTTTTCCCCCCGAGGAGCGGCTTTAACGCACAGCGTCAGAACAGTTTAAACACCCCCCCCCCCCTCTCTCTCTGAGAACAAATAAAGTGAGGAGTCATAAAGAGTCGAATCTGTAGTTTGTGGGGGAGTCATTTAAAAAATAAACTGGAAATGACGTTTTATCGGTTTTTTTTTTTTTTTTTACTTTTTTTTGACGGGAAAATAAATCCGTTTTTTAACATCTGATCTCATGGTTTTATTTGTCTGTTCTCGGCTCGTTAGAACATCAGAGTGAGTGAATCTGTAGTGGAAACGATGCCCCCCCCCCCCCCCGCAGGTCGCTCTTTAATAAAAAACAACACGTCGGCTTTAATATTTCGGATTAAAAGCCGACTTTTGTTTCCATTTAGTTTTTTTGTTCTGAGGATTTAAAATCGGATTGCAATTTGTTTATAAGATAAAGCTTTCTACATACTTTCAGCACGAGCGAATAATTTATACTAACAAAGTTAAGAGTCGATTTCATTTAAATTGTATTAAATATTTTTTCATTATTATACAAAATTATTATATATATATTTTTTTTTTTAAACAACGTTTTGTTTTTGTTGGATCTGCTCATTCGGGTCGATGATATTTAATCAAATAGGTTTTAGCGTGATGCCGTAATTAACCTCGTCGTCTTCCTCATCTTCATCATCCTTGTGCTCAGCAGATTTAAGTCATCGCTTGAGGAGGAACTCAGAAATCTGCCCAGTAACAGAAGCTGAAACGTCATTGGCTGGTTAAATTATGGCCAGGAGGAAGTGACTTTTTTTTTTTTTTTTTTTTAAAGAAAAAGATTAAAGAGAAATTCCTGTTGCTTCAGAGTCAGAACAGTGACGTCGCTGATCGAATCTGGATCAATAGACTTGCTCCAACCATGATACTTTAAGGACTTTTAGGTTCTCAGAGGTTCTTTAGTCTGAAGCTGTGGAGGAACCAGAGACAACACAGACCTCAGCCTCTGAGACTAAAGGAGCTTTAAAAGCTTTTCAGGGATCTTGTTTGTTTAGAACCTGGTGGTTCCACAGGGCCCCGAATGGCACCTGGCTCATTGGTTTATGGTCGATTTGCAGTTATTTTTGGTCTGTTTTTTTTTTTTTTATGAGAACATATGAAGCCCTGTGAGTTCTTGTATGGTGGCATCACACTTTATCTGAAGCACTAAGACACACATGCATTTCCTAGAAAGCTATCTCACCACAAGCCCAACACAGGCTTTAAAATAGGCAGCTTTAGTTAGACGTTAAAAGCAATGAGGTTACACGATGGATTCCCTTTAAACAGCAACGTGAGAGAGACCTTCAGCACAATAATAATAATAATAATAATAATAATAATAATAATAATAATAATATAAACCTTAAATATTAAACTCTGCAGAAGGGACCTCTTTACACGCATCTATGGGACCTTCAGGTTGAGAAACCTCAATGTGAAAGCCCCTTGAGTTGCTTAGTGAGTTCCTTCAGAGCACTGAGGTTCCTCCGGAGTGCAGTTGCACCCCGAGGAACCATTCTGGGTACTTTTAAGGATCCTGTAGTGTGTTCTGTTAGCATGTCGGAACCTATTTTGTTTGTGGTTCCTGCAGCGGCGGGGGTGATATCTCCAGCACGATACAGAACCTATAGACTCGAGGCATTTAATATTTAACACCAGAGTTGTGATAATGTCAAGATTGGCCAATGGAGATAGGCTTGCGTCACGTGCGCGCAACACACACACACACACACACACACACACACACACACTCACAGAGAGAGACAGGGCTATTTGGACTATTTTCAACCAGGTTGTATATGGAGTCGTTGTGACGTCATGGCGTGTGGAGAACATGCTCATGCGTCTGGTTCAGTGTTGATTTGGTGAACAGGCTTTAATAGAGGGCTCGGCGCTCTGGGTTGTGGGCGGGCCCTCCGTCAGGACTGGAGCTAGAACCTTTCAATCTGGCAACTCGGCTCGAGAGAGAGAGAGAGAGAGAGAGAGAGAGACAGCAGAGCGGCGCAGCCAGCAGGGGAGGAAAGAGCGAAAAAGTTGGCCAGAGGAGCTGGACGTCACCGCCGGACCCCGGGCTCGCCACCTTCACGCTGCATGTTCTTCGCAGCGCCCGCTCCCCGGTCCTAGGTTCTCCCGCGCGGCTTCTGGGGTCGCCCCCGCGTGCTGTAGCTCTCGGACGGAACCGCGTGTCGGCTCGAGCCATGGAGCTGTACTGCCTGGAGGCGGACGCGGTGCGAGCCCGTCCCGACCCGAACCTGCTGGACAACGAGCGCGTGCTGCAGAGCCTGCTGACCATCGAGGAGAAGTTCCTGCCGCAGTGCTCCTATTTCAAGTGCGTCCAGAAGGACATCCAGCCGTTCATGCGCAGGATGGTGGCCACCTGGATGCTGGAGGTTGGTGTTTCGCGTCGAGCGCCCGCAGCCCGTCGTCACCCGCGTCCGCGTCCGGCCGCCCGTCCTGCACCATCGGCGTCGTGACACCGAGCCCCGACGGGACGACCGCCGCTTTCCAGAGCCCGTTTTGGACCGGGCGCACGGACGTGTCCGTGGGGTTTTTTTTTTTTTTTTTTTTTTTTTTTTTTTTTTTGGAGAGCGCCACATGGGTGGAAAACGGGGGGGGATTCGAACCGGGCGGGCGAACCCGAATAAACCCCCCGGAGAACCCGCTCCGTGGGTGCGGGAGACGTGTCCGTGGGCTTGCGTGTTTTATTTCCACGCACACGTATGCACTCCGACGCTATAAGCCCCCGCTCGCTCGCGACAGTCTTTAACGCCATGTTGATTTTTTCCAGATTCGCCCTGCGCGACTTTTTCTCTATTAAATTCCGTTCGATCGTCGCAACAGCTTCCGAGACGAGGTCGGCCCGAAAGGCGAGGACTTAAAGAGTCGGGTGGACGTTCGGAACCGCGCCGCGGACTCTGCCAACGATTGCTATATTTTCTTCAAATGCGTCTCGCGGAAGGGCGAGGGCCCAACACTGCTCCCTGAAAACGCCGCCGACCGAACGCGGGATTTCGGTTCGTTTACGCCGGAACGCCGCCGTGGATCCGGGCGGGTTCGGGTGGAATCGACAGAGGACGAGCCGGGCTTTATTTCCATGCCTCGGACGTCGAGCTGGAGCGCGGGGGCGAATTTCTATTAATTTACTAAGTTGTTTTTTCGGCGCGATGGCGACGCGCTCTCGAGGCGCCGCTCGCCGCTTCTCCCCGAAATTCGCCTTTTTGGAGTTCAAACCTTCGATCAATCGGCTCCTGAATTTTCGGTTAAGATGCAGAAGGCCTGGCTGAACATCGTGGTGCGAGGATCGATCGGCTGGCCAATTTTTTTCTATTTTTAAACATTTTATGAAAATATGGCGAATTAAAAAAAAAAAAAAAAGAGAGAGAGAGAGAGAGAGAGAAAGAAAGAAAAGGGGGCGAACGCTGTTCCCTAACCCACTGAGCTGCACGCCCGTTCCCACCGAGATGTTGCAAATTAAATTCCACTGCAAGAAATGCTCACAGCACCAACGTTTAAATCACAATCATCACTTTATCGGCATTTCTGCCTCGTTATTTTCACGCGCGTCGTCACATCCGCGTGGCGCAACTCTCGAACATCGGACGCTTGTGGAGTTCGGTGGAAATCTGTTGCGTGTCGTGGAATCGATTTAAAGCCATCGAGCTGCAAAACAAAAACAAAAACAAAAAAAAAACACACACAATCTGCACCACGTGTTTCTTTCCACGCTGAACTCACAGCCGGCGCGATCCTGAACTTTTTTATTTTTATTTTTTTTTGCAGGTCTGCGAGGAACAAAAGTGCGAGGAGGAGGTTTCCCACTGTCCATGAACTACTTGGACAGATTCTTAGCTGTTGTTCCGACCAAAAAGTGTAACCTGCAGCTGCTCGGCGCCGTCTGCATGTTTCTGGCGTCCAAACTGAAGGAGACGCGTCCTCTGACGGCAGAAAAACTGTGCATCTACACCGACAACTCCATCAGACCACAAGAGCTCCTGGTAAGAACCTCCTCAGTGCATGGTTTCCCTCTAGAACCTGCAGCCGTGATTGCTATAAAAATGTGTGTTGTCATGCTGCATTCTTATTTATAGGCTTTAATTTATTATTATTTTATTATTATTATTATTATTATTATTATTATTATTATTATTATTCCAACACGCTGTCGGAGGATCAAACCTCGAATGGATGCTCCTGAGATGTTTACATTCTGAAAAGTTCCACTTGGACAAGTGGAGGTCTTGCAGTGTAGATGCTCTGAGAGCGATGGGGGGTTCTGCAGGGCCTGCAGCTCAGGATGAACCGGCAGAGATGATCCGCGGCGCTCTATCGCCATCTAGTGGCAGATATGTTAATCCCCCTGTCGGCTCGCCTGTTCGGATGTGGGAGATTAAAGAGCTCAGCGTGCCGTCGCACCAACTGAAAGCAGAAGGTTTGCTTCCTGACAGTCACTCAGCTCGCCGGCTGTGGCCCTCGGGACGGGGGACGGGGGACGGGGCGCGGAGCCCGCAGTGGACGTGCCACGAGGTGAAGAGGGCAAATTTAAGGCCCCGTGTGCGGCGGAAGCACCGAAAAGAGCGTTTTCAGGAGGGGCAAACGGTTTAGGGACGCACCTCCGGGTCTCCGAGCCGTCACCGAGCGTCCGATGCTGGAATCCGGAGCTCCGTCTCCGCTGCCTGGCGCCAGGTTCTCATAGATTTAACCTCGTCTGTGACACAGAGGCTCCAAAAAAAAAAAAAAAAAGGAAGTGACTCAAACGGTGTCGCAAGAACGATGGCACTCGGCCCTCGGCCCTCTGTGGAATCAGAAAGGTTCTTTAGTACCGACGTAGACGTTCTGTTGTCACTCTGTTGCGTTCTCTCTGCATCTTTAGTCTCCAGCGCAGCAGCTCCACCTGCACCCCGCACCAAGCGTTTCTTTTCCCCAACCCAGCCGCAGTCTGCACAGAACACGGTTGAGTAAGGTGCTTTGAGGTTCTATGCGGTTCTGTAAGGTTCTCGGAGGTGTTATGAGTTTCTTAAGGTTTATAAGGTTATGTGAGGTTCTTTGGGTCGTTGATATTCTGTAAGGTTCTATGAAGTTGTGTATGGTTTTTGAAGTTCTGTAAGGTTCTATGAGGATCTGTAAGGTTCTCTGGGTTCTGTAAGGTTCTCGGAGGTGTTATGAGGTTCTTAAGGTTCTGTAAGGTTTATAAGGTTATGTGAGGTTCTCTGGGTTCCGTGAGGTTGTTAATATTCTCTAAGGTTCTATGAAGTTGTTTAATGGTTTTTGACGTTCTGTGAGGTTGAGTAAGGTGCTTTGAGGTTCTCTGAGGTTCTGTAAGGTTCTCGGAGGTGTTATGAGGTTCTTAAGGTTTATATGGTTATGTGAGGTTCTTTGGGTTCTTGAGGTTGTTGATATTCTGTAAGGTTCTATGAAGTTGTGTATGGTTTTTGAAGTTCTGTGAGGTTCTATGAGGTTCTGTAAGGTTCTATGAGGTTCTGTAAGGTTATATAAGGTTCTGTAAGGTTCTCTGGGTTCTGTAAGGTTTATTGGAGGTTTGATGAGGTTCTTGGTTTATAAGGTTATGTGAGGTTGTTGATATTCTGTAAGGTTCTATGAAGTTGTTATGGTTTTTGAGGTTCTATGAGGTTGAGTTCTGTAGGTTCTCTGGGTTCTGTAAGGTTCTTGGAGGTGTTATGAGGTTCTTAAGGTTTATAAGGTTATGTGAGGTTCTTTGGGTTCTTGTTGATATTCTGTAAGGTTCTATGAAGTTGTGTATGGTTTTTGAAGTTCTGTGAGGTTCTATGAGGTTCTGTAAGGTTCTATGAGGTTCTGTAAGGTTATATAAGGTTCTGTAAGGTTCTCTGGGTTCTGTAAGGTTCTTGGAGGTGTTATGAGGTTCTTAAGGTTTATAAGGTTATGTGAGGTTGTTGATATTCTGTAAGGTTCTATGAAGTTGTGTATGGGTTTTGAGGTTCTATGAGGTTCTGTAAGGTTCTCTGGGTTCTGTAAGGTTCTCGGAGGTGTTATGAGGTTCTTAAGGTTTATAAGGTTATGTGAGGTTCTTTGGGTTCCTTGAGGTTGTTGATATTCTGTAAGGTTCTTTGAGGTTCTGTAAGTTTCTCTGGGTTCTGTAAGGTTTTCGGAGGTGTTATGAGGTTCTTAAGGTTTATAAGGTTTGTGAGGTTCGTTGAGGTTGTTGATATTCTGTAAGGTTCTATGAAGTTGTGTATGGTTTTTGAAGTTCTGTAAGGTTCTGTTATGTTCTGTGAGGTTCTGTAAGGTTGCTCCTTAAGCATAAGGAATAAATAATGTGAATTCCAGCGGCTGAAGCGTACGAGCATAAAGAACGTCTTTGAGTCGAGCAGAAGTCCTGACGCTGAACAGACTCTGTGATGTCATCGGTGCGCAGCCGCTCTCATCATTATATGGAGGGGTCATCCGGGGACACGGACGCCGCTCTGTCCCGGATCGGTTCTGCTCCACGGCGCGTTCTCAAACGTTCTCACAGAGAAACAAAACAACCTGTGGATCACGGAGACGTCCCGCGAGCTCCGAGCGGTTCTCCTGCGGGTCTGTAGAACTGCCTACCCGCTCCCCGACCCACCGAGGGGGTCATTACCGTAGGATGGAAACCTGAGTCCACTCTGTACGTCCCGAGGTCAGGCACCGATGTTGGGCTGAATCGCAGTTCCGATTCCAGTCACAGTGAGGGCTCTGCGGATCACACGGATACGAAAGCCTCGTTTAAAGGTCGGAGTCGGACCGAATGGAGGAAGGAATTCCCGGAGAATGGAGCAACGTCTCTGACTCGAACCCGGATCCCTTTAACCGGCGACATTTCAAAAGCAGACGGAATAGCAGAGATTCTTCACATTGATTCATCAGGATTCTGACCACAGCTCCGGTCACCTTCACCCTGCGGTCACACCGCCGCTCGCCAACAGAGTCACGGCTGTCGACCTCAGGGGGCGGGGCAACTGTGAGGTCACATTTTATACAAATGAGCAACAGCACAGCTTTCAATTTCTAACACTGACTGTATATCACACACGTTCATCTGTCTGTAGGTCAGTCCATCTGTCAATCACTCAGTTAGTCCATCCCTCACTCTGTCCGTCAGTCACTCTGTCCATCAGTCAGTCCGTCTGTCAATCACTCAGTTCACCCTTACTGCAGTCCGTCAGTCACCGCCATCAGCTCGTCTGTCAACAGAGTTAGTCCATCCCTAACTCGTCACCGTCAGGGGGTCCGTCGGCAGTCAGTCCGTCAATCACTCAGTTAGTCCATCCCTTACTCAGTCCGTCAGCACTCTGTCCGTCGGTCAGTTCTCAATCACTCTGTTAGTCCACACGTTACTCAGTCCGTCAGTCACTCTGTCCATCAGTCCAGTCAGTCCGTCAATCACTCAGTTAGTCCATCCCTTACTCAGTCCGTCAGTCACTCTGTCCATCAGTCAGTCAGTCCGTCAATCACTCAGTTAGTCCATCCCTTACTCAGTCCGTCAGTCACTCTGTCCATCAGTCAGTCCGTCTGTCAATCACTCAGTTAGTCCATCCCTAACTCAGTCAGTCCGTCAGTCACTCTGTCCGTCGGTCAGTCAGTCCGTCAATCACTCAGTTAGTCCATCCCTTACTCAGTCCGTCAGTCACTCTGTCCGTCGGTCAGTCAGTCCGTCAATCACTCAGTTAGTCCATCCTTTACTCAGTCCGTCAGTCACTCTGTCCATCAGTCAGTCAGTCCGTCAATCACTCAGTTAGTCCATCCCTTACTCAGTCCGTCAGTCACTCTGTCCATCAGTCAGTCAGTCTGTCAATCACTCAGTTAGTCCATCCCTTACTCAGTCAGTCCGTCAGTCACTCTGTCCATCAGTCAGTCCGTCTGTCAATCACTCAGTTAGTCCATCCCTTACTCAGTCAGTCAGTCACTCTGTCCGTCGGTCAGTCAGTCCGTCAATCACTCAGTTAGTCCATCCCTTACTCAGTCCGTCAGTCACTCTGTCCATCAGTCAGTCAGTCCGTCAATCACTCAGTTAGTCCATCCCTTACTCAGTCCGTCAGTCACTCTGTCCATCAGTCAGTCCGTCTGTCAATCACTCAGTTAGTCCATCCCTTACTCAGTCAGTCCGTCAGTCACTCTGTCCGTCGGTCAGTCAGTCCGTCAATCACTCAGTTAGTCCATCCCTTACTCAGTTCGTCAGTCACTCTGTCCATCAGTCAGTCCGTCTGTCAATCACTCAGTTAGTCCATCCCTTACTCAGTCAGTCCGTCAGTCACTCTGTCCGTCGGTCAGTCAGTCCGTCAATCACTCAGTTAGTCCATCCCTTACTCAGTCCGTCAGTCACTCTGTCCATCAGTCAGTCCGTCTGTCAATCACTCAGTTAGTCCATCCCTTACTCAGTCCGTCAGTCACTCTGTCCATCAGTCAGTCCGTCTGTCAATCACTCAGTTAGTCCATCCCTTACTCAGTCAGTCAGTCACTCTGTCCGTCGGTCAGTCAGTCCCTCAATCACTCTGTCCGTCCATCAGTCAGTCTGTCAATCACTCAGTTAGTCCATCCCTTACTCAGTCAGTCCGTCAGTCACTCTGTCCGTCGGTCGGTCAGTCCGTCAATCACTCAGTTAGTCCATCCCTTACTCAGTCCGTCAGTCACTCTGTCCGTCGGCCAGTCCATCAATCACTCAGTCCGTCAGTGTCTGTCAATCACTCAGTTAGTCCATCCCTTACTCAGTCCGTCAGTCACTCTGTCCGTCAGTCGGTCAGTCCCTCAATCTCTCTGTCCGTCCATCAGTCCGTCTGTCAATCACTCAGTTAGTCCATCCCTTACTTAGTCCGTCGGTCAGTCAGTCCCTCAATCACTCTGTCCTTCGGTCAGTCCGTCTGTCAATCACTCAGTTAGTCCATCCCTTACTCAGTCCGTCAGTCACTCTGTCCGTCGGTTGGTCAGTCTGTCAATCACTCTGTCCGTCGGTCAGTCAGTCCGTCAATCACTCTGTCCCTCCGTCAGTCAGTCCGTCAATCACTCTGTCCGTCGGTCAGTCAGTCGCTCTGTACGTCAGTCAACAGTCAGTATTAGTGCTGTTTTTGTTCTGAAGGTAACGTTCTAATGGTTTTGTTCTAATGGTAACGTTCTGAAGGTAACATTCTGAGAGTAATGTTCTAATGGTAACGTTCTGAAGGTAATGCCCTAATGGTTTTGTTCTAATGGTAACGTTCTGAGGGTAATGTTCTGAAGGTAATGTTCTAATGGTAATGTTCTGAAGGTAATGGTACCATTGCTGTCCTGATGTGTTTGATGGTTCCATCTCCGGTTCATTTTGTATCTCGTGGTGTTTCTCCAGAAGCCCTGCCTCTGAGTTGTTCTCCTTTCTTCTCCCGTGTCTCCATCAGGAGTGGGAGCTGGTGGTTCTTGGTAAATTGAAGTGGAACCTCGCCGCCGTCACCCCCAACGACTTCTTCGAACACATCATGAAGAGGCTGCCGCTGCCCAAGGACAAGCTGGACCTGATCCGGAAGCACGTGCAGACCTTCATCGCCCTGTGCGCTACAGGTAACGATGGCGGCGCCCCCGCAGGCCGCGGCGGGAACCGCGCCGGCGGGAACCTCCGGGAGATCGCGGTGGAATTCGTCTCCCGAGTGTTTTGCTGTCCAGGAATTCATACCATTCCTGGGTGTTGCAGACGGAATGGTTTGGTCAGGACGGTTCTCTCTGTTGCAACACGTTCCGCCCTCAGCGGCAGGGAGAGAACCCGCACTCTCGGCGCTGGGCTGGCGCCCGGGTTCCTTACTGTAGAACCGAGAGTTACATCCTGAATCAGATGTAAACAATGAGTCGAATGACTGAACTGATTCGTTTACAAACCATATGGACGAACGTATTCGGACACGTCCGGTTGTAATGGCTCCCACTCGTCCAGGAGGACGTGTCCCTGTCCCTAACCTGTCTCATGGACCTGTCTCACAATCACCGTTCTAATTCATCCCACTGGCACTGGATGGGTTTGGGATCAGGATTTTGTGCTGACCGATCAGGCTGCGCCATACCGACGTCACCTGACCATGTCCTTTATGATCCCTCCTCCGTGCAGAGAATCAGACGCGGGCCTTCCCCAAACTGTTTTCTCATCAGATCCCGTCCTTGTTTTTCGGCGCCCGCCGGAGGACGAGGGTGAGAACCGCTGAGTGGGCGATTCCCAGCCGATCGGAACGGATTCCCACGTCTCGCGCCTCCCGCCCGCTCCGGGGCGCGGCCGCGTTCCCATGTTCCCATGCTCCCATGCTCCTGTGTGAAGCTGGATCTACCGGTGACTCCGCCTCAGGGGGGTAACGGGGGGGGTGGGGGGGGGAGCTCATGTTGGGGTGGCGGCGCCGTCGTTGATGTGCCGTCTTTTTGGCACAGATAAAAGAATGTGCAGCCGGACGGGAAACGTCACGGAACCTAATCACGGATCGGATAGTTGGACCGGAACGTGTTCTGGCGTGACGTGGTGTGTCAGGAAGGGGGCGGGGCTTGGGAGGCCGGCGTCAAAACGTCACGTGGTGCTTGGTGTCCCATTATGCACGGCACACTCAGAATAGAATCCTTTGGCGATATGGACGGGACAAGCCCCAGACTGTAGTTTCTTCATCTTCGGTATTCTTTGCATACTTTGCTGGGGGAAACCTGCCCCCCCCCCATCCCCCCTCCCTCAGAGACACTTGGCCTAAATCGAGACCTTTGTATCTAAATAGGAACGGAGCGTGGGGGGGGTGGAGCCCGGTTTAACCTCTTTAAAGCGACAATATGTAACACTGACGCTCGCAGACAGTCTCTTTAAAACCTCGATCCGAACACCATCCTGTCAGAGACCTGCCTTCCGCGTGGAGATTGGCTACCAAATGCATGGACGCCCCGCCCAGCTAATCCTATTCGTAAGATGTCTCATTTCCGTATGAACGGAACAACCTATAACATTAACATAACGTTACATAAACGGCGCCCCCAGACGCATTCCACCAATCACCAGACAGGAGGCGGGATTTACAAAAACGTATCTCTTTTTTTTTTTTTAAAGTAACTTCTTTAGTTAATGTTGCATATCGGTGCTTTAATCTGCAGCCTGATGTCGGGACGTTCTCGTCGGCAGACGGGCGTACGGTGGGAGCCTTTGCACCTACCGCATTTCGGAGTTCTCGAACTCTCGGCGCGCCCCACACACACGCGTTCTAAGTGCCCCGTTCCATCTGAGCGCGGTCTGCGGGCGGCGCGCCGTGCCAGAACCACAGCGCTGTTTACATTCGACCTTTATCAATCGGTGGCGTCTGCCCCTCCAAAATGGGCCCTTCTGTAAACGCGCCGCCCCCCGCGCCGCCCCGCGCAGTGGAATTTTCTGCCGGATGATTTATTGCCCTCGAAAAAATCATGGCCGCTTTTCTGGCGGCGCCTCAACTTTCCGGGCGTTTAATTCATCTGCGAGTCGCATGCATATGCAGCGCGGCGCCCCCACCCAGGAGCCGGCCGTGTCGCGGCCTCCCGAGGACGGGAAGGGGGGTAAAAAACGGCCCATCGAAGGACGGGAGGGTCCGGCCGGCGCTGACAGGAAGCCCTCCGTCAGGGCCGTCTCACAGGTGGAGCGCCGATGAAACGCCTCCAGCTCCCGACTACAAACGCGCCGCCGTCCTGCCTCCAGCGTGAGGCGCTCCTCGCAACCACACGAGGATTTCCTCGTACCTTCGAATATATAATAAATAATAATAATAATGACAGATTTTACATAAATATTAGGGCTGTATTCAACTAAGTTTTTTCATAGTCGAATCTGATTCGTCAGATTTTCCCTATAGTCGACTGATAGTCGAATCAGTTAAAATTTCACCACAAGATGGCGCTATAAGCGTGTTTTTTTTTTTTGAAGATTTTTTTTTATATTTTACATGTTTTTCTAGAGCACCGTAAATGGGTTAAAGCGCACACATCATTTAAAAAAATTTTTTAACAGAAATTAGGATGTGTAACAATCACCTGCGGCAGCTGTCCCTCGTTTTCTTTCTGATTATCTCACTTGGGTGATTGGTTGGGTTAGTGCACGTCTTTAATTTGTGCTTACCTCACCCGATGTTGCTTTGTTCGTTTACCCCCTTTCTGTTGGTGCTTCGGCACCACTTTTTAAATAAATTCTAGTTTTGGATTTTATCCCGGTGTTCCAGTTTTTCTCCATCAGCATTTCTGCCACGGTGTGTTATTGCGCATTCGTTCCGCGCAGGTCACACTCGTGGGAGCGTCTCCCTCTGTTTAGACCGGCTGACGCTGTGGCTGACGCGTAGCCGGATCCCGGGAGACGCTCATGCGCGAGCGGCGTTCGCGATTTCCCCGCGGAGCCGCTCATCTCTGGGGAAAGACGGACATTTGTGACAGGATGATTTTATTTGACAAAAGGCTATATATATAACGAAAACAAAGACATTTCATGTAAAAACTAATGCTTAGCAGCAGCCATGGGCACCCCCATGTGATCAAAATGGTACATTCGACTATGAGGTTCATAGTCGACTACGGTTCTCCGAATCGAATCGTCGAATCAGCGAATATTGCAGCTCACCCCTAATAAATATTAAACAGGAACTGATAATGTGGGACGGTGGCTTAGTGGATGGCATGTTCTCCTCTCGGCGCTGGGGATTCCTGGTTCGAATCCCCATCTGGGTGGAGTTTCCACGTTCTCCCCGTGTCTGTGTGGGTTTCCTCCGGGTTCTCCGGTTTCCTCCCACAGTCCAAAAACATGGATCAAGGTCAATTGAGTTCTCCAAATTGCTCCATATAGAGTGTGTCAGTGTGTGTGTGTGTCCAGCGATAGATTGGTGCCCTGTCCTGGGTGTATCTGCCCAGCGCCCGAAACGTTCTCCCCTGGATGGGCTTGGGGAACACCCCTCCCTCCCCATGAACCTAATAGAGGATAAAGCGGGAGATAATGGATGGATGATGAAATGTGTTTTGATCTCTGAGCGAATACACATCATTAATTTCGTATAAAGAACGAGTGGGCGGGTTCTCCGGCTCGGTTCTTAAACGCGGCGACGCGGCCACTCGGAGCCCGGGGGTGGCGCGCCATCAGAGGAGCGGCGGCGGTCGGGAAGTTCTCTTCTCCTGCCAGGTCTTCTTGAGGGTCTGGACGTGGACTAAAGAGCGATGTTGGGAGGAATGCCTCCACGACCCCCTCTCCCACTTCCCCGCTCAGGGTCTGTAAAACCCCCGCCGTTCCTTTTGAACCCCCACCCCCACCGCCGCCTCCCCAGCGTCCGGCCTTTGTGCGAGCTGTCGCTTTGAATCGGAGCCCGGCGGAGGGGCCCGGCGGCGCACCTCACAATTGGATGAAATGAGGTGATGACTTGGGACAATGAAGCCGCACTCGGTCGCCCGCCGGAGCCGAGGCTCGACCCCGAGGCCTCGTTCCCGTTCGCGGGGCGTGTGTGCGTGCGGAAGTCCGCCTTAATGAAATCTGAAAACCTGTTCTTAGAACGGAGTACGGGTTCTAACGCCGTGTAGAATGACACCGACTCTACGTTTCTGTCTCCGCCCAGATTTCATCTTTGCCATGTATCCTCCGTCCATGATCGCCACGGGCAGCGTGGGGGCGGCGATCTGCGGCCTCCAGCTCAACACCACCGACTGCGCGCTCTGCGGGGACAACCTGACCGAATTGCTCGCCAAGATCACCAACACGGAAGTTGTGAGTATTGCAGACTATTCTCCTAAACAGACGTAATCCCGTCGCATTAAAGAGCCTGTGTGCGATGTTCGGCGTGTAAGTCGAAGGGTTCTAACGATACGGTCTGCTTACGATACGATCCGGAACGCGTGATTCAGTTCGCTGTCAGAAAGGAGCGACTATAGGAGGATTAAAGGACCTTTACGTAACCTCGCGCTGCCCGATTCTGAGTGCTACACGGTACAGCCGTCAGTGAGGCGCTAATTAAGTGTTTTATCTGATGTAAACGTTGTACATTTGAGTGACGGGGAAATGAGCGCTCTGCTGTAACCTGCTGGCGGCGCACCAAGTCTTTCCACATAGTTTCCCACATTTCTTTTCGGGCCCCGGGCGCTTTCCGCCGTTTTCTGCCGTTTACTCGGTGAGGTCACGCGCCGGCACACGCAGATCCGAGCGCGTGAGGGGGAGACGGCTTTTCGACTTCGATTCCAGGAGCCCGACTGCGGTTATCTGAGGACAACGCCCCCTTTTCATCTTCCAAACGTCAACGCGGCGCTCCGGTGCCCCGCCCCGTGTGGGACTACAGCCCTGTGTGTGGAGCGCGCCTTCCTCCAGCATCCAGCTCTGATTGGATGTCACATTCACGCGATGAATTACGGGAAGTGGAATCAGTTTCACCCCGATGGTGCTGGGGGGAGGGGGGGTGGAAGGGGTGGGGGGGTCCACGGAACCTGGGTCCCATGTTGGATTTATGCAAATGGTTCCCAGAGTCGCGAAAAATGAGCGACCACCTACCGATGGCATCGAAGGAGCGAATGGGTTCCGCCGATGGGCTCCGTGGGTGTCCCTGGCGTCCCGGAGACGGCTCCGTTTGGTGGCCCCCGGGGCTCCTGAGGGGTGTGTGAAGCCGGGGGAAAAACAAACAGTACGGCTTGAGTCTGTAGAGTTCTCACACAGTTGGGAGGGGGCAAATATTTTTGGTCTACTTTACCTGTGAGGGGGCGGGGCTTACTGCATGACTGACAATCTCTGTGGTCAGCATTGAAAATCATTAAAACTCCGGTCTGTGTATAATCACCCCCATCACCTATATGGGGTAAAGGGGCGTGGCCACTGACACGATATAGAGTGCAGCTCTCTGTGCTGGGACTATCCCGGTCAGTGGAGACTTTTGAGGGAAGAGCCTCGGAACGTGAGGACGGAGAGCCACAGTGTCCCTCGATGCCCCGGTACCAAATCGGTCTGCAACTACAGCGCCACCATAAGGAATCCCTATGAAATGACGCAGCAGCTACACGCTGACAATAGTAACCAATAGATTCGCACTGCAGGCTGAGAGGGGGCGGGACTTGACGCATGACGGGCATTCCCTTAGTCAGCACTGAAAACCGTTGTAACTCTGTTGATGTTCCCCGAACGTGGTGTTGTGTATCCAGGGTTTGGGTTCAGTCGTATGGGAACGGGCTACACCCCGTTCCGCTCCCGCCGCGTTCTCCCCGATGACTCAGCGCGGAACGAGTTGCTCTGTGAGAAGCAGAAACGAGACGGACGGCTCGGCAGCCGAGCGACGCCAACCTCACGATGCCTGTGGTTTAAAGCGGGCATGACAAGGTCCTAACAAGCCCCAGCCAGCACCAGTGTGGGGTGTGTGTGTGTGTGTGTGTGTGTGTGTGTGTGTGTGTGTGTGCAGAGTGTGTGTGTCAGGCCCTAAACACACACCATGAGGACAAAAGTATCGGGATGCCGCACAGCCGGGAGGACACCGCTCGTGAGGTCGGACACCGATGTCGGGAGAGAGGTGGACCGGAGATCAAAGGGCGAGGAAAGAGAAGGGCCTTCCCCAAACTGTTCCCAACAGAGTTGGCATGGCGTTATATCAGTGCTTCTCAAATAGTGGGGCGCGGCCCCCTGGGGGGGCGCAGTGCGGTGCCTGGAGGGGCGCATAACAAGATATCACAGAGCAAGTGATATTAAGTGCATTGAACAAACCCTCAAAATACAACATGGAGAAATATTTAACAGAGATGAGGAGAGAAAGACGGAGAGAGACGAAGATAACGAGAGCAACAAAAGTCAACCGAAAACTAAAACGAGGAAAGTGTATGTAGCGCTTAGTTTCACGGTAACGAAGGTGGGAGACGAAGAAAGAGCGGTGTGTCTTCAGTGTCGTTAAATGTTGGCAGCGGACAGCGTGAAATAAATGAAGGCGTCACTTAAAGACATTACACCCCAATCACGCCGATAACCGCTTGAGTTTTTAATCGAAAACGTGACGCGTAGAGCAGCGATCAGAACGCTTTATGAAAGCTACTGCAGAAAAGCTGTGCTGCAGAACGGGCGCGTTGTAGACATTAGTTCTGATTTCCTTATTTTGATAAAAAAAAAAAAAAACAGCACAAAATGTTGTATTCATTTTAGTTTTGTAGGTTAAAGTGTTAATATATTGTGCTACTGAATGAATGTTGCTGATGAATTTGAATTTATTATTTATTGATTTTATTTCATTTCATTTTTCAGTATCAAATGCAGTCAGTGCAAAAATATTTCTAGTTTAAATAAGGATTTCATTCGTTTCTGTTACAAACTAAAAAACAAAGTTAAAATTATTCTTTGTTCTAAGTTGATCTATATTTCTTTCTTTTTTATTTTCTTTATTGTTAATAAGGAGACATTGTTATAAAAGAGGGGTACTTATAACAAATTTATAGACAAATCAAACTACAGTGGTAGAAAAATAATTTTTCATCCCATTTTGTCATGTATTGGGGGGGGGGGGGGTGAGTGTGCGTGTGTGTGTGGGGGGGGGGGGGGCGCAAAAAAGTTTTCTTCTTCCTAGGGGGGGCTTAACAGAAAATAATTGAGAATCACTGCGTTAAAGTGAGTTGAGGTCAGGAATCTAAGCCTCAGCAAGTCAAGGGCCTTCCCTAAACTGTTCACACAGCTGTCCACCTGTGATGATGGGACTTGAATGCACCCGAGGACTGTCCTGATACTTTTGCCCGAATGTGATGGATATTTAATCGGGTATCCGTGTAAGGGGCAGGAGGGCGATGCCGCCGAACGGGGGCGGGGCGGGCGGGGGCAGTTGCATGGTGATTGTGGAACGGCGTGGAAGTGGGTGAAATGTCAGTCATGTGGAGCACGCCGGGAATGCTCGTCTGCTCATCGGAGTGAACGTTTGATTTTTGTGGAGTAACTGCTATTTTTGGGCGCGTGTTCCAACTCCCCCCCCCCCCCGCCCGTTGCCCAAATATCTGTGCCGACTTGAAGGCCCGACCCTCCACGACCCCGGAATGAACCCAGCATACTGTGTTTAAAACGTGCTCGTTCTGCAGGGACGAGGCTGTTCGGTTAATCGGTTTTCACAATTAATAGTGATTAAAAAACATAACGATTAATTAATCACAAGAGCGCCCCCACATGGTCACCGTCATACGGTCCAACCGGAACTTTAAACCAAGTGATGCAACTCGCACGGAACAAAAATTAAATACTCGTGATTATTAACATCTGTGATTGCTGTGGTGGATTCAGCCTGCGGGGGGTGCCGGTGCAAAGGGACGCGCCGCTGAGGGCGAGAACCTTTTGGGAGTTTTCGGCGTTTTTGTGGCGGCCCTTCAGCATCCCACTGCCCTCGTCTCATAGAGGACTCCAGCTGTTGGTACGGATGGATGCTGGTACAGATCATGAGCGCGCTTGAGTTTTTAATTAGAACTTAACACATTCCACACGGTTCCTGCCGCTGGGTTCCTCGCAGAACCGCTCCCACAGGCGCACGGCGCGATCCGGCCGTGCGCCTGTGGCCTCTTTCCAACACTAGAGGGCACTGAGTGAATGTGGAGGATCTGTGTTGATGTACAGTATGCGCTGTTTGTACCAGTGGATGGGACCCTGTATCCAATACACTCTACAGCACCCCCTTGTGGATGCAGTCATCCTCCATCACAGGAACCTGATCATCGGAGAACAGAGGATAGAGAACTGTAATTAGAGAACTACAAAGTCTATGTAACAGCAAACTTTATCTTGGCTCCCGGTGCCGCGACGCTTAATCATTCGTGTTTGATTTAGCCTTCGGATGAGAAACTTGAGACGGCCGACGTTTCCTTGGACAGGTTTGTCTCTCGCTGCGTGCTGAGAGATCGTAGTGGGCCCTTGAGCGAGGCCCCTAACCCTCTTCATAAGTAAAGGAAAAAAAAAAAGACTTTATTTATTTTTTAAACAGATGGTTCTTTATTTGGCAAGCAACCAGCGACGGCTTACTTCGTCCAAAGAGCATCTCCCTAAAATGTCGCACCCCGTGTTCGCAGGACGTCCTGAAGGCGTGCCAGGAGCAGATCGAGAGCGTGCTGATGAGCAACCTCCGCGAGGGCCGCCTGCAGCAGCACAAGCACCAGCAGCAGGACCAGAGCAACCCGCGCAATAAATCGCTGGACGACCAGGACAAGTCCAGCACCCCGACCGACGTCCGCGACATCAACCTGTGAGCGTGCGGGAGGAGGCACGCGGGGCGAGCGGCGCTCGACGTAAAGAAATCACACACAAAAAAAAAAAACAACAAAAAACAAAAAATGACAAAAAATAGCCCTCCGAAAACGTGCTTGCTAGTCTTTGTAGTTTTTTATTCTCTCTTTCTCGAAGATAAACAACAAATTCAGAAGATATTTTTAGATACGACATAGATATTTTTAAAAGAAATCCATACTGATGCTGATGTGCGCGCATCAGACTAACAGAAGGGAATTTTTGATTGTAAAAAAAAAAAAAAAAAAAGAAAAAAAAAAAGAACGAAAAGTAAAGAAAAGTAGGTTCTATTCCTTCAAGGAGGCGTCTAGGATATTTAAAAAAAAAAAAAAAAAAAAAAAAAAAAAAAAGAAGAAGAAGACTGGCATGTTATGGTACAAAAGTGGGGCTATGTTTTTTTCTGTTTTGTTGTATTTTGCATTCCAGTAGCCTGAGCTTGACCACATGGGGGCGTGAAGGAGCGGGTCGGTTGTGTGCTAACAATAATAAAATAGGCCCGGGGAAGTTAGAGGTGACCGGTTCGATGACGAGCTGGGACTGTGATGAAGATCCTGTCCTGTCCTGAAGTCGTTTAATTCGAGCGACTCCTGTAGAGTAAAATGAGTTGCGGTCCATGTCCCAAATTCAAGCACTGAAATCTGAGCGTTAGTTTTCCCCAGTGGATGAATTTTATTATTATTATGACAATAATAGTAATAATTATTAATGTTATTATTGATAGAGCTGCCATCGTTATTAATAATATTTTATATTTCTTCTCAATTTGCAAAAATATGGAGGTGTAAGCTTTTGTCAGGCTGCTTGAGTGTGTACTCGTTTCTGCGTGTGGGTACTTGAAGAAAACAACGTCGACGTGCTTTTGAGTTCTGGGCGTAGACGGAGCGAGTCCGCGGCGCGAGTGTTTTGCTTTCGAAGGGCCGAGAGCCTTTAATCACTGCCTTCTATTTATGTGCTTTTAATTCCTGGGCTTTCAATGAGCTGAGCCCGGCCCGGCGCGCAGGACGGACAGGAGGAGGGACGGGGAGTCGAGGGAGGACACGGAGGACCACTTTCTCTGTGGATGCTGAGAGATGCTCTTGAAGGGTCTTGACGTTAAAGACAAAGGCCTTCTGAATCCCACGATTAATACTGTACATAGTTAACGACGTACGTGAACGTGTTTTCGTTTATTCGCTCGCTTCAGTTATGAGCTGAAGGAGACCTCGCCCGCTTTGGGGGCGCCGCCCATGGAGGTGCTAGAGAAAGTGTGCTCGGTTGTGGAGGTGGGATCACACGTGCGGTCGATGCAAGTGCAGGGCGGCGCGAGGACGCCGGAGGAGGGATGTATGCTGCTGCTGAGATGAACACAAATTGGCATACAGGAGAGGAGGCCAAAGGAGAAGATGGGATGTGAGGGTCCGGGGTCCCATCGTTTTACGTTCTTTTATATATTTGCTTTGTTCGAATTTAGTGTCTTTCTCGTTTGTGATTCCAGACCAGTATCTGAACCAGTTCGGTCGACACTGCCAGCTGATTTGTGGGGACGGTGGGAAAATCGTTCAAGGGGTAGGGGTGGGGGTGGGGGGGAGGGGGGGTAAACGGGGAATGTTGTTGATCTGTAGATGTGAAGCTCCTCGAATCCGACAGCAAAGCACTTTGAGCACCAACAACCCTTCGGGTTCCGGAGGGTAGCGGGCTCATTAGAATCCTTATTTACGTATACGTTCTGTTGTTTTCCCCCCAACAAAAGATAACGCCGTCTGTCGTTAAAAACGTTCCGCATGTTCCACATTCCAACGCCACGTTCAATTGGGTCACGGTTTGCTGTCGGTTCCACCATTGAGTTCCTTCTTTACCGCTCTCTCTCTCTTTTATTTTTTACTTGAACTTGTGTTTTGCCTTTCATTGTAATGTTAAATTGGTTGTTGTACCGCCGTAGACCTTAAAAACCTGTACCATGGCTAATCCGCCCGCTTTAGGGCGTGTCTTTTTAATTTATAAACAATGAACTGGTTAAGCTGCTCTATCAGAGATATAAAAAAAAATATGCCTTGTTTCATATGGTGCCTTAAATTGTTGTGACAACGTGATATCTTGTATCTACGTACATTGTTCAGACTGCTGAAGTAGCCGACAATGTCCACTATCCAGTCATCTCCTAAAAACCTGCTGCTTCCAAAAGCTGGACTGGCATTAAGATTCGGATCTGTTCCACGCCGTGACTGCGTACGAGGCCGAGCGCGGGGCAGCAGACGCTTGTGCACAGGTCGCTTAGCTTTGCATGGGTTGCTGGGTGGAGTGGGGGGGGGGGGGGGGGGTTAGAAGGGGCTTACCAAGAAGCGACCGGGTTCCTTCCACTCACTCACTCACTCACTCACCGGATGTCTCACGTTAACTCTGTCGTATATTAGTTCTCGCTCTGCAAAACGAATCGTACTGTTTCACCAAACTGTGGGCGGGTCGCGTTGGGCTCCCGAAAAAAAAAAAAAAAAAAAAAAAAAAAAAAAAAAGTTGCTCGTTGAGGATCGATACTGTATTCCAAAGTGAAGAGAGTTAGACGAAAGTGGTTGTGAAGACATCAATCAAGTGTGGATATGTCGTTTTTGTTATTGTTTTTTCCGCTGCTAAGAAGCTATGATTTTTTTTGTTTTTTCTTACACACAAAAATAACATAGTTGTGATGTCACTTGAGTGTGCTGCTATTTTATAAAAAAAAAACAAAAAAACAAGTGTATTATAATTCTTTTACTGCTTCCAGTATACTTCCATACTTCCAGAGTGCAAAACGTGGGGGTGAGAGAAGATCTTGAAATGTCAGGAGTATTGGACTGGAAATGCTCTTTGTACAGTTTAATGCTCTGAAAGCATCTGTTTCTTTCCTTCGTTCTGTTGCGTTTTGTTTTTCCTCCTGCTCTCCTTCCTTTCTCCCTCTCACAGTCTGTTTGTACGGTATGTAAATACCTCAGGTTTACTGGACAAATAACTTCACATCTCTCAGTACCTCACAACGCCTCAGTTTTTCAGGGAGCCGCCACACGAGACGGCGTGAAGTGGAGGATCGTTCCACGTGAAACGAACCGTGGAAAGCAACAAAAAAAAAAAAAGAGAAGCTCCCACCTGGACCGATGGAGGGGGGGACCGGTTAGGGGGTTGAGAACCGAGATTTGCGGTTTGAAATCGTGACACTTACACTCTGTCAACTTCACTTTAAGTCAGTGCCTGGGCTGCGTCCGGTCATCTGGTGGTTTGCGCCTCACGTTTGATCCATACTGCATTTGTCCAAGTGATTTTCTGTTACGCTGAAGTTTATTATATATAAATAACCTTGGTATCAACTGTGACAAGCCACCAGTTAGACAGGTCAGGTCTCGGTGTCACCGCCTGTCCGTTTCTTATTAAGCATTTGAATGTCAAAAATTTACAGTGTGTGTTCTGTCTCCTCCCTCCACTCTGACCGTGTCATGTACCTCAATATTGTCTCTTGCACAATCTCTTGTCAATAAAATATCTGCTTTAAATCACGATTCTCGTTTTGGACTTCATTGGGTTTTTTTTGTGTAATTTATTTTTATTTAATTGTAGCTCGTTTAGAAACATGTTCTTAAAGAGTCAGCTATTTTAAACCAATCTTGTCTTTTAGCTCAGCTAATGATGGTGATAAACATTTTCAATCTGTAAAATTTTGTTTCGAGCCAACACTAAAGTATGGCGAAGGACTCCGGTATGTGATGCACCAATACAGTTAGATTATCAAGTCCAAAGCTGTTAAGCCAATAAAACGTCACCTAAAGCAAAATAAAGTGCTAACAATGATTATTCTTAGTGACTATTTTGGAAATTTAATTAACTTTGAGGGAATAAAATGCTCTGCTCTGATATAAATGCAAAAGAAAAATGCATTTTGAAAATAAGTAAGCGTTGGAAAGACAACAGATTCAAAGTAAATGCCGGGAGCGGACATGCAGCTGTAATATTTACAGGTAATTATGTAGAAATCTTTATTTTATTTATAGTTTAATGTTTTTACAGTGTGTGTGATGTTTGTTGAATATTATTAATACTATGTTCTTCAACGTGTGAACTTAACACCGTAATTTGACTTTAAATGTCTCGTCTGAGAGTTTAAATCTGATATAACTGATGTTTTGGGAATAAAGTTCAGGTTTTATGTTCAGATAAAACATTGAAGGTGGCACGGTGGTTTAGCATGTTCGCCTCTCAGCGCTAAGGATTCCCGGTTCGAATCCCCATCTGGGTGGAGTTTCCATGTTCCTCCCCCGTGTCCACGTGGGTTTCCTCCGGGTTCTCTGGTTTCCTCCCACAGTCCAAAAACATGGATCATTCATTCATTCATTCATTATCTCCCGCTTTATCCTCTATTAGGGTCGCGGTGGGGTTCCCCATGCCCATCCAGGGGAGAACGTTTCGGGCGCTGGCCAGATACACCCAGGACAGGGCGCCAATCCATCGCTGGGCACACACTCTATATGGGGCAATTTAGAGAACTCAATTAACTTGATCCATGTTTTTGGACTGTGGGAGGAAACCGGAGAACCCGGAGGAAACCCACGCGGACACGGGGAGAACATGGAAACTCCACCCAGATGGGGATTCGAACCGGGAATCCCTAGCGCTGAGAGGCGATCAAGTCAATTGAGTTCTCCAAATTGCCCCATATAGAGTGTGTCTGTGTGAGTGAGTGTGTGTCCAGCGATAGATTGCCCCCCTGTCCTGGGTCTATCTGGCCAGCGCCCAAAACGTTCTCCCCTGGATGGGCATGGGGAACCCCACCGCGACCCTAATAGAGGATAAAGTGGGAGATAATGAATGAATGAATGAATAAAACACTGAAATGAAAAGCGAACTCTGAGGTAAATCAAAACGACGCTGACGGCAGTGCAAACAGCAACGACTGCTCACGCGCCGCCGGCAGCCAATCAAAACGGCGAACGCGTCCCTGATTGACAGCCCCGCTCGCGCGCGCCGTCGCCCGCGGCCAATGGGATCGCGCGAAATCCGTGCCTAACGGAACCTGACCCCCCGCAACCAAACGGGATCGACGGCCGTGTCTCAAATCACAGCCGTCCCTTTTCTCATAGTGTCCACTGACTTAACTAACGGTCCTCACTAAATTGAAAACGTCGACGTACATCCCATAATAATCAGAAGCACTCCTGATTACCACCGAATTCACCTGGCGCAGGTAAAGCAGGCTAAATGTATTTGGCACTACGTAGGGAGTAGGGAGTGTGGAGCGCGGTTGTCGTTTGTGACGCAGCCCAAGTGCCGGCTCGGTTTGGAGGATTTGTGAAGCCGCTGAATTTTTCGGCTTTTTATTTTATTTTTTTTTATTTATTATTATTTTGAAGCTGATGCTGTCGTTCGCTTTAACAATAATTCGACAGTAAGTTTGAGTTTAAAGCCGCCAGTGATGTTTATTGTGAACAAGCTGACACGTATTTACCAAATTTTCTATAAACTGCACGCGGGACGGTCGGCTTTAACGACGAAGATTATTAATTATTAAGCTTTTAATTTAATCCGACTGATTTAATTTAGTCTGAAGCGTTTCGGCCGCGTCGCTTCAGTCTCCTGCCTCATGGAGCTGAGTTTGATTTAAAGGTCAAGTCTGCGATTCAGTCCGCAGTGACATTTAAAGCTTATAAAACAATACAAACTTTAAAAAATCTTAACTTCAATTATAAAATATCGTGTCCTTCACGTGGACACACGTTGGGTCAATTATATGAAACCATTATGTTCAATAAAATCTGTACAATTCATCCATTAACATTAACCTCCCAACATCATGTGAATATTAAAACCACCTTTCTGTATTAATGTTTATTAATTTTCATTCATTATCTCCCGCTTTATCCTCTATTAGGGTCGCGGTGGGGTTCCCCATGCCCATCCAGAGGAGAACGTCTCGGGCGGAGACCCAGGACAGGGCGCCAATCCATCGCTGGGCACACACTCACTCACACAGACACACTCTATATGGGGCAATTTTCAGAATTCAATTGACTTGATCCATGTTTTTGGACTGTGGGAGGACACCGGAGAACCCGGAGGAAACCCACGCAGACACGGGGAGAACATGGAAACTCCACCCAGATGGGGATTCGAACCGGGAATCCCTAGTGCTGAGAGGCGAACGTGCTAATCACTAAGCCACCGTGCCGCCTGTATTAACGTTTATATAAAGTAAATTTATATTTGTTTCTGATTTGTTTGTCCAGCGGTGAGACCCAGTACAATAAGGATGGACTCCTGCAAGGTACATTTTTTCAGGTGGTCGTCCTTCTGCATGCTCCATGTTCCAGAGTTTGCATGGACATCTGAAGCCCCCTGAGCACCGGCGCACAGACTGATGAGAAGGTGGTTTTAAGTTTCGACGAGTCGTTGTTAAAGTGGGTCCAAAAAGTCACTTAATATGCACCGTATGGACCAAATGACTGGGATAGGCCTTTAAATCACCAAAAACAACTCTCATTGCCACAAGTGAATAAAATCAAGCAATGGGCCCGGTGTTATGACTTTGTGGGAACAGTTTAGGGAAGGCTGGGTGGTCCTCACAGAGCTCTGATCTCAACCCAATGCTCCTCCTCTGAAGGAATTACCTCCCACAGATACATACATACATTCATTCATTCATTCATCATTCATTATCTTCCGCTTTATCCTCTATTAGGGTCGCGGTGGGGGGCCAATCCAGGGGAGAACATTTCGGGCGCTGGGCAGACACACCCAGGACAGGGCGCCAACCTATCACTGGGCACACACTCACACAAACATACTCTACATGGGGCAATTTGGAGAACTCAATTGACTTGATCCATGTTTTTGGACTGTGGGAAGAAACTGGAGAACCCGGAGGAAACCCACGCGGACACGGGGAGAACATGGAAACTCAAAAAATCAAACTGAATGAAATATTAAACTTAACCCTGCAGTTAATAATCGTTTTCTGTTTCCTCGCTCAGGTCAGGGGATCGACTCGTCGCTCTCAGAGGTCGGCGTGCGGCAGGCGGAGGCGGCTGGTCTGTACCTGCAGGATGTTCACTTCACTAATGTCTTTGCCAGCGATATGAAACGCGCCCAGCAGGTGAACGGGGGGCGAGACGCTGACTAGAGAACAGTCCCCGAGGAACATTTTTAGAACTTGTTTACTAGGCGGAAAGTGTGGACACCTTGGACACTTTTCTTGATATTTAAACCTAAATCCATTTGCCGTGCGCTGTGTTTCAGACCGCTGAAATCATTTTGAGGAAAAATAAAACCAGTAACAACCTGGACATCGTGACGCTGCCCTCGCTTAAAGAACGGGTAAGACTACAATCAAAGGTTCTTGAAAATTTTTTTTTAGCACCTCTAGAACTCATCAGCCCTATGTGACAACTATTAATCGATAAAGATTCTAGAGATAAATCAGTGTCCGCTTTTATTTTAACGGCTGTTGGACAAAACAACAAAAATAAAACTGCAAAGATGTTTTGTTGTTTTCTTTTAACTGTTACGAGTGTTGTCATTGTGTTGTGTCTCCACAAGAGGGCACACTGCAACCTTGCTTTTCATATGCCTGGCCCACATGCACATTCAACCTCACTGTCTTAACAGAACATCCATTAATGTTCTGCAGTTTGTGTGTTTGCAGAACTTTGGTACCGCTGAAGGGGGTTCGGTGCAGAGCATGAGGAACATGGCAAAAGAGGCGGGGCAGACCATCCCAGAGTTCACGCCTCCTGGTGGAGAGACCATGGATCAGGTGCGTGTTCTAAACCTTGTTTATTAGAGTTCCTTGTCACGAGGAGACTGATTCCATTGGTTGGTTGTGTTTAGTCTTTGGGATTGTCAACATCAGAACCTGATACAACATTAAAAAACCTTTAGTTTGGTGCTTTTATTTGTATTTTTTACGTATAATATAAATATTTGTTCGTTGTATTCATTGGTTGAGTAAAAATCTGTCATGTTCAGAAGCATCTTCAGTAATAAGAACAATGAAGCAGAAGCTTCTGGAGGTTTGCAGGAAGCAGTTCGTAGTTTGTCCACTAGAGGGCTGCAACAGGCTGACGACCGCAGTATGAACCCAGGTCAGCTTGATCACGGGACAGGTTGAGGACACTTATAATGAGACTCTGAACATCAGAACCTGCTTTAGAGCAGGGGACTGAGGAGGACATGGTCATGGAGGTGGACCAGAGATGTAGAACGTCTCAAAATACCTGCGCTTATTCATTTGACCTTAATTAAATACATTAATTAAATATATTAACGTTGATTTTGGGGTGATGCATCACGCCATGGTTCCACCAATGCATGCAATGACGCTCCAGTTCCACCAATGCATGCTGCTGTGTTTAATCCAGAACCCTTCTCCATCATGTTCTGGAACAAACATCCTCAGAACCTGATACACCTTCGTTCATGTTCACTCTGGATCCTCCGACCTTTAAGGTGGTTAACTGGAAAGAATGCCCTCTGACCTCAGAACATTAAACATCAGCGATGTTCTTCTCGTCTCAGGTGAAGGAACGGATCGGTACCTTCCTTAGATCCATGTTCACGATAATGGCCGACCAGCACCCCGCGTCCCAAACGCGTCCGGATGGCGACGCCCGGACGGACGGACCTCCCGCGGGTCACCCGGACGACGGCGTCCCGGATGTCTCCGCTCACGCCCTGGTGGTGAGCCACGGCGCCTACATGCGTGTAGCGGTGCGGCATTTCATGGAGGACCTGAAGTGCTCGGGGCCGCCCGGGGCCGCCCCGGCCGACGTGTACGCCCCCTGTCCCAACACGGGGATGTCCCGCTTCCTCGTGACGTTGCGACGTGGAGACGCAGGCGCCGCGCTGTCCAGCATGAAGTGCGTGTTTATCAACCGCAGAGAGCACGTCGGAGTGTAAAGATGCTGAACGGACATTTTAATGAATGACATCCAAAGGAGGGCTGAATCTAGAACCTTCTGAAGAGCACTCTGGTTCTCCTCCATCACGTTCTGTGCTGAATAAATAAGTTCAGAACCGATACGCGTTCCTCTGTCTATATTTTCATGAATTGTGTATTTGATCCGTCAGCTTGGTCTCTCAGTGCCTCTCAGTGCTGGGACGCTGGTCCCAGGTTCAAATCCCGATCTGGGTGGAGTTTGCATGTTCTCCCCGTGTCCATGCGGGTTATCCTCTGGGTTCTCCGGTTTACTCCCACAGCCCAAAAACATGGATTGAAGGTTAAGTGGCTGCACTAAATTCATTCATTCATTTATTATCTTCCGCTTTATCCTCTATTAGGGTCGCTGTGGGGTTCCCCATGCCCATCCAGCAGAGAACGTCACGGGCGCTGGGCAGATACACCCAGGACAGGACACCAATCTATCGCTGGGCACACACTCACTCACACAAGCACACTCTAAAGGGGGCAATTTGGAGAACTCAATTGACTTGATCCATGTTTTTGGCCTGTGGGAGGAAACCGGAGAACCCGGAGGAAACCCACACGGACACGGGGAGAACATGGAAATTCCACCCAGATGGGGATTCGAACCGGGAATCCCTAGGCTGCACTAAATTGCCCCTATATATATAGTCTGTGTGAGTGAATGTGTATCTCGTGATGGATTGGAGCCCTGTCCTGCGTGTACCTGCCCAGCTCCCACAACTTTCTCCCCTGAGTGAACCTGGGCCGTGGTGGGGTGGGGAGTGTAATTTGTCCCTGGAAGGTGATGAGGCGTCCCGCAGAACGTCGCGTCTGAACGTAATGGACAGACGAGCGGAAACGTCTCCGCGTTCCTGAAGCTAATGATGCTCGCCGTTTGTGTTTCTGCCGAAATGAAGCTTGAAATGGAGCGGGTCGGTTCCCCCCCCCCTCCCCGTGACCCGACTGTCACCGGGACGCTCGTTTTGCGGTTGTCTGCCTTCGAGGTGCTTTCTGTAGAGGTCAAAAGTTTGGACACGCCCCCTTTTTTTTTTTTTTTTTTTTTTTTTTTTTTTTTGCTCCACTTTTTCTCCATGTTCTCAGTTCCACTTTCTGTAAAGATGGACTTTGTAGTTCTATAATCACAGACTGTACACCGTCTGTTTGTGTTCTACAGTACACTCTGTGTCCTCTGTTCTAATGATCAGGACCCCAATAGTACCACCACTGTGCGGGGATTATTTGGTGGGTGACTTATTCCTATCCCAGCAGTGTGACTGAGGTGTTTAAATGAATCTACAGCAGCAGTGCTGCACTAAACCCCCCCCCCCACCATATCAGTGTCAGTGCAGAACTGACCATCAACAATCCACCACCCAAATGATCCCTGTTCTGTGATGCTCCTGAGAACCAACAGGAGACCAACGACAACAAAGAACACAGACAGACTACAGTCTGTAATTATAAAACTACAAAGAGCATCTATATGACGAGTGGAGGAGATGATGGAGGCAGAAGGGGGCGTGGCCAAAAGAGAGAAAAAGGTGTAAAAGATGACAAGAGATGTAAAAAAAAAAAAAAAAAGAAACGACAAAAACCAACCCAAACTTTTATTCTTCTTCTCTCAGTATTACAGTTGACTGCTGTGCACAGCACATACGTACAAAAATAAAAGGAAAACATATTTCTTAATATATTAGATTAGATTCGACTCTGACTCGTAACCGTTGTGTTTTTTTTTTTTTTTTTTTTTTTTCTCTCTTTCTTCTTTTTTTTCTCTTTCAGGAACAAAATGATCGGCGCGAAACGCTCGTCGTCTTACAACCGTCTCAACAAATCAGAACTAAGGCAGAAGGTGAGGTATATGTTGAAAAAGAGGAGGGGGGGGGTGAAGGAAGCACAGTCCCCTCAGTGCAGAATACAAAACCAGGAGGAAATGCTACAAGAGCTGCACACACACACACACACACACACACCACCCTCCAACCTGTCCCTCCATCAGTCACACAGTCCAGGGCGGAGTTCCGATGTTACTCGGTACAGTACGAGGTTTCTCAGGAAAACCTGCGCCAGACGGTGGCGCTATCGCACATCCCGTCCACGCCACGGAATCCGATCTGCACTCCGTTTTTTTTTGTTTTGACCCCAGTGCAGTTTCAACATCGTGTGGATCAAACAGAAGTATGAGGACACGCCCCTGTTTTCAATTAAATAACAATATTATAATAATATTATATATTAATAATATTTTACAGGTCGGTACCACACTGCGGCGTTCTGGGAATCTGTGCACGTGCCACGTTGTGCTACCGTCTCGAACGTTTGTGCGCTGCTTAGGGTCAAAGGAGCAGGGTGCGAATGAAAAAGACGCGTTCTCATGAGAACCTTCTCCATCACGCGCGCGGGGTTCTTAAAAACGCAGGAGAGACTCAGTTCGGGAGTGCCGCTGTTCCGAGCGAAGGTCCAGCCACAAATTACATCCAGTCCAACGGCGTGACTCACGGAACTCATCGGGTCACTTAGAACCCGATCGCTGATACTGACCATGCATGATGTCAGCAGCAGAATGAGTAACCCGGCATTAACTCCAAATTACCCCCCACCCATTACGACCCATTACGACCCATTACGTTTAAAGTGTTGACCGTCAGGTTGATGACATCACCTGCTTCTTAAGGAACGCAGAAAAACAATAATCGACTCTATCCATGGGCGGCATAGTGGTTGGCATGTTCTCCTCTCAGCGCTGGGGATATCCCGGTTTGGATCACAATCTGGGTGGAGTTTCCATGTTCTCCCTGTGTCTGCGTGGGTTTTCCTCAAGGTCAATTGAAGGGGATCAAGGTCAATTGAGTTTTCCAAATTGCCCCATATAGTGTGTGTGTGTGTGTGTGTCCAGCGATAGATTGGCCTCCTGTCCTGGGTGTATCTGCCCAGCGCCTGAAACGTTCTTCCCTGGATGGGCATGGGGACCCCCCCCCGCGACCCTAATATAGGATAAAGGGGAAGATAATGGATGGACTCTATCCATCCCTGCGCTTAAATAAACTTTACGGACAAATGAATTGGGACTGCGATGCGTTACAACACCAGCAGTAGTCGGGCTGTAGAGGTGTTGGTCCAGTTTGGGGTCTGACCCTGATGTTGGGATGAGACGGGCGTTTTCTTAAGCTCTGATGTAGTTCAACCAAACATCCCCATGGGACGGGAAGTTCTCATCCAAACCAGAACAGGGCCTTCCCCAAACTGTTCTGCGCTGGATTTCCTCCACCTGTATCAGTGCGCCTGAATCAAACGTCTCAATGTAATGACCAAGCTGCACGTCCTAATGCCTTCGTCCATGTGATTCCTCTGCTTTAATTTCATTCTGTTGGTCAGCGCACTTTAAAACCTGGGGGTTGGTGTGTGTGTGTGTGTGTGTGTGTGTGTGTGTGTGTGTGTGTGTGGGGGGGGGGGGGGGGTATTTAAGTGACTATTTAAAGTAGATTGGGTAACGTGTGTGACCTGGAGGAGGAGGAGGTGGAGGAGAGGGCGCTAAATATATATCCCAAGTTATCCTTCACACCGAAAGTCCACACCGGCTCGGGGAGAACCTGTTTGCAGGAACATCTTGCAGTGCGATGGAACCACGGTGGCGCCCGCATGCCATTCATCCGATCAAAACCCGAATGGCTGCCTGCTGCCCTCGCTTTGTGCTTAAAGTTCTGCCAACTTCACTTAAAATAAGTATTCCACCAAAAACCCCGCGCAGCCCCACTGTGATGCAACGAGTCGAACGTTCGTGTTGACGTTAACACTGTGTGTTCGCCTGACGGGTCCGTTATGTTGTTACAGGTTTCTGAGGACACGGGGAGGACGTCTCACTCCATCCGGTGAGTACACGCTGGGCTTCAAGGGACGCTTTGATGTCCAGATTTTTTAATTAATTACAAGGACTTTGATCTCTGCTCTCTTTTTCATCCGAGACGCCGCAGCGCTCTGGGCTCATGTGCTCGGTTATTAATAGAATGATGCGAAATGTTCAGGGATCGTTCTGCAAATAAACTGACCCACGGTCAGCGCTTCAAATCGTTAAGACGAGCCTGTTAGCCGACGGAAGCGGGGGCAGTTCCGAACGGAACCCGCAGCGCTCAGAACTCAAAACTCCAACCCCAAACTCGCGATTCCACTCTTCTGATTAAAGAAACGGCGCCGCTGCGGGCCCCTCGCGGCCCCTCGCCCGAACACGGGGGCTCGTCACAAAGGTCAGTCCTTGCCGAGATGAGTCCTCGAGTCTCGAACGTTCCGTGCTTTTGAAGGATCAGAGGGATCTTCCCGGCGTAAACATGCATGCGAGCGAGCGCCTCTGATCTGCGGGAAGTCCCAGATTCTTCTGTACTTAGCTGATCTATGTATGGCGACTATATTAAATGCAGCTACTCCCGGCCCTCTAGGAATTGGGCCGAGGCCCCCGAGAGAGGGTCGTGCCTATTTCAGGATGCAAACATGCAGATTTAAAAAAAAAAATAATAATAAATAAATAAATAAAAATAAAAGGCCACCGTTCCGGGGAGCTGAGGTTCCACCGTGCAAAGCGGGGGGAGGGTGGGGGGGGGGAACCCATTTAAACCAAAAAGTAAACAGCTCCGCCTGCGCGACCCCCCGCGCCGGCCGCATCGGCCCGGACGTGGCCCTTTGAGGTAATAAAACATATCCGTTTCGCTCCTGAAAGCCGGGGATGCTATTCATTCCAATGACGGGATAAGGTTCACACACCAGTTATGGCAAGCACCCATACAAACCGAGAAGGGAGGGGAGGGGGGGCCCAAAAAAAAACAAAAAAAAAAAAACCTCCTCGTCCCTCGTGTGATCGTAATACAAATGATAAAGCAGCAGAGGATGGCGTCGACACGGAGTTCAGACACACAGCTATCCAAATATACATATATGTCATTATTGAGAATAAATACTTTAGGAACCGGTGGGCGTGTGTTTCGTCGGCGCTCCGGACGCATGTTAGCAGTTACCTGTCCGTTATTTTGTGCAAAATGAGGGAGTTATTGCCAGTTCGGCTCATAACCGAGGGAGGAAGTGCGTGACCGTCATGGCCGGCGTGGCCTTGTTGCCCCTCTTCAGCCGGCCGTGCTTGCTCAGGGCGATGTAGTAGCCCTTATAGATGGAAGACTCGTAGGCGTTGTAGTTGTTGGGAAGCAGCGTTTCTTTGAACTTGCACTCGTCCCGAAAGTATTTCTGAAAGGACGACGGCAAAAGAGACAGAGGTCAGGTGCGAAACACTCGCCACAGACCGCAGACCGTCGTCTACAGAGTACAGGAGAGCACCATGACCCCCTGACGAGCGAACGGAGAACCCACTCATGTGCTTTGATGAGTCAGCGATCCCCCCCCCCCCACACACACACACACACCCCTGTAAACAATTTTGGGACAGTGTGAAATCATACTCGTTCAGCCACTGACCCCACAGCCGCTCTTTTAGAAATGAACCTTAATTAAATCTAATTCCTAACAATGCCCCGTGTATTTGTGCTCGGGGCAAACAGTTTGGGGAAGGACATGTTATCATGTTATGGTGTGATGGGCACAAAGCCGGAACTGTAAAAGCCACGTGAGGGTATGTGTGGTGTAATTTCCCTCTGGAAATCACACCTTTGAGATGAATTAGAATGCCGATTGTGAGCCAGGTTTTCTAAAACCACATTCATTAGTGACCGGTGTCAAAAAATGCTTTTTAGCTCGTTGTTGTGGTTGCAGTTACAAAAGGATACAAAAGGATATGGGGCGGGGGGGGCAATTTAGAATGGAACCTGGGTGCAGGTTCAGGTGTCCCCAATATTGTTGCTCATACAGCGTTAATGCACCTCATAATAATAATAATAATAGTAATAATAATAATAATGATGCATTTTATTTATATAGCGCTTTTAGGGACCTCAAAGACGCTTTACAAAAACAAATAAAGCAATTTATCATTAAAACACACATTAAACATTAACGCCGTTATACAATAATAAAAGCAAAATTAAATAAAAAGGCAGAAACAGAAATAACATATAAAATTAAATTAAAGGTTAAAAGGGGCGGCACAGTGGCTTAGTGGTTTAGCACGTTCTCCTCTCAGAGCCGGGGATTCCCGGTTCGAATCCCCATCTGGGTGGACTTTCCATGTCCTCCCGTGTCCGCGTGGGTTTCCTCCGGGTTCTCCGGTTTCCTCCCACAGTCCGAAAACATGGATCAAGGTCAATTGAGTTCTCCAAATTGCCCCATATAGAGTGTGTGTGTGTGTGGGTGTCCAGTGATAGATTGGCGCCCTGTCCTGGGTGTATCTGCCCAGCACCCGAAACGTTCCCCTGGATGGGCATGGGGAAACCCCCCCCTCCCCATAGGATGGGCATGGGGAACCCCCCCCCCCCCCCCCGCGACCCCAATAGAGGATAAAGCGGAAGCTGGTGGATGGATGGAGGTTAAAAGCGGATGTGTTTTAAGAAGTGATTTAAAAGCGGAGCAGCTCATCAGCTGCCGATTCCTAAAAGAAACGAGTCGCGTTAATTGATTTAATTGCGTAAAAACGACAAGAGCAGCCTGGCATTGTGGGTAAGGAGTCAGGTGGCGCATACGTACCGTTCCGTATAATCTCCCGCGGCGGTTCATGGCGACGAACATCTCGCTCCTCAGGCCGTACAGGCTGACCACCCCCCGGTCCACCGCCGAGATCTCCATCAGACCTGCGGGCACAGAACGAGCGCGGTTAGGGCTGCCGCCAGGCGCGTGGGCTGCACACACCTGCGTGGGTTCGGTCACCGTCACCGTCCCCGTCCCGTCCCGTCCCGTCCTGTACTGTCCCGGGGAGCCGGTGGCGCAGAGAACCTGCGCGGGTTCTCCTGGTTGTCTGGCGGGACGCAGCGGCAAAATCGGTGCGCGTCTAAATGCGTCCGCGCGTCGGCGTCGTCACGCTGCAGGCTGTGGAGGCATCTGACATTTCGGCTGCTGTTTTTAAATCCGCAGCTGAGGACACATCCGCACTTTGCGCACGAAGCCGGAGCCTGCGGGTCGCCCTCCGGACGCTGGACGCGTTTTCTGGGTTTGCGCGTTTGGGCTGAAACGTGGGAATAAACGGGGGCTCATGCTGCGGGGGCTCGAATGCCGCAACGGAGCGGGATGCGCACCCCCCCACACCCCCCACACCACCACCCCCCCCCCCCCCGTACATGCTGAATAAGATAAGGCGTCGCGCCGGGATGGATGCGACTCACTGTGCGGGTTCTCGTCGTGTGCGCCGCCGATCCGTCCGTCCGGCAGAACCTGCAGGTGAAACCCGATGCCCACGTTGCAGTACAGCCTCCGCACTCGCTTGACGCCCAGCAAGTAGTCGGCGTCCCCCGAGATCCCGAGCACGGAGCGGGCGAGCAGGGCTTCCCACCGCCCCTCCAGCGAGGTCGCGTTGGTCCTGCGGGAGGACGCGACCCCGAGCAAGAAGCCCAGCAGCACGATCGCCGTGCGCGCCGCCGTGGTGCTGGTCGTGTGGCGCCGGGTCATGCCGCCGAGGCGCCGCTACTGCGCACCGGCCGTCCCGTCGTCCCCCCCCCCCCCCACCAACCCCAACCCACCCACCCACCCCCCGCGCGCGCTTCACCGTCGGCGCACGTGGTCAACCCGCGCGGCCCTAAAAATACCGCTCGTCTCGGTTCGCGTCCTCGGCGCGCATGGCGGCTGAGACTTATTTTTGGAAGGCGGGTCGGGGGCTTCGGGCGCGGCGGAGAGCGAGCGGATCGTGCTGCTGCTGCTGCTGCTGCTGCTGCTCTTGGTGATGATGATGATGACCATGTTTTTTTGCTTCTCCGCGCATCTGTGGACAGATAACGCCGGCGCGGGGGGTGTCGAGCGAGGGCTTTGTCCTAAAACCGCATACTGCCTCCCTCAATAAATTAGGAGACCTACGTCAACTGGAGAAGGGCTTAAAGGAACAGTCCTGCCAGCCTCTGAGCATCCCATCCCAAACGCACGGCCCTCCACGTCCCAACATTCACACAGATCCGCTCCACTGAGAGAAAACAATTAGTAAACGCTCACATGGCCTAATAATATTATATTATATATTATTATAATATAATAATAATAATAAAAGGTGTTAACATTGAGGTGTTAATTGTCTGAATGACATGTTGGCGTCAAAAAAAAACACACGTTGAATTTTATTCACAATTACAACTTTGTCAGATTTTTTTTTTAATCTTTTTTTTTTTTTTGTAGTTGCATGAGCTCAGTGCCGGGATACCTGATCTATACCTAATGATAGATTTTAATACTGCTCTTATCGCATTTTGTAAAGATAGCTTTAATAATTTGATCATTTTAAATTATATAAAAACCCACATATGTTGAGGTAATTCAATGGAATGTTTAATAATATAAAAATACATGTTCCTAGTTTCAATTTCCAAAACGATTTATTGAAAAATTACGCTATAACAACGGAATCCGGCAGATGGCGCTGTTTCACTAAACTTCTCTCCGAACTCATGGCCAACGTTCTATATGGACTAGGAGAACCAGGACAGAGGGACTGAATAAAAGATTTTAGCAGGTGAGATGAGTATCAGTGATGTCACTGCGGTGGGTGTGAGGTGATACGAAGTGTTTATTAAAAATCCTGAACAGCATTAGAAATCTCATTACACCGGTTTACCATTAACACCAAAACACACGGAGCGAAGGAATTTAAAATAAATAATAATAATCTTTTACACCGAAATAAAAGAATAATTTATCCCCCCCGTAACATCCCGCTCTCGCAGCAAAGAGGAATTGTGCTCTCTGTTTAATAAATACAAATATAAAGGGAGTCTCTGAGGCACTTACGGTTCACCACCGACCTGTCCACTAACTTTACTCATTAATACTAGTCAGGTAGTCAGCAGGGTGTGTGTCAGTAGGTCCAACGTCAGGTCAGTAGGTAATGAGTCAGTCATCAGGAGGTCAGTGGGTAATCAGTAGGTGAGCAGTTAGCAGGTGGTCAGTCACTAGGTCATCTGTCAGTTGGCGTTGAGGTCGGTAAGTAAATCGGTCAGTAGGTAGTCAGTCATATTTCGATTATTATTTTATTATTAAGACATTTTAACACAAAGGTCGTCCACGTCATTTCAGATGACTTAAGGTAGTTAAGTTAAGCTCTGCGTACAGATAGAACCCGTGTTTGAGACCGAATGGAACAGAACCCATGAGCGTCAAGAGAACACGATAAATACAAACGACCTCGTCAAGCAGGTTGTACTGTCCATTCCCATAGGAATATAAATATATCTGTTATATATTAATATACAAAAATAAATACCAGAAAATAGCCACATTTCTTATAATCTTGAGCGAACGTGGAGGCAACGCGGCGTGGAGGCAACGCGGTGCCGGCGGAGACGTCCGTCCGTCCGAGTCGTGTCTCATTTGGTGAACAGTTGATGTCTCTAAAAGCCTGAGGAGTGTAGAACATAAAGAACCGGAGGCATCCCAGTGTCCCACGGGTGGACGAGCCCTGATTGGACGGTATATATCCCTCAAAGGTCCTTCTGCTCGAACACGACCCGCGTGGCGAAGTACACGCCCACGGCGCCGAAAATGGCGGAGGAGGCCACGTAAGCGGTCACGGAGCGGGTGAACTGGACGATCATGCCCATGAACAGAGTCGGGAAGACCTGCGAGAGCAGGAAGGTGCTGTCCAGGATGGCGAAGTCCAACCCCACGCCCCGGTTCTCGTCCTTGTCCACTGGTTCCAGAACGCGGGCCGTTCCATTGGGACTGTGCGGAGGGGGGTAGTACTCCGGCTCGTCGGGGTCGTGATACGCACGGCCGTTGCCGTGAACGCGATCGTGCTCGTCTTCCACAGTGAGGCACATGGACTCCGTGGGGGTGAGACTCGCCCCGTTCAGGTGTAGCTTCGCGGTTTTGCCGGTCGGCATGTAGACCTGCGAACGTCACGGTGGCCATTAGAACCAAAGAAGACGGAAAGACGTCTCAGTGTTCCACAAAGTTCTCCGACGCGAAAAAATGAAATAAAATTGGGTCCTACCTCCTTCTCGTTGTGGTAGTGGCAGGTCAGCGTGTACGGCAGCGTCTGTAAAGAGGCGTAGGCGAACCCCGTGAGGGCCGACATGGCGGTGACCACCAGCACGTTCTCGGACAGGCAGATGACCAGAGCCGAGACGGTGAAGGACACCATGCTGCTGACGTAGATCCTCCTGCAGCCGAAGCGGCGCACCATGCGGCTCATGACCAGCGAGAAGAGGGTGGAGGTGGCGCACTGCAGGAAGAGGCCGAGGCTGCCCACGCGGATGCCTGCGGAAACGAGCCGGGACCTCAGTGCAACGTCACGCAACAGGACGAGATCAAAGGCTTTCAGATCAAAGGCACCGCGACGCAAACGCAACGTACCACGACCCGAGCCTTCCCCAAAGTGTTGCCCGCTTCTAACATAAAGCAGTTCAGTTCATCAGTACCCGACCTCCCAAATCCAAAAAAAAAAACGCCGTCGGTCGTGTTTTGTGGCTCAGCTGAAGCCCGCTGTACTGAACCGGGGCCCCAGGACGCCAGACGGGGCCCCGTGGTGTCTTATTTCGCAGGTTTCCCGCCAGAATCTGGGCGTGTCCCGACGATTTAACCTGTTCATACCGGAACCACCGTCTTTGTCCAGGAAACGGAGACGCTGTTTCTCTGATCCGGCGAATAAACGCGGCGCGACGCGAGGCCAGCCGATCCGAGGCCGTTCCGCCCGCCCGCCCGCCCCTGCCGCTCCCATGATGACCCTGGATTTCGTTTGCTATCGATAGGCCACGCGGAGACGTCTTCCGCCACGCGGCGTTTAGAACGTCTGGAACGCAGCCGCCGTCGAGAAAACAGCCCGTGGGAAGCGTTCTAACAGGAGAAGTGGGGGGGGGGTGGCATTCTTCAAGGCCGCCGCTGCGCCCATCCGGAGGAATCGCGCGGCACGGGGCGGCGGCGTGGGTGAGGGTGAACCCGAGGTCATCCTGAAGCGGCAGACGCGGGGTCCGCCAGACAGGAAGGACGCCGGACCGGCAGCTAAACAAACCGGGTCGCAGAGAGAAGTGAAGCGGGGGTGGGGGGGGTGGGGTGGGGGGGGGTGATGACAAACACAGAGCGGGGTGCGGCTCCCGACGGAAAACAGATGGACGGGTCGGGACAGCGCGGAATCCCTGCGTGCCGTGAGGCCAAAACGTTAAAATTTCATTCATTCATTCATTCATTCATTATCACCCGCTTTGTCCTCTATTAGGGTCGCGGGGGGGGGGGGGGTTCCCCATGCCCATCCAGGGGAGAACGTTTTGGGTGCTGGGCAGATACACCCAGGACAGGACGCCAATCCATCGCAGGGCACACACTCACTCACACACACACACTCTATATGGGGCAATTTGGAGAACTCAATTGACTTGATCCATGTGTTTGGACTGTGGGAGGAACCCGGAGGAAATCCACACGGACACGGGGAGAACATGGAAACTCCACCCTAGGGCTGAGAGGCAGACGTGCTAACCACTATGCCACCGTGCCGCAAACGTAAATTTAACCTAGTAATTTTATTTTAATAAATAAAATTGTATAATCTCACCTTTGTCGTACTGCAGCCTGGGGGCGGAGCCCGGCGCCGCACTGGGAACGCCCTGGTACAGTCCCTCGCCGATGAAGTCCGTGTAGAAGAGCATGAAGCTCATGACCGCCATCCAGCTGCAGAGCTGAGCGGCGCACAGGCGCCTCATGACCCGCGGCACGTGGCAGTAGCTCCGGTAGATGGCGGGGGTCATGGACCAGCAGCTCCGGAGCACGCAGAGCAGAGGCCCCGCCCGGGGGAGGCAGAGCTTCAACCGCCGGCGTGGCGCCGGACACCAGAAGTGCAGGCCGGCCTTGGGGTCAGGCTCCTCCTCCTCCTCCGACAGCTTCATGGTCACCAGCAGGCTGGTGACGAAAATGAGGATGAGGAGCGTGAACAGGCCGGTGGCCTGCTCCCCCAGGACGCGAGTCAGCGGATTGGCGGTCCAGTCCAGGGCGGGAAGCAGGTAGCCCACGCAGGCGCCCAGACTCGCCATGAAGGAGAAGGTGGCGAAGGCCTGGGCGCACTCCTCGCGCCCGCTGTACAGGTCCGAGAGCAGCGCCTCCAGTGGGGTGAAGCACACCTGTCCGCAGAAGTCGAGAAGCACCACGCCGAAGATCAGCAGCCCCACCTGGAGGGCACGGTTAGGGAGGGCGGCGGCGGCGGCGGCGCTCCAGTCCAGGTGGGCGGCCAGGACTTCAGTGCGAGGGATGATGAGCAGAGCCGTGAACACGCCCAGGGACAGCAGCCAGATGAACGGCCGCCGGCGTCCGTGACTGCTGCTGCAGCGATCGCTGGCGGAACCGATGAGCGGGATGAAGACCAGACCCAGGACTGGACCGACACCTGATGATGTCATAAACACCAAATAAATACACGGTCGTCATGGCATCACATCGACCAATGAGGGTGAGGCCACCATGGCGGTCAAGTCATTTCATTGGGGTGCAACCGTGCAACACAAAGGGCCTTCCCCAAACTGCTTAAAGCATACAAACGTCCAAATTGCGGAAACCGCATCCTCATACGGTCCCGAAAATGTCACGGTTCTAACCCTGGAACCTATTTTGTAGTGCGGGTTCTAAAAAGAATGCAACGGAACTTATAATCCTCACACAACGGCGCACTCGCACCCCATTAGAATGTGAATGGAACGGTTTGTGTGTTAAAAGGGGGGCGGGGGGGGCAGACGGAGACGCGCCGCACGGCGTTTCGGCGTGCCTTTTCTCCCGAACACAAATGGGCCGCGGAATAAGTGAGGTGCACGCACAAAGCGCCCCCCGGGGGCGGTGGGAACCATTATTCCCGTCCCGGGGAATCCAGCTGTGAGTCACTGACATGTTCATTTAAGTCGCGGCAACGCGAGAGGGAACGTCAATCACGGGGCCACAAAAGAGAATGCGGAATTCTCAGGAGCCGTGCGAGAGCGTTCACCGCCACCCCCCCCCCCCCCCCAACCTTTTACAGAAGTGCTTTGGCGTTCTGCGACGAAAGTATAGAGACACGCCTCATCATCGGCGTTCTAGACATCTAAAATTGTAACTTTAAGAGTTTAAATGGCTTTAAGGCCCCGCCCACCCCGGGATGAGACCACCATGGCAGTACCCTGTGGTATGTGCTGTTGTGCTTACCCAACACCATGGTCATGTACTGCTCCTCCACGCCGGCCTCCAGCAGCAGCGGCGGCACGTAGGTGATGCCCGCCGCCACGCAGATCTCCAGGCCACAGGTCAGCAGGTTGAGCAGCACCAGATGCCATTGGGACCTCCATCCAGGCATAATTCCCGGGGACGGTTCTCACCTGGGTCAACAGACTCTAACTGGAGCGATGCGACACGAGGGGGCGGGGCTTTGGCAGGGCCGGGTCATCCATCACGTCCTCTGCATCCTGCACCTGAAGGAACAAGAGACGGAGATGAAGCGCAGGCCGCAGTGCAGACGTCCCTCCAGAACCCTGCACCCTGGCTCTAAGGGTCACCACGGTGCACTCGAAAGGTCCTCTGTCTCAGTGTCCGCTCACATTTTTCCCCTAGTCTGTGATAGAGCGCCCCCGACCCTGGATGTTTAGTCCCGGTCGCCCCGCGATGCAAATGCCGTTTTTCCCGCAAGATTTTTTGG
>JAFMOC010000217.1:795000-818160 GCA_019802505.1 Corydoras sp. C115 | reverse complement strand
ACACACCGACGCTCAGTGTGTTTGTGACGCTGAACCGAACCGGAGCCGCACTTCCCCTTACCGCGCCCCTTCAGTATGAATCACTTCACGGAGTCGGTTCGCTCGAACCACGTCGTTGAAGGGGATTCGAACAGGGAGTCACGATTCGTCAGATTCACAGCCTCAAACTAAATTAATGTGGTTTTTATTATCAAATCATCTCAGATTCGCGGTTCTTCTGTTTATGTTCGCGACAAGGAGGCGATTTGACATGTTTGTAAAAAAATAAAATAAAAAATAAAGATGGTTTTCCACTTAATATTATTCATTCATTCATTATCTCCCGCTTTATCCTCTATTAGGGTCGCGGGGGGGGGGTTCCCCATGCCCATCCAGGGGAGAACGTCTCGGGCGCTGGGCAGATAGACCCAGGACAGGACGCCAATCCATCGCTGGGTACACACTCACTCACACTCACTCTATATGGGGCAATTTGGAGAACTCAATTGACTTGATCCATGTTTTTGGACTGTGGGAGGAAGCCGGAGAACCCGGAGGAAACCCACGCGGACACGGGGAGAACATGGAAACTCCACCCAGATGGGGATTCGAACCGGGAATCCCTAGCGCTGAGAGGAGAACATGCTAAACCACTAAGCCACCGTGCCGCCACTTAATATATATTCTATATATTATTATTATTTTGATTTAAGGTGATAAATAACAAAGCGGGGCAACATGGTGGCTTAGTGGTTGCCATGTTCTCCGCTCAGCACTGGGGATTCTAGGTTCGAATCCCATCTGGGTGGAGTTTGCATTTCCTCCCCCCATGTCCACGTGGTTTCCTCCGGGTTCTCCGGTTTCCTCCCACAGTCCAAAAAACATGGATTCAAGGTCAATTCCATCCATCCATTATCTTCTGCTTTATCCTCTATTAGGGTCTCAGGCGGGGGGGTTTCGGGAGTTGGGCAGATACACCCAGGACAGGATGCCAATCCATCACTGGGCACACACTCACTCACTCACACACACACTCTATAGGGGCAATTTGGAGAATTCAGTTGAACTTGATCTGTGTTTTTTGGACTGTGGGAGGAAAGCGGAGAACCGGGAGGAAACACGGGGAGGACATAGGACATGGAAACTCCACCCAGATGGGGATTCGAACCGGGAATCCCCAGCGCTGAGAGGCAGGGTATATGCCCAGTGCCCAAAACGTTCTCCCCTGGATGTGTATGGGGAACCCCGGCGTGGCTCTAATAGAACATTAAGCGGAACATGATGAATGAATGAATCAGACGTATCAGAGAGCATGATTCACACATAAGTTAGAAATAGATTTTATTCTTCATTTTATTCATGTTCACTGCACGATGTCCACTGCGTGACGGTCCCGCAGTTGCCCCATACCCCCTCCAGCACACAGAGGCAGAATGGATGAAGCACACGCTTCGAAAACGACAACAACCTGACGATCGACTCGGCCTCATTTGCCGCCGGATGTCTCGTCCTCCACCACGGCTCCAGCGTTCAGCGTCCGGTCCGCAGCGTCTCCGCCCTGATTTACAGAACCTCCCGCGGGTTTCGGTTGCGGCTGGAACATGGGCCTGTAAATATAAACCCCTCCCCCGACTCCAAGCAGCACTGCCAACGCCATCTGGTTAAAGGGGATCCGTTTGGGCAGCATCACTGCGGTCGCATCCGAACCATCGGTCCAGGTCCAGGTCCAGATCGCAGTCCCGATTCCTAAAGACAGGTCAGTTTGAATGACATCATCATCATGGATCACAAAGAGGGCGGCACGGCGGCTTCGTGCTTTAGCATGTTCTCCTCTCAGCGCTGGGGATTCCCGCTTCGAATCCCCATCTGGGTGGAGTTTCCATGTCCTCCCCGTGTCCGCGTGGGTTTCCTACGGGTTCTCCGGTTTCTTCCCACAGTCCAAAAAACATGGATCAAGGTCAATTGAGTTCTCCAAATTGCCCCATATAGAGTGTGTCTGTGTGAGTGTGTGTGTGTCCAGTGATAGGTTGGCGTCCTGTCCTGGGTGTATCTGCCCAGCGCACGAAACGTTCTCCCCTGGATGGGCATGGAGAACCCCCCCCCCCCCGATATTCTTTATTGGAAGATAAAAAATATCTTCCGATATCCATCCATCATCTTCAGCTTTATCCTCTATTAGGGTCGCGGGGGGGGAGGGGGGGGGTTCCCCATGCCCATCCAGGGTAGAACGTCTCAGGCGCTGGGCAGATACACCCAGGACAGGGGGGCAATCTATCGCTGGGCACACACTCACTCACACAGACAAATACTATATGGGGCAATTTGGAAAACTCAACTGACCTTGATCCATGTTTTTGGACTGTGGGAGGAAACCGGAGAACCCGGAGGAAACCCACGCGGACACGGGGAGAACATGGAAACGCCACCCAGATGGGGATTCGAACCGGGAATCCCTAGCGCTGAGAGGAGAACATGCCAAACCACTAAGCCACACTGAGAGTTGTGCGCAAAGTGTCTCCCTGCGGCCACCGTACCCAAAAAAACGCGGTTTAGAAAACCATAAGATGATTGAAAACACGGTTTCTCTTTACCTTATTGTTTATACGTCACTAAAACTGTTAATTAGTATTATATTACCGTCGGCAACACTTACGTTTTGTAGTTGAAGGTATGGCTCTCACTGCAGACTTTATAAATTAACCTCAAGTTCGCGCTCAGAGGTTAGCATTGCTTTCAAGCGCCGTGCAGAGGGAGAATACCAAATCGATTCGAGTGCTTCGTAGTTCCCTAAGTAGTGAACGTCGCGTCTACAACGAGGAATAACGCGACTGCCGGTGAAATATGAAGAACATTTGACACTGCATCGGGATTTTCATTCATTAAAAGTAAACAAAATCATTTCGACTGATTAATTATTTAATTATTACTTTAGTTTAGTGTATATTAGTGAAAGAAAACGAGTAGCTACAAGAAAATGAAAACGTAAATGCACCATAGACATTTATAAGCGCCGTAAACTTGTCTATTAGACAAAGAAGACATAAATTTATTAATTCATTCATTCATCCATTATCTTCAGCTTTATCCTCTATTAGGGTCGTGGGGGGGGGGGGTTCCCCATGCCCATCCAGGGGAGCACGTTTCGGGCGCTGGGCAGATACACCCAGGACAGGACGCCAACCTATCACTGGGCACACACTCACTCACACAGACACACACTATATGGGGCAATTTGGAGAACTCAACTGACCTTGATCCATGTTTTTGGACTGTGGGAGGAAACCGGAGAACCCGAAGGACACCCATGCGGACACAGGGAGAACATGGAAACACCACTGCCGTCTGTAAGTAAAATTTATGTTATATTATATATATCCATATATTATCTTCCGCTTTATCCTCTATTAGGGTCGCGGTGGGGTTCCCCATGCCCATCCAGGGAAGAACGTTTCGGGCGCTGGGCAGATACACCCAGGACGGGACGCCAATCCATCGCTGGGCACACACTCACTCACAGACACACACTCTATATGGGGCAATTTGGAGAATTCAATTGACTTGATCCACGTTTTTGGACTGTGGGAGGAAACCGGAGAACCCGGAGGAAACCCACGTGGACACGGGGAGGACATGGAAACTCCACCCAGATGGGGATTCGAACCGGGAATCCCTAGCGCTGAGAGGAGAACATGCCAAACCACTAAGCCACCGTGCCGCCAACATAAATTAAATTTTTTAATAATTATATAAATGTATTAAGTACAGATTTAAAACCTCTTATCTGGCATTAAAATATCAGGTTAGTGCACTTGGTCTACAGAGTGTCTATTTGAAACACAGCCCGCCTGTCGCTTAACACCCAAGGGTTACTCTGTAGTACGGCAACATGTTTTTGGACAAAAAGGATTTACAAGAACAAGTTATTCCAGTCGACTTATGAGTATTTATTATTTAAAGGTATTTATATTTTTTTGGTCTTTAATGTTTTAAATATTAAAATGTTCTGACGTCACGTAAAGTTTAAAAAAGATGCAATTGTCCTTTATTTCTACCCTAGTAGTTCGCGATTAGCCGACGCGCCTGCTGATTGGCGGGATGTCATGTCAGTATGATGCAGCAGCCAATGAGAGCGATGTAGTTTGTGGAACGCGACCAATCGGAAGACGAGAGGCGGGTTTGGAGGTCGAAACGGCTCTGAGGCAGGAGAGACGCGCCGACGTCGAACGCGATTCGAACAAATGTCTGCGGTTCTGAGAATAAAACTTCGATTTAAACAATGGAGGCGTTTCGCGCTCGTCGTGTTGCGCCGGTCGCCTCGGCGGATGGAGGTGAAGCCGTGAAGCTGCGGAGCCGAAAATCCCAACTGTTTAATAAAACTCCAGACCGCTCCAGACACAGTGAGGCTCTGCAACACCATTAAAGTATTAAAACGACGAGCGGCACCAATAAAACTATGTTAGAATTAAAATATCCAATTTAATAAAGTCATAACGGGGTGCTGGTGACGTCAATAACGAGACGGAGCCGTGAAAACGCAGTGTACGGAAACACGTTACCGCACGTGACAGGTGTTTACATTTCTTACTAATGGAGGTGTCCGGTTTAGTGTGAAAATGTAAGCACGCGGACTATGATATACTAAATAACTTTAAATCATTAATAAAAATGTTATAAAAAAATTGTGAATTAAATATGGCATAGAGATAAACAAGAATTGCTTAAAGAAAGAACTTTGAATCCCCATCTGGGTGGAGTTTCCATGTCCTCCCCGTGTCCGCGTGGGTTTCCTCCGGGTTCTCCGCTTTCCTCCCACAGTCCAAAAACATGGATCAAGTCAATTGAGTTCTCCAAATTGCCCCATATAGTGTGTGTGTGTGCCCAGTGATGGATTGCCCCCCTGTCCTGGGTGTATCTGCCCAGCGCCCGAAATGTTCTCCCCTGGATGGGCATGGGGAACCCCCCCCCCCCCACGACCATAATACAGGATAGATAATGGATGGATGGAGGGTGGCACGGTGGATTAGTGGTTGGCATGTTCTCCTCTCAGCACTAGGGATTCCCGGGTCGAATCCCCATCTGGGTGGAGTTTCCATGTTCTCCCCGTGTCCACGTGGGTTTCCTCCGGGTTCTCCGTTTTCCTCCCACAGTCCAAAAAAACATGGATCAAGTCAATTGATTTCTCCAAAATTGCCCCATATAGAGTGTGAGTGTGTGTGTGTGATCTTCTGCTTTATCCTCTATTAGGGTCATGGCAGGGGGTTCCCCATGCCCATCCAGGGGAGAACGTCTCGGGCGCTGGGCAGATACACCCAGGACAGGGGGGCAATCTATCACTGGACACACACTCACTCACACACACACTATATATGGGGCAATTTGGAGAATTCAATTGACCTTTTGGACTGTGGGAGGAAACCGGAGAACCCGGAGGAAACCCACACGGACACGGGGAGAACATGGAGACTCCACCCAGATTGGGATTTGAACCGGGAATCCCTAGTGCTGAGAGGAGAACATGCCAAACACTAAGCCACCGTGCCACCCCTTTTTTTTTTAATATAATTTTTATAATGAATATTAAATAACCTAATTATTAATAAGACTATATTGTATATTTATAATATATAAATAAGAATAAAACCCTGACGTCGTGTCCTGGCGGTTGCAGGTTTGTTTGGGGTAAACATCGCCGTCTTCTCTGTGATATTTCGTCTCATTAACTGCCTCTTGGTGCAGACCAGCTTCGTTCCTGATGAGTACTGGCAGTCGCTGGAAGTCTCCCATCGGATGGTCTTCAAATATCCTTTCTGCTCAGATACAGCTCGCATGAGTTCACGTTTTTTTTATTATTTATTATTATTATTATTATTATTATTTTATTTCCCTCCTTAACCATTTCCCCTCCATACATACGGTTATGAAACCTGGGAGTGGAGGGAAGGTATTCGAGGATACTCCTACCCCCTGCTGTTCGCCGCTCTGTATAAGACCCTTCACCTGCTGCGGTGCGACACGGTTCAGCTGCTGGTGAGGGGAGGTCCACACATTCAGAATAAAGTTTGACTTGTTTTATGTTTATGTATTTCTTTATTTGATTGTTTTGGTGGTTTTTTTTTTTGTCTGCAGGTCCTCTTACCCCGCGTGCTGCAGGCACTTCTCGCAGCACTTGCAGATGTGAAACTCTACCACCTGCTTTGGAAGTGGGAGGGTCCAGAAGCCGCCAAATGGACCGTGAGAGGATTTGAATCGGCGCCTTCGTTATTTTTTAAGTTTAAATAGACTTTAAAAATATAATATTTTGGGCGGCTCTCAGTGCTGGGGATTCCCGCTTCGAATCCCCATCTGGGTGGAGTTTGCATGTTCTCCCCGTGTCCGTGTGGGTTTCCTCTGGGTTCTCCGGTTTGCTCCCACAGTCCAAATACATGGATCAAGGTCAATTGAGCTCTCCAAATTGCCCCATATAGAGTGTGAGTGTGTGTACAGCGATAGATTGCCCCCCACCCTGTCCTGGGTGTATCTGCGCAGCGCCCGAGACGTTCTCCCCTGGATGGGGATGGGGATGGGGATGGGGAAACCCCCCCCCCCCCCCCCCCCCCCCCCCCCCCGCGACCCTAATAGATGGATGGATGGATGGATGGATGGATGGATGGATGGAATCTTAAAGAAATAGGTTGTGCACAAAAATCCCTCTCTTAAAGAGTCTTAGTCTTAGTTTTAGTACAAAATAAAATAATTAAAAATAGGGGAAAAAAATGAAACCGCTCTTACTGACCCGATGGGACCGCCGTTTGGATCAGTGTGTCCTGTTTCTCGAGAACACAGATGACGGGGAGATGGTCGCCGGGTTGAGATTATCTCTAGTAATGAAGCAAAAACAGAAAACGACAAATTTTTGATGAATGCACAAAGTTCAGCACATAATACAAAAAAAGTTAACAAATTAACGTTTGTTAACGATAAGATTCATTAAAAAGTTCCTCAAATAAAGGTACAAACCTCTAACCTGCAAGGCTACCATGTGCTAACCTCTCAAGGCTTGTAACCTGGGCCTAAAACTCAGTGCTGCCACTTAGTGGATGGACTCAGTATAGCAATGCAACCAGATGTCAGATCTTTTGCATTCGGTCATTCAGCAGACGCTTTTATCCAAAGCGACTTCATCACAGCATCCCTGGAGCAAAGAGGGTTAAGGGCCTTGCTCAAGGACCCTCATGGGTAACTTCAGTGGGCCCCCAACCTTCAGATTGACAGCCCAACACCCCGACCTCTGAGCTGAGCTACCTTTCGGTCTCGTGTTTAATCTTTCTAGCCGAACTGTGCATTTTAAAATGAGGGATCTTTCTTTATTGCAGTACTTCTGTCAGCTGTGCTCATGGTTCACCTGGTACTGCTGCACTCGGACCCTCAGCAACAGCACGGAGACGACCCTCGGCACCCTCGCTCTGTGTTATTACCCACTGCAGCTCTCCAGAAAGCAGAAGAGGTCTGTTCATCCATCTCTGCACCTCACTTAGAACCAGTCGCTTTGTGTTTATTAGATTTTTGAACTATGAATATATTCTGTGTGCTGATACGGGTGGGGCTTAGTGGCACCCCCCCCCCCCCAAGCGCTGGGGACCCAGGTTCGAATTCCAGTCAACACATCCGCTTTTTGTTTTTTGCTTAGGAATAAAATATTTGTAATAAAATATTTAATCGGCGCGGTGGCTTAGTGGTTTAACACGGCGCTAGGGATTCCCGGTTCGAATACCCATCTGGGTGGAGTTTCCATGTTCTCCCCGTGTCCGCGTGGGTTTCCTCCGGGTTCTCCGGTTTCCTCCCACAGTCCAAAAACATGGATCAAGTCAATTGAATTCTCCAAATTGCCCCATATAGAGTGTGTGCCCAGCGATGGATTGGCGCCCTGTCCTGGGTGTATCTGCCCAGCACCCGAAACCTTCTCCCCTGGATGGGCATGGGGAACCCCCCCGCAACCCTAATATAGGATAAAGCGACTGTGGGAGGAAACCGGAGAACCCGGAGGAAACCCACACAGACACGGGGAGAACATGGAAACTCCACCCAGATGGGGATTCGAACCGGGAATCCCTAACGCTGAGAGAACATGCTAAACCACTAAGCCACGGTGCCGCTGCTGCCAGACATGACAGGTAAAAATAAATAAATTAAAAATTAAATTTAAAATTGGTTTTGGCGGCACGGTGGCTTAGTGGTTTAGCATGTTCTTTTCTCAGCACTAGGGGTGTGTGTGCCCAGCGATAGATTGTCGCCCTGTCTTGGGTCCATCTGCCCCGCGTCCGAAACGTTCTCCCCTGGATGAGCATGGGGAACCCCCCCCGCGACCCTAATAGAGGACAAAGCGGGAGATAATGAATAAATAAATGAATGAAAATTTTTTGTTCCTGCCCGTAGCTGGAAGTACCTGCTGCTCGTCTCCATGGCCGTCGTCGTCCGTCCCACGGCGTTGCTCGTTTGGCTTCCCCTCCTGCTTCATCACCTGTGGCGTGAGGAGAACAAGCTGAAGTTCATCGCTCAGCAGGGATTCCCGATCGCGTAAGCAGCTCGTTTTACGGAAAGATTATGAAACCAGCATCGGTTCAGCGGGACAACCGACCTTTTTTTTTTTTTTTACCTCTCCTCGGTGTAGGCTCCTCACACTGACACTTTCCACTCTAATAGACTGCGTCTTTTACGGAAAGGTAAGAATCATTGCACATACGTTACGTTCACGTAAATAACGTTTTAAATAATAGTCTAATATTCCGTGGCGGCAGTGGACCTTCGTCCAGTGGAACTTCCTGCGCTTGAACATCCTTCACGGCGTGGCCGACTTTTACGGCACCCATCCCTGGCACTGGTACGTCACGCAGGGCTTTCCCGTCATCGTCGGCCCTCACCTGCCCTTCTTCTTGCACGGATGCTTCTCGGCCTCCCGGAGACACCGGATGCTCCTGCTGAGCGTGGTCTGGAGCCTGCTGCTCTACAGGTACGGCGCCCTCCGTCGTGCCGAGTGTGGCCGTGATGTCTTTAAAGAGCCGTCTTTAAAGAGTCCCTCCCAATGCGTTTGCAGTTTATTGGCGCATAAAGAGTTCCGGTTCGTTTATCCAGTCCTTCCCTTCTGCATGGTCTTCTGTGGTAAGTCATTAACACTGTTCACCACACACAAAATATTATATACCGTATTTTCCGGACTATAAGGCGCAGTCTGAATTACGGACTCTATTTCTGTATTTGAGCCACGTATAAGACGCACCGTACTATAAGGCGCAGTCTGAATTAGGGACTCTATTTCCGTACGGTTCTTATTCTGTACGGCAGTGTATTATAAGGCACTCGCTAAAACATACGATCTACAAGAAAAGTAAAGGATGCAGAACGCTGATTTATAATTGAAGTTTATTCTTCTACTTGATAAAACACACATTATTTTAATCTCTCTTCTCCCACAAATCCATCAGCGTCCTCGTCTTCTGTGTCTGAATTAAAAAGCTGGTTCTCTATCGAGCACTCCGGCGTTCCCTCTCATCGATGTCCGAGTCCGTCTCGTCTCCGGGCGGCCGTTCGGCAACGACGCCGGCTTTCGCGAAAGCTCGGACGACGGTCACGGCAGAAACCTCAGCCCAGACGTCCACAACCCATTCACAGACGGTGGCGTAACTCGCCCCGCCGCCGCCTCCCGAGTTTTAGTAAACGTGCGTTCGCCGTCTATCATCCATCGCTCCCACGCCACCCGCGATTTTACTTTAAACGCCCCGTTTACGCCAACGTCCAGCGGTCGGAGTTCTTTATTTAATCCTCCCGGAATGACGGCGAGCTACGAATTAATTTTCTTCACTCGGCTTTTCTGTGAGATGAGCGCGCATGGAGTCACAGACCAGCAGGGCGGCGATGTGTGGACAAAAACCACCCGGTCGCACAACAACACTTTTATAGATTTTGGAACTCCGTACACGTATAAGGCACCGGATTATAAGGCGCACGTCCGATTTCTGGGAAAATTTTAGGCTTTTAGGTGCGCCTCATAGTCCGGAAAATACGGTACTTTATTTTGTTTGAACTTTTAATGGTCTTTAATGATCTCCAGGATGCAGAAACGAGATTTACAGTTTGGAATGTAAACGATAACGATAATGAGGCCATTTAAATGTGTGGAGTACTGACCGGTGAACTTGGGTTACTCATCCACCTGCATGTTTAAAGGCCAAAATCGTGACGGGGAGGGTGGTTCACACCAGCACGCTTACACATAGAGCAGGACAGAGCTTTGCAGCACGCAACCGCCTACCCAAGTAGGTGTTACAACAAGCAAGACGAAGGTAACCTGTATGCACCAAACCATGGACCGTGAAAAACAGACAAAAAAAAAAGATATTCCAACACTAACAAAGGAATAATGCATTGACATGTGTAAGAAACCTTTGTATTAAACCCCATGAAAGATCCCCATTACATTACCAGCAATCACAAAAAAAAAACCTGGAGGCCATCGCCAAATCTCGTTACCCCAGCAGTGCTGCCGGAATTATTAAAGATGCGTCACACCCCAGCGATCACCCGTTTGACACGTTACCATCTGGCCGACGGTACAGGTCACAAAACCCAGAACAAATAGGCTAAGGGACGGCTTTTATCCGAGAGCCATCACCATGCTGAGAACTAAAGAACTAAGAACCAAATAGTTACAGTCCACTGAAAGCAAAATAAATGTGGCCACGAGGAGAAAATGCAAACTCCACCCAGATTGGGACTCGAACCGGGAATCCCCAACGCTGAGAGGAGAACATGCCAAACCACTAAGCCACCGTGCACCACCCAATAAGACTGAAGTCGTCGTAGAAAATGTTTAAGATCAGTATAAGGCAGTGATTCTCAATTATTTTCTGTTAAGCCCCCCCCCCCCCCCCCCCCCCCCCGTACATGACAAAATGGGATGAAAAAGTATTTTTACACGCCCACTGTAGTATGATTTGTCTATAAATTTGTTATAAGTACACCTCTTTTATAACTGTCTCCTTATTAACAATAAAGAAAACAAAAAAGAAAGAAATATAGATCAACTTAGAACAAAGAATAATTATATTAGCTTTGTTTTTTAGTTTGTAACAGAAACGAATGAAATCCTTATTTAAACTAGAAACATTTTTGAACCGACTGGCATTTGATACTGAAGAATTAAATGAAATAAAATCAATAAATAATAATAAATTCAAATTCATCAGCAACATTCATTCAGGAGCACAATTTATTAACACTTTAACCTACAAAACGAAAATGAATACGACAATTTGTGCTGTTTCTTTAAATTAAAATAAGGAAGTCAGAACTAATGTCTACAACGTGCCCGTTCTGCAGCACAGCTTTTCTGCAGTAGCTTTCGTAAAGCGTTAATATTTGCTGGTTATACGCGTCACGGTTACGATTAAAAAACTCAAGCGCTTATCAGTGTGATCGGGGTTTAATGTCTTTAAGTAAATTGGGTCATTTATTGGACGCTTTTATCCAAAGCGACTTACAAGGTGAGCACAGGGTTCAATACAACATCCCTGGAGCAATGAGGGTTAAGGGTCTTGCTCAAGGACCCACACTGGTAACTTCAGTGGACCTGGGATTTGAACCCCCAACCTTCTGATTGATAACCCAACACCCCAACCACTGAGCTAACCCGCCCCGTTAGCTGTGACGCCCCTTTAAGTGACGCCTTAATTTATTTCACGCTGTCCGCTGCCAACATTTAAAGACACAGAGGACACACCGGTCTTTCTTCGTCTCCCACCTTATTTACAGTGAAACCAAGCGCTACATACACTTTCCTCGTTTCAACTTTCGGTTGACTTTTGTTTCTCTCGTTATCTTCGTCTCTCTCCGCCTTTCTCTCCTCGTCTCTGTTAAATATTTCTCCATGTTGTCTCTTGAGGGTTTGTTCAGTACACTTAATATCACTTGCTCTGTGATTTCTTGTTATGCGCCCCCCCAGGGGGGCGCGCCCCACTATTTGAGAAGCACTGGTATAAGATTAAGTTCTCAAACTTTAACATATGTTAAGATTTTAGTTTGTGTGTGTGTGTGTGTGTGTGTGTGTGTGTGTGTGGTTAGGTCTATCTCTGGTGAAGTTGCGCTCATGGAGGAAAGCTGCCGCAGCAGGTCTGCTGATCCTAAACCTGATCCCAGCCTTATACACGGGTCTGATTCACCAGCGCGGCGTTCTGGATGTGATGGGTCACCTGCGGCCTCTGTGCGACGCCTCGGACCCTCACAGCTCACCCGCGCCGTCCGTCCTGTTCCTGATGCCCTGCCATTCCACGCCGTTTTACAGGTGAGCAACATGGAGATTGTCTCAGCCAATCCGATTTACAGCACAAAAGTGTGAGAGGAGTTTTACTCACAGAGAATGAACTTAAAAATATATTTAAAACATTAAAAATGTTTACTTACCAAATCAGAACTGGGGTCACGGAGTCTCTGAGTGGATGCTGTAAGGTCCCTCATCGTCCATCATCCTTCTTGCAAAGGAATCTTCTGCTTCAATTGTTAGTCAATATTAAAATAGTGGATTTAAGCGTCCTACATGTCCAATCCTAAGTAGAATTTAACGAATCTGGGTGGGATTAACTCGTAAGACTCTTCGTTACCGTGAAAAATAATGTTTATGAATGTAAACCATGATTCAGAGGTAAAACAGAGGAATAAAGCATTAAAAAAAATCACTCACCATTGACGGCTTCTAAAAAAATAATAATAATGAAAATAAATACAATAGCGGCACGGTGGTTTAGTGGTTGGCACGTTCGCCTCTCAGCGCTAGAGATTCCCGGTTCGAATCCCCATCTGGGTGGAGTTTCCATGTTCTCCCCGTGTCTGCGTGGGTTTCCTCCGGGTTCTCCGGTTTCCTCCCACAGTCCAAAAACATGGATCAAGTCAATTGAATTCTCAAAAATTGCCCCATATAGAGTGTGTCTGTGTGAGTGAGTGTGTGCCCTGTCCTGGGTCTATCTGCCCAGCGCCCGAGACGTTCTCCCCAGGATGGGCATGGGGAACCCTAATAGAGGATAAAGCGGGAGATAATGAATGAATGAATAAATACAATTAAAAAAAAAAAGCTTTTGCACTAAAAGGTCTGTTCATTGGTGCACAGTCGACGCTTAAGATCTTAAATGAACAACAAAAAGTATTTGTACTGAACACTACAGATGTTAATAGTAATAGTGTTGAAGTATGCATGTAGGCCTGTCATATAAACAGTGAAGTTACAGTGTGCTGCCATCTGGTGGACAAAGTGCAAACTAGCACTCATGACCTAATAGAGGAGGATCTGTGCGTAAGGATCCTTAATAAAAGTGAACAGTATATATCCATTCATTCATTATCTCCCGCTATATCCTCTATTAGGGTCGGGGGGGGGGGGGGGGGAATTCCCCATGTCCATCCAGGGGAGAACGTCTCGGGCGCTGGGCAGATAGACCCAGGACAGGACGCCAATCCATCGCTGGACACACCCTCACTCACACAGACAAATTCTATATGGGGCAATTTGGAGAACTCAATTGACTTGATCCATGTTTTTGGACTGTGGGAGGAAACCGGAGAACCCGGAGGAAACCCACGTGGACATGGGGAGAACATGGAAACTCCACCCAGATGGGGATTTGAACTGGGAATCCCTAGCGTTGAGAAGAGAACATGCTAAACCACTAAGCCACTGTGCCGCCTAAATACAGTATATAAAATGTAAAAAAAAATAATAATAAATTTTAAAATACAAAAAAAAAAAAATTATAAATATTGCATGAAACAACATAATTAATGACCAAAAACGAATATATTATAGGTTATTATTATATATATATATATATATATATATTATATTAGTATTGTAATTGTAGGATCGTATTAAAGGATAGTAATTGAACTCCACTACGTATCGGGACTAATAACACCTCTTTATGTGATTTATTTGCAATAATGCCACGCCCTGTCGTACTGTATTACTTTATTATGTTTTCTCTTTTGTTATTTAATGTTTATTTTTAATTTACAGCTTTTTAAAAAAATGATTTAATTGATGGAAATGTATATCTTTGCCTGTAGTCACCTTCACTGTCCTATCCCACTCCGTTTGCTGGAATGCCCACCGGACCTGCGCGGGAATCGGGAGTACGTCGACGAGGCGGCCGTGTTCTACTCCGACCCGTTGCCATGGCTCAGAACGTCGTTCCCCAACAGTTCGGCTCTGCCCTCACACGTCGTCTTATTCGACTCACTTCAGAAGGTATCGGATTTACAAATCAACATCAACAACACAGACCGATCAGAACTTTAGATCAAAGCACGGAACGTGACCTGAAGGCAAAAATGAGTCTGAGGTTTCGTAGCTTTTGTAGCCATGCCCATGCAGGGGGGAACGTTTCGGGCGCTGGGCAGATACACCCAGGATTGGGGGGGGGGCAATCTATCGCTGGGCACACACTCAATCACACTCTATATGGGTCAATTTGGAGAATTCAACTGACCATCCATGTTTTTGGACTGTGGGAGGAACCTGGAGGAAACCCACGTGGATACGGGGAGGACATGGAAACTCCACCCAGATTGGGATTCGAACCGTGCTAACCACTAAGCCACCTTGCCGCCAAAACAGGATTCCTATTGGCTGAAATTAAGACGAGCCACGCCGCTCGTGTAAACTTTAGGTTTGCAAGAAAATTATGGTACGCCTACAACAGGCAGCTATTTTAATTGCAGTTATGACATCATTGAGATTTTGTTTACACAGGTTTAGTCAGGCGTCTGTATACTTCTGACCATGGTAATGTCACTTAATTAATATTGCTGCTATATTTTTTATATTTTATATTTATATATATATATATATCTCTTGTATACTCCTTTTTATATATACATATACATATATATATATATATATATATATATATATATATTTCTTAAATTTATTTTATATACTGTATATACATATATTTATAGTTAACATTAATTATATTTATATATATTTATATTTCACAGATCTATATACTCTATTTAATATATATATACACACACACACACATCATTATATATCTATATATCATTTTCTTCTTTAAAATTAAAATTTAAATAATTACTTTAAAATAACGGGGTAATTAGGGTCCGTGACCCATATTTTCGTTCTTATCTCATGTACCACATGTGATATTAATGATAACATTTTCTTGAATCTTGAATATTTCAAATTTAATTTATACAGGATATTTCAGAGTTTCTGGATGGAAGTGGCTTCTTGAAAGAAGCGGAGATCTTCCACACACATTTCCCCGAAGGACGTGTGGGACAGAGGATCCTAATCTACAAACGACGAGACGTCCAACCGGACCAAAGGACCGAAGACCTGAACCCCGCGTCCCTCTGATCCAACGCTTCACATCGTCAGTACGAAGCGCCGATCGTGTTTAAAGCCCACGACTGACCCGCTCGCTCTTTCAGACGGGGTCGGGAACCGCGGCGGGGTTAAAAAGAGAGACAGACAGACGGACGGGTGAGTTTGAAGCGACATTTTATTGCAAGGGTTTTTTTTTTGTTTTTTTTTTCCAGCCACTGCAGAACGAACAACAGAGGAATTAAATAAGCATTTGGAATGTTTTCGCTCTCAGTGTCAACAAATCAGCAGCTTTAAGTTTAATTAATGCACGAAAATGACACAACGGCGCGGGACTTAAAACCGACTATGATCATTTCTTCAAAGAGAAACCCGATCGCTTCAGGAATGGACGTGCGCAGCTTTAGGGCTGAGAAATAAAAATTCTTACGAAAAAAAGCAATAAAGTGCAGTTTTAAAGCATCGCTCACGCTTCGCATCGGATTTTAAAGAAATCTCGTGAAATGGCTTTGCTGAATTTGTCGAACAAGAGAGAACAAACTAAAGTCCGACTTTGAGGACGTTTTTGCCGAAGACTTTTAAGTTTAACGTTCTAAGGTAAACGTACAAACTCGCCAAAAAAAATCCGTAATACCACGGCTTAATCGGGCATTCAGCGACTGCTGGATATTGGGATTCCACCTGCAAACAACGACCCCTAGTGGTTGCTCATGGGACAAACGCATTAAAGACATACTTGTATGTATTCTACACTATTGCATTAAAAGAGCCCCAATTACAGGTAGGTTCCATTTCTGTATTTTCATACTGCCCCCTACTGCGGATGCATGTTACTGCACCTTTCAAAAGTGTTTGAACGCATCGTGTCTGAACTGGCGCACCCAACCCAAATGAAAATGAGTCCGTGGGCGGCGACTAATTAGTATTCGAGATAATTATTTACCAATAAATAAACCAAAAAAATGTAAATTGGCGGAAAAAATTGGCGATTTTAAACTGTTTAACTGATTTGATGATCATTGGCTAAAGGTCCGGACCAGCGACATATTCTAAACGCATGTCCCCTTGTCATGGGAGGAGTTTTAAGGTGGTCGGCTACGCAGTTTAAGACCATCAGGCCTTGGAGGCCCTTGAATATGCGGTTTGAAGACAATCGTAGAGAAACGTGCACCTCTACTGTGCCGAAAAAAATTCAACAACAGATGCTCCTGTAAGGAACTCAAAGGGGTTTCTGGGTAGAAACTTTAGGACTAAAGTGTCAAAACACAGCAGGAAACCGTTAAAAAAAAGCATAACAGTTTGTGCAAAACGACTAACTGGTGGAGGCACGGCTGTCTCGCGCCTAAACTTGCATTTTACTTTGCATTTAACAGCTACTTCAGTTAAACTACAATAGAAACAACTAAGATCGGAAACCCCCCCCAACCCCCCCGTCAGTACTTCGGATCGAACGGCATGGGCCCGAGTTCTATTTTGACGTCCGCGAAGTGTCCGTCGGAGCCCCGGCTCGAGCGGGCCCATTTCCTTTCCCGGGGGGGCGGCGGGCGTGAACCCCTGTGCTTCGGCTGCTGCCGCTGAGACGCCGGCTGAGGTCTCGCCTTCGGCTCTTCAAAGGGTCGACTGCAAATTTACAAAACAGCAAAAAGGGGGAGGGGGGAGGTGTCGGAAAAGGTTTTCACCCCCGAAATCCCGCTCGCATTGAGGCACTTTCAACATGCAGGTGGCGCTAGAGCTCTCCGACCTGACGATTCAAAGACGGGTGAGGACGCACACGCGCATGCGGGGGGACGCCCGGAAGCCCTGGACGCACCAACCCAACACTCAATCACAGCAAAGAAAGCCAAGCCTCGTACCTGAGCGCGCTTAGAACGATCTCTCCAGGTCACACCGGTGCAGGCGGCCTTCGCTTTCTGAGCACTCGAAATATAGCCAACTGGGGGGGGGGGGGTAATATTTGAGATATATATTTATATATATATATACGGTTAAACTGCTGTCTCTAACTGCATGCAATCGTTTAGGCGTTACATGAATCTGTACAGTGCTGATGAACTGGTCTCCAAAAGACAAAGCAACCACAGTGGATTTATTTTGTCCAAATATTCCCAAAGTTCCACAATGAAGGGACGAGGACCGGAAGCAAACGTCTTAAGCGCCGCGTACGACGGATATCCATTGTTCTAAAAACTAAATGACTACGTTTTAATTTGTTTGGTTAATTTTCACCTGTTTTAATGAGAAAAGGCACCTGATTCTGAAGGAATCGTTAAGTCTTCTGCACCGTTAGAGTTCATCCACAGATTTTTATTGACATTTTAACGGCCGACGCAAAACCTTAAATCTCTGAAGAGCGTCCAGTTTGTGCCGTTTATCCCGTCCTTATGTCCATCGTCCTTATGTCCTTAATGTTTAGCAGAAGGTTGATTTAATCTCCAAACCTCAACCTTCCCGTTTTTCAAATAAATTACGAAGATGCTCCTGTTTTTTTGGGAGTTTTTTTCTTTAGAACAAAAATATTAAGGTTTTGCTTTTGCCACTGTAACCCTGACTTGCTTTTTTTAGGGGGTTAGGGTTAGAGGTTTAGGGGGTTAGGCGTAGACACTAAAAGCTGCTTTAAGACAAAGTACTATTGTCTTAAGATGTTTTATAAAACGGGTAGTTCCGCTCCTTAAATCTGATTGTCCAACCATGACGACGTCATAAACAATAACCCACACCCCTGAGCGCTTAACATTGATATCAGTGCGTGATATACAATACATTATTTTAAAATCATCAAATACAGATTAAATATAAACAGCGAGCAGATTCCTGATCAGCACTGAACCTGATTTTATAAACTGTGTTCTGTAATTTGGCCAGTAGATGGCAGCGAAACCAGAATCCTGTTACTCAGCGATTAGCGTTCACTTTAAAAACCGGACTACATTACGTCATGGAAGAACAGATTATTAACGATTTTGCTTTCAATAAACGCATTTCTGTTGTATTTTAATTGTTTTGTTTTTTTTTATTGTGTGTTTGTAAGCGTTTTAATAAAGCAATACGACTCTCGAGGTCGTGTATTATTGTGAATAAATCACAAAGAGGTCGAATTGATTCGTTGAGACTAATAACACCGCTTCACGTGATTTATTCAGAATAACGCCACGCCCTCTCGCACCGTATTGCTTTATTATACATTAAGTTATTAAAATAGAAGCAGCTTGGAGGAGCTTATCACTGCTGACTGATGGGATTTTAATAACGCTAATAATAATGTTCGGTGGTGCTCAGACATTTCCTTGGTTCCCATTTATCTTTTGGACACCAGTTGACCGTCACCTCTGTGAACCTGGGGGGGAGGGTCAATGCAGGTCACCGTGTGCTGACGGGTCACAGTGTTGGGTTAGTGTGACGTGGGCTTCAGAAGAAGTGTTCAGTGACGTTTGGTTGTTCTTACCTTGGCCCTTGGCGCTCTGTGTAGGTCTCACCGAAGAAATGCCGAAATATGTAATCGTTCAGGTCCTCGAACGCGCCGCCCTCACTCTGGTACACGCCCATATCCTCCAGGTAGACTTTGACGCCACTCACAAAGTCCGCGAACAGCATCTGATCGTGGATGAAGACCCCGTCGCGGAAGAAGTCGTTGACGAAGCTGTCCAGCTCCGCCCAGTGGCGGAAGTCCTCCACGTGTCGATGCAGATAGCGCCGCAGCAGCTGATGGAACTCGTCCTCTCGGATCGGCTCCATCACTTTGTTGAAGAGGCTCATGGACTCCTGGTAGGCACAATCGAAGACCCCCGTGCATCCTTTAGGGGCCTCCCTGCGTCCCCTCCTATTGGGCTCCCTCCGGGGACCCGCCCGGTGTCGACTCCGGTCGCTCTGCGGCGGCGGGCCGGCGGTGGATTTGCGAGGGTGCTGGTGTGGGGGCTGTTTGTGCTGCCAGCTTGCTTGCGAGAAACGTTCAAAATCTTGCTGGAACGCCTGCCGATTGGCCGAGCCGTCTTTCCGCTCGTTGGGTCTCTTTTCCTGACCCCGTCGCATCCTCTCCAACACTTTTGAGGTGGAGTCCTTAAACTGCCGGAACGTCGACTTGACCGAGTCCGAGAACCTCCGGAAGTTCTCCTTGACCGCTTCCTTGGCCTTCTTGATCTGCTCCTTGTGATGGTGCACAAATTCCTTGGTGGAGTTCTTCACGGCGTCGAATGTTTCCGTCACCTTTCCCAGCATGCCTTCTTTGGACTTCCCAGCCTTCGGTTGCTCGTCTCCTTTCGCTCGATGGTCCTTGGACTCCACATAGAGCCTCTCCCACAGATCGGACCGCTGTTGCTCGAAGCTGAGCTTCTTCTCCAGCTCCTTCAGTTGGGCCTGCAGCTCCTCCATCTCCAGATTCACCTCCCCGTCCCTTCGCCGACTCATCTCCTCGAGCTCGTCCCTTAACCCGTCCGTCACCTTTCTCTCCTTGTCCAGCTCCTTCCTAAGAGCCTGAGCCTCCACCATCAGCACCTCCTTCTGGCTGAGATAGCTCCGGATCCTTTTCTTCTCCTCCTTCAGGTGGCCCTTAAGTCTTTGGTTCTCGGACAGGACCGAGTCGGCCCCGGTCCCCTTCTCCTCGAGGTCGCGGACCTGAGCCCGGAGGCGTCGGAGTTCCTCCTGCAGGGCCGACAGCGAGGCCTCCTCCCGTTCCAGAGTGCTTTTGAGGGCTCGGTTCTCCGAGTCAAGGTTCTGCTGGTGGGAGTCCAGCTCGGTCTTGGTTTGTTGAAGTTGGGTCAGTAAATCGTCTCGTTCAGCCTAAAGTCAGGCATCAAATAATTCATCCTTAATTAATTTGCACACCAGCCAGCCTCCTCATGGAGGGCTTCACTGTAAACTATTCATTCATCCATTATCTCCCGCTTTATCCTCTAGTAGGGTCGGGGGGTGTTCCCCATGCCCATCCAGGGGAGAATGTTTCGGGCGCTGGGCAGATTCACCCAGGACAGGGCGCCAATCCATCGCTGGGCACACACTCACTCACACAGGCACACTCTATATGGGGCAATTTGGAGAATTCAATTGACTCGATCCATGTTTTTGGACTGTGGGAGGAAAACGGAGAACCCGGAGGAAACCCACGCGGACACGGGGAGAACATGGAAACTCCACCCAGATTGGGGATTCGAACCGGGAATCCCTAGCGCTGAGAGGCGAACGTGCTGTCCACTAAGCCACCGTGCTTCCCAGACTGTAAACCATTTTTTATTGTCAAGCACATCTTGGGGGGGGGGTTCCCCATGCCCATCCAGGCAGATACACCCAGGACAGGACGCCAATCTATCACTGGACACACAATCACTCACACACACACACACTCTATATGGGGCAATTTGGAGAACTCAGTTGACTTCCATCCATGCTTTTGGACTGTGGGAGGAAACCGGAGAACCCGGAGGAAACCCACGCGGACACGGGGAGGACATGGAAACTCCACCCAGATGGGGATTCGAACCGAGAATCCCCAGCACTGAGAGGAGAACATGCCAACCCCCCCCCGCGATCCTAATAGAGGATGAAGCGGAAGATAATGGATGGATGGATAAGTTCGTATAGGTTTAAGAGTTTCGAAAGTGTTTAATAGCAAATGACGGTTTAAACGAGTGTGTAAAGCGTTAACGAAGTCTTAAATATTCCCCCAATTACACCCGCGTCCAACCTAAAGTCCAGCTGTTAAATCCCCTTAAGCACCGAAACGTTCTCCATCGGCATCGCAGCGTTACCTGCAGCTTCTCCTCCTCGGCTTTCAGATGCTGGTTCTCTTTAGTTATCTTGTTTATGATTCCTGCAAGGGACACCACCATGTCCTTATCCTCATTTAGACAGTCGCCCTAAACATAATTAACAAGACATCAACACCGGCCGCTGTATAATAATGAGAATAGAATATTCAAATGATTAATAATTAGAATGATTTTTAAAAAAAAAATAATACAAATTGGATTTAGGTGGCACGGTGGCTTAGTGGTTTAGCACGTTCTCCTCTCAGCACTAGGGATTCCCGGTTCGAATCCCCATCTGGGTGGAGTTTCCATGTTCTCCCCGTGTCCACGTGGGTTTCCTCCGGGTTCTCCGGTTTCCTCCCACAGTCCAAAAACATGGATCAAGTCAATTGAATTCTCCAAATTGCCCCATATAGAGTGTGTGTCTGTGTGAGTGAGTGTGTGCCCAGCGATAGGTTGGCGCCCTGTCCTGGGTCTATCTGCCCAGCGCCCGAAATGTTCTCCCCTGGATGGGCATGGGGGAACCCCCCCCCCCGACCCTAATAGAGGCTAAAGCGGGTGATAATGGATGGATGAATGGATTTAATTTACTTTTTGATCTCGGTGTCACAAATGAACCTCATCTAATCCCAGAGATTAGAAAGACAAAGTCAGAGTTACATGTATTTTATTTTTTAAGTTTTAAGGATTTGCAGAATCTAAATGCACTGAACATAAAGTTTGTATTTCGATTAAAGGTGAATTTGTTATTAGTAATTTGTAATTCAGTTATTTGTTCATTGATGTTTATGTAAGAAAAAGCTCATTTTAATTTAGGCGCAATCCTATTTTTTTGTATAAATATAAATCGAAAATCATTTCTAAATCGAAAATCGATTCTGAATCGAATCGTGACCGCAATTGAATTCTCCAAATTGCCCCATATAGAGTGTGTGCGTGTGTGTGAGTGAGTGTGTGCCCAGCGATAGGTTGGCGCCCTGTCCTGGGTCTATCTGCCCAGCGCCCGAAATGTTCTCCCCTGGATGGGCATGGGGGAACCCCCCCCCGACCCTAATGGAGGATAAAGCTGGAGATAATGGATGGATGAATGAATTTAATTTACTTTTTGATCCCGGTGTCACAAATGAACCTCATCTAATCCCAGAGATTAGAAAGACAAAGTCAGAGTTACATGTTATAAGGATGAAGGTTTCTGACCTGCTGACACCATTGGGGGTGGTTCCCGTCGGATTCAAAGAATCGCGTTTTGTCCTCCAGTTTGCGCCTCTTCTGGATCTGCATGGTGCCTGTAACGTAATGATGTCACAAAATCCCATCAAGCTAGACCGGCGACACTGGAGACTGTAAGCACTGCAGGTGTATTCCATTTAAAACCTTCCCTCTTAGAAAACCAAATAAAAAACTAAGGGGGTTAGAATTAGGGGTGCAGAAAAAAAATCGATTCTTTAAAGAATCGCGATTCGTAGTCCTGGCGATCCTGAATCGATTCATTAAAAATGCGTTAAAGTTTGATTTTTTTGGCGCCCCCTCCTGAGCGTACTGCATATCGCATTACGTGTCTGCTCAGCCATCGTACGGCACTCTCCCGTTGGAGTTGTAGTAGGAAAGCATGGAGCAGGGACTCCCCCCGTCAGCGTTAAAAAAAAAAAAAAAAAGAAAGCTTTAAAGCGTTGCCGCTTTTAAAGCCAGGAAGAGACAAATGCGCGAGCCCGTTTGGCGCGACATCCACCTCAACTAAACGAAGATGAAAATATATTTAACGTTTAACGATTTGAATGAAGTTTTGAAAATGTAACGAATGTCGGTGCAATATAGTTAAAAACGACTGAAGTGTGTATTTTATTTTTAAAGTTTTAAGGATTTGCAGAATCTAAATGCACTGAACATAAAGTTTGTATTTCGATTAAAGGTGAATGCACCATGGGAAACTTTGGTATTAATATATTTAGAGTTATTTGTTCATTGATGTTTATGTAAGAAAAAAAGCTCATTTTAATTTAGGCGCAATCCTATTTTTTTGTATAAATATAAATCGAAAATCATTTCTAAATCGAAAATCGATTCTGAATCGAATCG
>JAFMOC010000217.1:787500-790000 GCA_019802505.1 Corydoras sp. C115 | reverse complement strand
TCCAAAAACATGGATCAAGACAATTGAGTTCTCCAAAATTGCCCCATATAGAGTGTGTCTGTGTGAGTGAGTGTGTGCCCAGCGATAGATTGCCCCCCCTGTCTTGGGTGTATCTGCCCAGCACCCGAAACGTTCTCCCCTGGATGGGCATGGGGAACCCCACCTCCCCACGACCCTAATGTAGGATAAAGCGGTTGATGATGAATGAATGAATGAATTAAAATGCATGTGTAAAGACTCACCTCGTTGCTGATAACCGTCCAGCCGCATGAGGACTCGGTGTCGCTCGAACTTTCCATCATCTTTCTGACCTCAAAAAAAAAAAACAGAGCGTTGGAATGAAGTTCCAGTCCATGTTTTGACTGTTTGAACAAACATGCGGTTTCAGCTGCTGGTGCCTTTTACAGCACAGTCACAGCTCCACCTCACAACCAAGACATTTACATAAACAGCCATGAAGGACAAAAGACACGAGGACAATATTTAATATCTAAATATATATACACATTCTGTGAGCTGGGACTGCATTTCATTCATTCAATAATAATAATGACAATAATAATAATTATAATAATGACAATAATAATAATATAAAAATAACAATGACAATAATAATAATGACAATAATAATAATAATGCCAATAATAATAATATAAAAATAACAATGCCAATAATAATAATAATAATGACAATAATAATAATAATAATGACAATAATAATAATAATAATAATGACAATAATAATAATGACAATAATAATAAAAATAACAATGACAATATTAATAATACTACTACTACCAATAATAATAATAATAAAGACAATAATAATAATAATGACAATAATAATAATTTAAATCAGCATCTAAATATATATACAAATTCTGTGTGCTGTGACTGCATTTCATTTATCCCCCCCCCCGCCGACCCTAATAGAGGAATAAGCAGTAATTAGGGCGTAATTAATTAATTAGGGTGGCACGGTGGCTTAGTGGTTTAGCACGTTCTCCTCTCAGCACTAGGGATTCCCGGTTCGAATCCCCATCTGGGTGGAGTTTCCATGTTCTCCCCGTGTCCGCGTGGGTTTCCTCCGGTTTCCTCCCACAGTCCAAAAACATGGATCAAGTCAATTGAGTTCTCCAAATTGCCCCATATAGAGTGTGTGTCTGTGTGAGTGAGTGTGTGCCCAGTGATTGATTGGCGCCCTGTCCTGGGTGCATCTGCCCAGCGCCCGAGACGTTCTCCCCTGGATGGGCATGGGGAACCAAAAAGTAAATAATCCAGAATTGAAACCAGCGACCTGCCACTGAGCCACCGCACCACGCCGCACCACGGCCGTGTCACGTCGACCACAGAGCCGGTCAATGATTACACATAAACCCGCTGTAAACACCATCAGGTCTGTACAGAACACCCACAGAACCTTCACCTCACTAGGATTAGGTGGGAGGTCAATAAGTAGACGCTTTTAATCCAAAGCCATTCACAAAGTGTCCCGATCCGATTCATGGGTTCCAAACAGACGGTGGGCCACAGCACCTACGAAGCAATGTGGGGTCGGGATCTTACTCAAGTTAACCTGGGATTAATTAAACCAGACTTGCATAGGTAGGCGGTTCAAGTTATTTATTTCTGTCGCGCTTTTTACAACAGTACATCGTCACAAAGCAGCTTTACAGAATGAAAAGCCTTTAAACCCCCAAAGAGCGAGCCGAAGCGACAGTGGCAAGAAAAAAACTCCCTGCTATGTTGCTATTTAAGGAAGAAACCTTGTGAGGACCGAGACTCAGTGGGGGACTCAGGTATATAAGATATATAACAGGAGAGAGCCTTCAACCGTAGACACACACCACTGGGGTTCCCGGACTTTTCCCATGCAGAACACCCTTGGTGTAAATAAGAATACTTTGGAACCTGGATGTTATTAATTGGACTGGCGCTCCTGCAGGACGCCCCCTAATGGACACACATACCGTTTTCCCGTTGTTTGAGTTTTTTCATTTGTTAAATATAGTCACCCGGATTCGACACTATGTGTACACGGCTGTCCCACACTGTCGCTGCTGCCGGCCGCTCAAGGAGGACGAGTCCCCCCCACTGAGCCTCGGTCCTCACAAGGTTTCTTCCTTAAAATAACAACATAACGGGGAGTTTTTTCTTGCCGCTGTCACTTCGGCTCGCTCTTTTGGGGGATTGAAGGCTTTTCATTCTGTAAAGCTGCTTTGTGACGACATACTGTTGTTTAAAAAAAATTAATTAATCAAAAAAATTTTTTTTTAAAAAAAGCGCTATACATTTACTCATTTAGTCATTGAGTCGTTCAGCAGACACTTTTATCCAAAGCGACTTACAAATGAGAACATAACATGTCAGAAGCCATGCAGAAAACCATCCGTCCATTATCTCCCGCTTTATCCTCTATTAGGGTCGCGGTGGGGTTCCCCATGCCCATCCAGGGGAGAACGTCTTAGACCCAGGACAGGGGGCAATCTATCACTGGACAC
>JAFMOC010000217.1:745000-782500 GCA_019802505.1 Corydoras sp. C115 | reverse complement strand
GCGATGCACCAGCTCTTTATACTGCGAGATGTTTTAATCGCCATAATGAGTTATTAACAGGTGGATCTATTCAGACGGCGCATGGCGGGATCAGCCTCCGTTATTCCCGGTCACTGCTCACCAACCCTGTATGATCTCCCGAATCCTGGCGGCATCCTTTTGCAGAGCTTCGTTGTGCGGATCGATCCTCAGGGCGGCCTGATAATCCTGAAGTCCTGAGAGGTAAAAGGGGGTGATGGAGGCCAAAGGGCTACGAAGCTGACGGTGCTTTACAGCGAGCTCTAAAGCATTTCATTTATACACAATAGACGTTTAAGCCGCTTTAACTGAACTGACAGCGTGTGGAAATTATTTATACATCGAAAAACATCGCTCATTCATTCATTATCTTCCGCTTTATCCTAGATCAGGGTCGCGCGGGGGGACTGTGGACTGTGGGAGGAAACCGGAGAACCCGGAGGAAACCCACGTGGACACGGGGAGAACATGGAAACTCCACCCAGATTGGGATTCGAACCGGGAATCTCTAGCGCTGAGAGGAGAACATGCCAACCACCAAGCCAGCGTGCCCGTACACTGAGGTCTAATTTAATGTATGTAGTATAGTACCAGTCAAAAGTTTGGACACGCCCCCTTCTTACTCCATTCTCTTTTTTTCCCCTCCACTTACCATGTAGATGGACTTTGTAGTTTTTCAATTACGAAATGTAGTCCATCTGTGTTCTTGGTTGTGGTTAGTGCTGGTTGTTGGTTCTCTGTTCTCTATTGGACAGAACTAGGGGTGTATTCAACTACAAATTTTCGTAGTCGAATCTGATTCGTCAGATTTTCCCTATAGTTAAAATTTCACCACAAGATGGCGCTATAAGCGTAGTTTTTTAAAAAAGTTTTTTTTTATATTTTACTTGTTTTTCTAACAAAAGAAACTTGTTTTTTTTTTCTTTTCTTTTTTCCTTTTTTTTCTAGAAATTAGGATGATTTTATTTGACAAAAAAAAAAAATATATATATATACGAAAACAAATATATACATTTCATTTCATGTAAAAACTAATGCTTAGCAGCAGCCATGGGCGCCCCCATGTGGTCAAAATGGTACATTCGACTATGAGGTTCATAGTCGACTACGGTTCTCCGAATCGAATCGTCGAATCAGCGAATATTGCAGCTCACCCCTAGACAGAACCATCACAGGACAGGAGTCATTGGGTGGTGGATTATTGACTGTCAGTTCTGCAGTGACGCCTCAGTGAGACTGCTGGGATAGGAATAATGCACCCACCAATGAATGAATGAATGAATGAATGGTGTTTTTCAATGTTGAAATAATTTTCGGCACGGTGGCTTAGTGGTTTGGCATGTTCTCCTCTCAGCGCTCGGGATTCCCGGTTTCGAATCCCAATCTGGGTGGAGTCTCCATGTCCTCCCCGTGTCCGCGTGGGTTTCCTCCGGGTTCTCCGCTTTCCTCCCACAGTCCAAAAACATGGATCAAGGTCAATTGAGTTCTCCAAATTGCCCCATATAGAGTGTGTCTGTGTGAGTGAGTGTGTGTCCAGCGATGGATTGGCCCCCCTGTCCTGTCCTGGCCCCCCGAGACGTTCTCCTGGATGGGCATGGGGAACCCCCCCCCCCCCCCCCGCGACCCTAATAGAGGATAAAGCTGAAGATGATGGATGTATAGAATAAGATGAGAATAATATAAGGACCGGTGTAAATCTGAGCCTGAGTTAGTTTTGTTTTTAGTGTTGTCAGTGGTACCTTCCACATAGAGTTCGAGCTGACAGAACGCAGTCCCCCTCCTCACGTGAGCCTTGGTACGAGCCGCAGCGTTGGCAGGCACCGGGGGCGTCAGCAGCTCCAGAGCCTGAACCAGAGAGCGAGCTGCATTAGACCATCATTCATTCATTCATTCATTATCTCCCGCTTTATCCTCTATTAGGGTCGCGGGGGGGTTCCCCATGCCCATCCAGGGGAGAACGTCTCGGGCGCTGGGCAGATACACCCAGGACAGGGCACCAATCCATCGCTGGGCACACACTCACACACACAGACACACTATAATTGGGGCAATTTGGAGAATTCAATTGACTTGATCCATGTTTTTGGACTGTGGGCGGAAACCGGAGAACCCGGAGGAAACCCACACAGACACGGGGAGAACATGGAAACTCCACCCAGATGGGGATTCGAACCGGGAATCCTTAGTGCTGAGAGGAGAACATGCCAACCACTAAGCCACCATGCCGCCGTTAATCATCCAGATGTTTATTATTCCTATACTGCCTCTACGCAGCTTCGTTTATTACTCCTCGTTTACTTTTAGTTCGTTTAGTTCTCCTCGTTTACTTTTAGTTCGTTTATTACTCCTCGTTTACTTTTAGTTCGTTTAGTTCTCCTCGTTTACTTTTAGTTCGTTTAGTTCTCCTCGTTTACTTTTAGTTCGTTTAGTTCTCCTCGTTTACTTTTAGTTCGTTTATTACTCCTCGTTTACTTTTAGTTCGTTTATTACTCCTCGTTTACTTTTAGTTCGTTTAGTTCTCCTCGTTTACTTTTAGTTCGTTTATTACTCCTCGTTTACTTTTAGTTCGTTTAGTTCTCCTCGTTTACTTTTAGTTCGTTTATTACTCCTCGTTTACTTTTAGTTCGTTTAGTTTTCCTCGTTTACTTTTAGTTCGTTTATTACTCCTCGTTTACTTTTAGTTCGTTTATTACTCCTCGTTTACTTTTAGTTCGTTTAGTTCTCCTCGTTTACTTTTAGTTCGTTTATTACTCCTCGTTTACTTTTAGTTCGTTTAGTTCTCCTCGTTTACTTTTAGTTCGTTTAGTTCTCCTCGTTTACTTTTAGTTCGTTTAGTTCTCCTCGTTTACTTTTAGTTCGTTTAGTTCTCCTCGTTTACTTTTAGTTCGTTTATTACTCCTCGTTTACTTTTAGTTCGTTTATTACTCCTCGTTTACTTTTAGTTCGTTTATTACTCCTCGTTTACTTTTAGTTCGTTTAGTTCTCCTCGTTTACTTTTAGTTCGTTTAGTTCTCCTCGTTTACTTTTAGTTCGTTTATTACTCCTCGTTTACTTTTAGTTCGTTTAGTTCTCCTCGTTTACTTTTAGTTCGTTTAGTTCTCCTCGTTTACTTTTAGTTCGTTTAGTTCTCCTCGTTTACATTTAGTTCGTTTAGTTCTCCTCGTTTACTTTTAGTTCGTTTAGTTCTCCTCGTTTACTTTTAGTTCGTTTAGTTCTCCTCGTTTACTTTTAGTTCGTTTAGTTCTCCTCGTTTACTTTTAGTTCGTTTAGTTCTCCTCGTTTACTTTTAGTTCGTTTAGTTCTCCTCGTTTACTTTTAGTTCGTTTAGTTCTCCTCGTTTACTTTTAGTTCGTTTAGTTCTCCTCGTTTACTTTTAGTTCGTTTAGTTCTCCTGATAATTGAGTCTTCAGAGTTCTTAACGCCTACATTAAAAAAAATTGTGGCAATGAAAATCGTTTTAGTGGTGGCTTAGTGGTTTAGCATGTTCTCCTCTCAGCGCTGGGGATTCCCGGTTCGAATCCCAATCTGGGCGGAGTCTGCATGTCCTCCCTGTGTCTGCGTGGGTTTCCTCCGGGTTCCAAAACAGTCCAAAAACATGGATCAAGTCAATTGAATTCTCCCATTTTTTTTTTGGGCCAATTGAATTGCCCCATATAGAGTGAGTGTGTGTCCAGTGATAGATTGCCCCCCTGTCCTGGGTGTATCTGCCCAGCGCCCGAGACGTTCTCCCCTGGATGGGCATGGGGAACCCCCCCCCGCAACCCTAATAGAGGATAAAGCGGAAGATGGATGGATGAATTGTTTTATGAGCAGTGTGTATTTTCATATAACTTGCAGAAGGAACCATTGTTCCCCAAAAAGTCTGGACATCCCTGACCTCACGTAACCCGCAGACACAACGGAAACCATGCCAACTGCACGTAGAAAGCACGATTGGAATGCCGATTTTGGAACTCAGTGTCGTCCATTGTTCACGTTTGAGGCAGTGATGTCCACTGCACCACCGCCCCCTAACGCCAGTACCCCGAGATCACATGTTGTTCCAAAACACACACCGATTATAAATAGCCAGTGGAAATACTGACCCGGGAACTGTCCTCGACGGCTTTGTGAAGGTTTCTTAACTTCAGGTGACACGCAGCTCGGTTGGAGAACACGGCAGGGACGCGGCCGTTCAGCTGGACGGCGAGGTCGTAGGCGTTCAGCGCGGCTTGGTAGTTTCCCACGGTGAAGAATTTACTGCGTTAGGGAAACAAACGCATGAGAACGTTTAAGTTCAAGTTCCAGTTATTTATTTCTGTCGCGCTTTTTACAACAGTACATTGTCACAAAGCAGCTTTACAGAATGAAAAGCCTTTAAACCCCCAAAGAGCGAGCCGAAGCGACAGCGGCAAGACAAAACTCCCTGTTATGTTGTTATTTAAGGAAGAAACCTTGTGAGGACCGAGACTCAGTGGGGGACTCGTCCTCCTTGAGCGGCCGGGCAGCAACAACAATGTAGGACAGCCATGTCCAGATATTAAACAAATGGAAAAACTAACAACTGGAAAACTATATGTCAGTCCATTAGGGGGCGTCCTGCAGGACCGCCAGTCCAATTGATATCCAGGAACATTGGGGTCTTTGGGGTGAATGTGTGCACAGATCGACCACCCGTTACTAACTTGTATACTAGGTGTAAGGGATGGGACGGTGAGCGGCTGGTTGGACTGTAGGGTGTAAAATTAAACTTACTCTCCTTTGTCTTTCAGCCAGTCCGGGTTTTTCTCCTCGTTCTTCAGATCCTCCATTTGTGCCAGATCTGCGTTTGCTGCCCGTCTCACTTCTGCCTGCTTCCTCAGCCACTGAGTGTGAAACACACACACACACACGTTTAACATTAGAATCGAACCCTACTATGATTAAGAATAAAAACAAATCTACATAAGTGAAGATTCATAAACAGAAGCAACACACGGCAGTTAAAAGCAATATAACAGGTTGTCCAGCCATGACATTATTAACAATAACACACACCTCTGAGCTCTTCACATTTCTATCAATGCATGATATACAATACATTATTTGCCTTTATATATATATATATATATATATATATATATATATATATATATATATATATATATATATATATATCATTCATTCATTCATTATCTTCCGCTTTATCCTCTATTAGGGTCGCGGGGGGGGGGGGGGGGGGGGGGGGGGGGGGGGGGGGGGGGGGGGGGGGGGGGGGGGGGGGGGGGGGGGGGGGGGGGGTGGGGGGGGGGGGGGGGTGGGGGGGGGGGGGGGGGTGGTTCCCCAAGCCCATCCAGTGAAGAACGTCTCAGGCGCTGGGCAGATAGACCCAGGGCAGGACGCCAATCCATCCCTGGGCACACACTCACTCACACGCACACTCTATATGGGGCAATTTGGAGAACTCAATTGACTTGATCCATGTTTTTGGACTGTGGGAGGAAACCGGAGAACACGGAGGAGACCCACGCGGACACGGGGAGAACATGGAAACTCCACCCAGATGGGGATTCGAACCGAGAATCCCTAGTGCTGAGAGGAGAACATGCTAAACCACTAAGCCACCGTGCCGCATATATATATATATATATATATATATATATATATATATATATATATATATATATAAATGAGCTGCGTTCTGTAATAACACACTAACACATTACAGAAGGCTATTGGAGATAAAGAAATTATTGAATGTACTCTAAAACAGACTGTACAATCAGCACTGCTCCCTGTAACCACTCCAAACCAAAAATAACTGCAATAAATCTATCACTGATGGTTTCAATCATCACATACCATATGTGCAAAATTCCATTCATTTTATTCCTCAATTGTAGGACTGTAAATAACTGTAAATTAGAAAATAAGAATTTTATCGTGTGTATATATATAGATTTCTAATTCTATTTAAATTATTATATATATATTTTTTTATCTCTTTTAATGACTGGATACCTGTTTCACCTTTCTTCTATTGCATCTGCTGCTGAGAATGTGAATGTCCCCGTTGTGGCACAAATAAAGGTTTATTTTATCTTATCTGATCTTAAGAAATGAAACGGTAAAGAGCAGAACGTAGCAGAACCTCCTCCTCCTCCGGTACGAGCGACTCTCGTAAGGCGGTCGGGAAGACGCGAGGAGTGAAGTGGACCTGAATGCAGCCTGCTGACCTGGGAGGAGGTGGAGCCACCTCAATGGACTTCGACCGACTGGTCCTCACCCCTGAGACGGACAACCGAAGACAAAGACATCCGTGATAAAGACACACATTTCTGTCCGGAGTAAAGCTTCTCTAATTTTACAAAACACCAGATGAGTGTTTAATTATTCATTCATTATCTTCCGCTTTATCCTCTACTAGGGTCACGGTGGGGGGGGGGGGGTTCCCCATGCCCATCCAGGGGAGAACGTTTCGGGCGCTGGGCAGATACACCCAGGACAGGACGCAAATCCATCACTGGACACACACTCACTCACTCAAACACACTCTATATGGGGCAATTTGGAGATCTCAATTGACTTCATGCATGTTTTTGGACTGTGGGAGGAAAGCGGAGAACCCGGAGGAGACCCACGCGGACACGGGGAGAACATGGAAACTCCACCCAGATGGGGATTCGAACCGGGAATCCCTAGAGCTGAGAGGAGAACATGCTAAACCACTAAGCCACTGTGCCGCCCAAGTGTTTAATTATTCATTTTAAACGAGTTAAGTTTAATAATCAAATATAATATTATAATATTAAATTTAACGTTTAATATCAAAAATACTAATATCAAGTTTCCTCCCACAGTCCAAAAACATGGATCAAGGTGAATTGAGTTCTCCAAATTGCCCCATATAGAGTGTGTTTGTCTGTGTGAGTGAGTGTGTATCCTGGGTGTATCTGCCCAGCACTCGAAACGTTCTCCCCTGGATGGGCATGGGGAACCCCCCCCCGCAACCCTAATAGAGGATAAAGCTGAAGATAATGGATGGATAGATGAATCAATGGGAGGGCGGCACGGTGGCTTAGTGGTTTAGCATGTTCTCCTCTCAGCGCTAGGGATTCCTGGTTCGAATCCCAATCTGGGTGGAGTTTCCATGTTCTCCCCGTGTCTGTGTGGGTTTCCACCGGGTTCTCCGGTTTCCTCCCACAGTCCAAAAAACATGGATCAAGGTCAATTGAGTTCTCCAATTTGCCCCATAAAGAGTGTGTGTGTGTGTGTGTGTGTCCAGTGATAGATTGCACCCCCTGTCCTGGGTGTATCTGCCCAGCGCTCGAAACGTTCTCCCCTGGATGGGCATGGGGAACCCCCCCCCCCCCCGCGCGACCCTAATAAAGGATAAAGCGGGAGATAATGGATGGATGGGATTGTCGGTCAGTGATGGACTGACCTGCAGCAGTGCTGGGATTGGGTTCGGTTCTCGCAGCAGTGCTGGGATTGGGTTCGGTTCTGATCTCTCGTAACCTCAGCTGAGCCTCCGCCTCCTTCTCCTGATGTTTCCAGGCCTCCAGATCCTCCATGGCTCTTGCACGCGCTTCATCCTTCAGTTTCTGAATCCTCGAACGCTCTTCTTCCTCCAGCTGGAGAAGAGGAAGATACATAAAGCAGAAGAACTTCAGGAGATATTCCAGACCGGCCTCACGTTAAAGAGCAGTGTGAACAATCGCACTCCGTCACCTTCATCATGTTCTCCAGCGTGAACTTGTTCTCCTGCTGGATGGCGAGCGCTTTAGCTTTGGCCTTATCCTCAGCTTTCTTCTGGACTTTCACGACGGCTTCTTCTCGTATCGCTCGCCGCCTGTCTTTGTCTGAAACGGGTGGAAAACGGCGGCTTGAATGATTTCCCGGTTGTGATGTGAAAACGTGGAGAAGGAGCTCCACATACCCACGTCTGCATCGAGCTGCCTCCACAGGCCCGGCCTTATTTTGGGCAGCGTGAACGAGGCGACGCCGTTTCCGATTTTCGCCGCGCTCTTATCGTCATCTACAAGCTCAAAGAGGAAACACTCGAACAGAAAGGGCGGGAAACTGACCTGGAACCAGAAAAAGAACCTTGATGTGATTATGATATGATTTATATGATTGACACATCACACACACTCTATATGGGGCAATTTTGGAGAACTCAATTGACCTTGATCCATGTTTTTGGACTGTGGGACGTAAGCGGAGGAAACCCACGGGGACACGGGGAGGACATGGAAACTCCACCCAGATGGGGATTCGAACCGGGAATCCCTAGTGCTGAGAGGAGAACATGCCAAACCACTAAGAAGTGGACTTTCTACAAATAAAATCATAATTCATTGTTTATATATATATACATATATAAATGCGGCATGGTGGCTTAGTGGTTTGGCATGTTCTCCTCTCAGCGCTAGGGATTCCCGGTTCGAATCCCCATCTGGGTGGAGTTTCCATGTCCTCCCCGTGTCTGCGTGGGTTTCCTCCGGGTTCTCCGGTTTCCTCCCACAGTCCATGGATCAAGTCAAGTGAATTCTCCAAATTTGCCCCATATAGAGTGTGTCTGTGTGAGTGAGTGTGTGTCCAGCGATGGATTGGCGCCCTGCGCCCGAGACGTTCTCGGCCTGGATGGGCCATGGGGAACCCCCCCCCCCCCCCATTTTTATATTGGGGGAAAAAAAAGTCAACAAGTCAATTTTGAAACTCTATAAGATGCTTTAAATTTATTTTCATAATATCATGTTGGCGGCATGGTGGCTTAGTGGTTTGTCATGTTCTCCTCTCAGCGCTAGGGATTCCCGGTTCGAATCCCCATCTGGGTGGAGTTTCCATGTTCTCCCCGTGTCTGCGTGGGTTTCCTCCGGGTTCTCCGGTTTCCTCCCACAGTCCAAAAACATGGATCAAGTCAAGTGAATTCTCTAAATTGCCCCATATAGAGTGTGTATGTGTGAGTGAGTGTGTGTCCAGCGATGGATTGGCGCCCTGTCCTGGGTGTATCTGCCCAGCGCCCGAAACGTTCTCCCCTGGATGGGCATGGGGAACCCCACCGCGAACCTAATAGAGGATAAAGCGGGAGATAATGAATGAATGAATAAGAACTCGTGTTCGTGTCTCGTGAGCGTTAATCAAACCTTCAGATATTCCTGAGTGCAGATGACGTGGACGGCCGACGTCCTCGTTCCCTTCAGCGGCACACTTATATAAAGCGCGCTCTCGGTTTGGTTCCATGTGAAATCTTTAACAATCAGCGGCATTTCAAAGCGGATTATTTAATTAAAGTTCTGCAGAGTTCGGAAAAGCGCCGCTTGTTTATTAAAAGGGAACGCGGTTGCTACGGTAACATCGAGCCCGACCGCAAAACAGCTTCCGATTGGCTGGATGGTTCACTACACGTGACGTGCCGATAGTTTAGCTCATTTGGGACACGAACTAATCACGGCACGATTTACACATTGATAATGTTTTACTAAAATTAATATATTTTTAATGGGTGGCACGGTGGCTTAGTGGTTTAGCATGTTCTCCTCTCAGCACTAAGGATTCCCGGTTCGAATCCCCATCTGGGTGGAGTTTCCATGTTCTCCGCGTGTCTGCGTGGGTTTCCTCTGGGTTCTCCGCTTTCCTCCCACAGTCCAAAAACATGGATCAAGTCAATTGAATTCTCAAAAATTGCCCCATATAGAGTGTGTGTGTGTGTGAGTGAGTGTGTGCCCAGCGATGGATTGGCGTCCTGTCCTGGGTGCATCTGCCCAGCGCCCAAAACGTTCTCCCCTGGATGGGCATGGGGAACCCCACCACGAACCTAATAGAGAATAAAGCGGGAGATAATTAATGAATGAATGAATATTTTAAATAAATAATCTCATTTTTTTTAATTGCCTAAAAATTAGATTTTGTCCAGCCGTGACGTCATTGACAATAACACACCTGTGGGCGCGTCACAATCGTATTAATGCACAATACATTGTTTTAAACGATAAAATACAGATTCATATAAACAGCAGGCCGATTTCTGAAACTCTGCAATCTGTCCACTAGATGGCAGCATTTGACTGTTGGGGAAACCGAATTCTGTTAGCGATTATGGCGGCACGGTGGCTTAGTGGTTTAGCATGTTCTCCTCTCAGCACTAGGGATTCCCGGTACGAATCCCCATCTGGGTGGAGTTTCCATGTTCTCCCCGTTTCTGCGTGGGTTTCCTCCGGGTTCTCCGGTTTCATCCCACAGTCCAAAAGCATGGATCAAGTCATTTGAGATCTCCAAATTGCCCCATATAGAGTGTGTCTGTGTGAGTGAGTGTGTGTCCAGCGATAGATTGGCACCCTGTCCTGGGTGTATCTTCCCGGCGCCCAAAACGTTCTCCCCTGGATGGGCATGGGGAACCTCCCTGCAACCGTAATAGAGGATAAAGCGGGAGATAATGAATTAATGTTAGCGATTAGATCACATTAAAACGGATTAAATTGTCTATACACACACACACACACACACACACATATATATATATATATATATATATATATATATATATATATATATAAACACAGTATTATATCTAAACTATATGTGTAATATATACTTGTGCAATAATATCATACTACACTGTATTTCTATATATTTACCCATTATGTTAATTACGGCTTTTAAACTTTTAAAATGTAATTCCGCCTTTTACCACATGATGGCACCATTCTAATATGTGTCTGTCTCAGTACCTCGGGCAGAATTCTGGGCATATCAGATATTCAGAGGCCGCTAGGGGGCAGAAGAGTGTCTTATTTCTCATTGGCCTGAAATCAGAAAGTTTTATAAAAGTTTTATAAAGTACAAGATACGAGCACAAAAAACAAACATAAAGCATCATGATTACACCAAAAAAAAAACAGATTCTGTCACTAAAAAGTCATAAATATATTTATTTTTATTTACCATTCATTTATTTACAATGATGATAAACATTCACAGGAATATCATTTCTAAAATCGTGATGGTTTCATAATTTTTTATAAACTCTCTCCTAAAACTAGCAATGCGCCCACCGAGCACTTCATATAAAACGGCACTAACCCAACAACTACCTTTACTGTAGCCCATCCTCCTCAAGCTGAACATTCGGAGATTCTATTAAAATTTTACCGAGCTGGTATTTATTTCTGCCGATTCTCGGTTTCCCTCTTTTAAAATGTATTGCACCATTCCAAGTAACTCAAACGTCTCGTGTGTAAAGCTACCTGGATTTCGGCGGACGAAGCCACCCGCCTCGTGGCAACAACTACGCCAAGGTCGGAGTCGGAGACCTTACGCGGCGCACCCCTGCCTCGTGGCTGACCGGAGAACTGCCTGAAGGTGCTGAAGGTCCTGATAAAGTGCTTAATAAGCGTATTAGGGCTGCATTCCTAAATGTTTACAGGACGTTTGTTTCATACGAATTAATACAAAGGTATAAAATCGTTAATTCTGTATGAATAAATCGAATGATTACTGCGGAGACGGAAATGGATCCCTGAAGAGGCGACGCTCGGATTGAATTTGGGGGAAAATACGAATCGCTTTAATGAATTCAGTGTTTAGGATTGCCTCTCGCCGCCCGCCGTGCTGGTGGTGGTGGTGCCGGGGGCGAGCGTTTCTCGGGGTTTGAGGAGCCGCACGCCGTCCTTCTCCTTCATGCAGGCGTCGCAGCCCCACACGGCGGCCGACTCGGCGGTGAGCAGGTTGTAGGCCGTCTCGGTCATGCCCGTGCAGAGGCGGTGAAACCATTTCTGGCAGGACGCCTCACACAGGATGGCGTCCTGGTCGTCCTTCACCTCCACCCGGCAGATTCCACAGGGGTACACGGGTTCTATGGGGGTGCTACTCGGCCGGCTCCGGTTGCCGGACTTGTTGCTCCCGGCCCGCCGGCTCCTCTCGCCGTGGCTCTCCGTGGGGCGGGGCGATTTCTTCAGGGGTTCCGAGTTGGGATGCAGGACGCCGTTGGACTTGTTCTTGGCTTTGAGCTCCGCCTCCCGGATGCCCACCTCCTCCGAGGTCTGAAAGGCTTTTTTCAAAGTGGCCTCGCCCGCGTCCGGTTTCGGGGTGACGGGTTTGCTGGCGGGAGGCTGGACCGACCCGGGGCTGAGGTTGACGCGCTCCGGGCTGCGTCGCTTCACGCCGTGCCGGTGCGAACCCGGATCCGCTCTGTGGCTCTGGTTGACGAGCTGGTTGGCATGTTCTCTAAACGCCTGTGCAGGCGGGAGGCGCATGCCAGCGTCACCCGGCAGCCCGTTCAACATGTGGCCCTCCAACTGGGCGTGGTTAAAGCCATGTGCCCGCGGGAGGCCCCCGCCTGGGTGTGGTGCGAATGGGTGTGGATGGTTCCGGATGTGGTACGAGGACCCATATGGAGAAGGCATCCTGTTCTGGATGTGGGGTGACGTGCGGCTGACGGCATAACCGAAGCCCGGGACGGGGGACGGGGTGAAGTAGGGGTTGGTGTGGCCCGGCGGCTTCGAGGACACGGGTGGAGTATTGTAGCTATCGTCGAACGGGTTGCAGGCCACCAGGTGATCCGAGCTCAGGTTTGTGGGCGGGGCATATTCAGACAGAGGTGGGAAGGAGGACACCTGCAGAGACAAGAGGACACATCAGTGCATTTCATCTACTCTATAGATTAATTAATGCTCTTGGTTTTAGACTCGTGTAGCTTTAGGTCATCAATGTCCTGCTTGAGGTATTTTGAGCGGAAATTGCCCCCACAATAGCCTCTACAGTTACTTAACGTGCTCCAGAAACACCTTAAAAATGTGAACATAGGATGAGGCTGCTAAAGCAATATGGTACAAATGGGTGTGGCATTATTGGAAATAAATCACGGGAAGGAGGTGTTATTAGTCCTGACGCAGAGTACAGTTACACCTCTTTCCCGTGACTTATTCACAATAATACACAACCTCAAGTGTTTGACATCTTTTATAAAACACTTACAAACTCACTATAATAAAGGTTTGATTCACAAACACATTTATTAAAAGAAAATTCGTTAATAATCTGGTCTTCCGTGATGTAATCTAGATCGTTTTGTAAGTGAACGCTGAGTAACAGGGTTCCAGTTTCTCTAACAATCAAATCAAATAACCATAAATGCCATCTAGTGGCCAAATCACACAACACACTATTAAAAACAGCCGTAAGAGCTTCAGTATTAATCGTAAATCGGCTCACCGCTGTATTGTACATCACGCAGTGATACGAATGTGAAGCGCTCTTGGGCGTGTGTGATTGTCCGTAACGTCACGGCTTGATAAACGGCTCCTCCAATCAGAAACAAAGACCAGAACGATGTAGAACCGTGGTAAACGGCATCTCCAAGTCTGAGAACGTAATTTTCGGGTTATAATAATGAACTTAATGAAGGTTCTCAGGGAGTGCATGCAGGGTCAGGTGACGTCGTACTTTGGCATCGGAGGTAGAAAAACTGGTGTTGCGGTCGCCCGAGGCTTTATCTCACAGACAATCAAGAACCGTTTTATAAACCGTCTTACGCAATCGGCAAGAGAGTGAGTCAGCGCGACACACCAACCCGCTCTATAACTGACAACCGGGGGGGGGGGTTATTTCCTACACATCGTTCTATTTAGAACAGGAACGTCAAACCCAATCGCACCGGCGGCCAGCACACTTTAGGGTCGAGGGCAGAGCAGGTCAACATTTGTTGAAGACACTAAAAGTAAATGATTTCTGAACCTGAATAATAATAATAAATAACAAAAACAGACAGGAATATTATTCTATACTTTTGTTCAAACTTAAACTTTATCCATTCACCCATTATCTTCCTCTATTAGGGTCGCGGGAAAGGGGTGTTCCCCATGCCCATCCAGGGGAGAACGTTTCGGGCACTGGGCAGATACACCCAGGACAGGACACCAATGTATCACTGGGCACACACTCACTCACACACACTCTCTATGGGGCAATTTGGAGACCTCAATTGAATTGATGCATGTTTTTGGACTGTGGGAGGAAACCGGAGAACCCGGAGGAAACCCACGCGGACACAGGGAGGACATGGAAACTCCACCCAGATTGGGAATCGAACCGGGAATCCCCAGAACTGAGAGGCGAACGTGCCAAACCACTAAGCCACCGTGCTGCCCTTTTTAAACTTTATATAACAATTTTTTTTTTTAAATCTTTATAAAAATATCGCTTGCTAAAATTATAAAAGTTTCAACTCGGAACACGCTGCATAAAAGCGAGTGGGCGTGGTAGCTCAGTGGTCAGGGTGTTGGGCTATCAATCTGAAGGTTGGGGGTTCAAATCCCAGGTCCACTGAAGTTACCAATGTGGGTTCTTGAGCGAGACCCTTAACCCTCTTGGCTCCAGGGGGCGCTGTGATGAACCCTGTGCTCACCTTGTAAGTCGCTTTGGATAAAAGCGTCCAATAATTCATTCATTCATTCATTATCTCCCGCTTTATCCTCTATTAGGTGGGGTTCCCCATGCCCATCCAGGGGAGAATGTCTCAGGCGCTGGGCAGATACACCCAGGACAGGGCGCCAATCCATCGCTGGGCAAAAGCGTCCAATAAATGACCAATTAAAAAAAAGCAAGAAAAAAAAAAGGGTTTCTACAAAATGTAAACCGCATCGTGTTGCGTTACCGTTACTCCGTTATCTTCAAACATAATTTCACCGCGAAACGGTTCGATTGACGTCATCAACGGACACTTCGCGGCCAGTATAGGTTCTTTTCTCATCGAGCCTCAAACTGGGCGGCACGGTGGCTTAGTGGTTTAGCATGTTCTCCTCTCAGTACTAGGGATTCCCGGTTCGAATCCCCATCTGGGTGAAGTTTCCATGTCCTCCCCGTATCCGCGTGGGTTTCCTCCGGGTTCTCCGGTTTCCTCTCACAGTCCAAAAACATGGATCATGTCAATTGATTTCTCCAAATTGCCCCATATAGAGTGTGTGTGTGTGTGTGTGTGTGAGTGAGTGTGTCCCCAGCGATGGATTGGCGCCCTGTCCTGGGTCTACCTGCCCAGCGCCCGAAACGTTCTCCCCTGGATGGGCATGGGACGTCCCCCCCCCCCCCCCCCCAACGACCCTAATAGAGGATAAAGCGGAAGATAATGAATGAATGACCAAAGCCTCAAACTTCAGGTGGTAGACTGCGCGACTGATAACGGGTGTTGCCCTGAATTCTGACATCCCTACAGTTCTCCTCGTTTAACATCACACGATGGTAAACGGTTAGTCACAAAACCGAGTGTGGCATTATTTCATCAAATAAACGGTGACCGAACAGGACAAGGTTTGTGACTCGCGAGCCGTCCGTGGATCAGTGTTTTACGATAAGAGCAACACAGCGCCTCCATGTTGCTTCCAGCAGCCGTGTTTGTTCAGTCAGGCAGATCAGCTGATGTTTGCAGATGCACCGTGAGCAGAACAAATCCAAATACTCATTTACAAACGACGTTGCTGTTCGTTCTTCCTTACACTATGCGAACGTTTCTGAACGCTCTGCTGTGAGCTGTGGGTTCTGCCCCCCGACGTACCTGTACGTTGGACTTGCGTCTCTTTTTGTCCGGACTCCCCAGGAGCAAAGCCGGTCCTCCTAAACTCTCCAGACCACCATCTTCTCCTGCGAAACCAGAACACACATTCAGAACCACGGTTCATTAAAGAGCTTCCAAAAATAATTATTATTATTATACCAACTGCAACATACACTCCCTTTATTAGATACACCAAATATATGTTCCGTTTCTCTATATACTTTGTTAGGACACGCCCCCTTCTTGCTCTATAGAATATTCTCTGCACTCACCATACGGCTCACAAATGTCAACCTCGCAACCCGCGGGCCACACCTGGCCTGTGATACAATCCTATCATTTTACATTAATCTATTATTATTGTTGTTAACGGCACGGCGATATGTTTTTTAGGACCGTGCTCATATTTTAAATTTGTATGATTTTTATATTAAGATCATTTTTATGATTGAGAGCATCAGAATCATTTAAAGCTTTTTTGTCTTTTTTTTTTTTTTTTTTTTTTTTTTTTTTAATGGCCCAAAAGCTGAAAGAAAACTGAATATTTTAAAGTGTTATTTTTACTTTTGTGGAAAAGCATTTTTATTATATTTTTTTCGTGTTTTTTTTTCTTTTTGGCAGCATTTTTAACTTTTATAATTTTGACACGAGATATTTTTTTATAGCAAAGTGTTTTAAGTTAAATAAAGTTTAAGTTTATTTATTTTTGTTTTTATTCCTAAAACTTTGACTTTTAGTGTGTTCCTTTTCGCCCTTCTCCAGTTTCCTCCCACAGTCCAAAAACATGGATCAAGGGCAAATGAGTTCTCCAAATTGCCCTATATAGTGTGTGTCTGTGTGAGTAAATGTGTGTGCCCAGGGATAGATTGGCACCCTGTCCTGGGTGTATCTGCCCAGCGCCCGAGACATTCTCCCCTGGATGGGCATGGAGAACCTCCCCCCGTGACCCTAATAGAGGATAAAGCGGACGATAATGGACGGATGGATATAGATGGGCTTTGTCCACCCCCCCCCCCCCCCCCGTGTCCACATGGGTTTCCTCCGGGTTCTCTGGTTTCCTCCCACATTCCAAAAACATGGATCAAGTCAGTTGAGTTCTCCAAATTGCCCCATATAGAGTGTGTCTGTGTGACTGAGTGTGTGCCCAGGGATAGATTGGTGCCCTGTCCTGGGTGTATCTGCCCAGCGCCTGAAACGTTCTCCCCTGGATGGGCATGGAGAACCTCCCCCCCCGTGACCCTAATAGATAAAGCGGACGATAATGGACGGATGGATATAGATGGGCTTTGTAGTTTTACAAACAGCAGACTGTAGTCCATCTGTGTTCTGTATTCAGTTCATGAGGGGGTTCTAGTGCGGCAGTGCTGCTGTAGTTTCATTTCTCCACCTCAGCGACACTGCCGGGATAGGACTAATGCCCCCACCCAATAACCCCTGCTATATGGTGTTACTATTAGGGTCCTGAGCGTTAGAGAACACAGTGTGTACTGTAGAACACAAACAGATGGACTACAGAGTGAAATGGTAGAACTACAAAATCCAGGAGCAGAAAGGGGGCGTGTCCAAACGTTTGTCTGACACTGTATATACGTACAGACCGTAATGGTAGAACCTCAACACGCATCTATATGAACATTCGAGCCGATAAAATTGTTAATGAGTGTACGGGATCAGTACGGGATCAGTACGGGATCTTATAAAGTTGTAAGTGAGTATGTTTATTAAGATCATGCCGTTCTCACACTGCGAATCAGTTTTTAGGAATCTACTACGAGTCATATTGAGGAGTCGACTCCACACCATTACGGCTATTCAAACAGACACGCTGCCTAAAAACGCTGATCTGACAAAAACGAAAGTAAAACGAGTTCCCAAAAAAACACAGCGACTCTCACAACAAACCGACCCTCATTTTCTATTTATTACTGTTCGGTAAAATATCAGCGCGGGTTCGAATCTGCTTTTAAAAAAACGATTCTTGTCGTTTTCGCCGATTTGTTGTCGAAGCGAGGGGGGGGGGCGTTCCACCCACAGTTTAAAAACATGGATCAAGTCAATCCATGTTTGGAGTTCTCCAAATTGCCCCATATAGAGTGTGTGTGTGAGTGAGTGTGTGTGCCCAGTGATAGATTGCCCCCCCCCCCCCCCTGTCCTGGGTGTATCTGATCACTAATAAATAATCAAACAAAAATGAACGTAACCACACGTTTCAAGAAATGAATAAATACACATCATGAGGGCGGCAGGTGGCTTAGTGGTTTGGCATGTTCTCCTCTCAGCACTAGGGATTCCCGGTTCGAATCCTCATCTGGGTGGAGTTTCCATGTCCTCCCCGTGTCCGCATGGGTTTCCTCCGGGTTCTCCTGTTTCCTCCCACAGTCCAAAAACATGGATCAAGTCAATTGAGTTCTCTAAATTGCCCCATATAGAGTGTGTCTGTGTGAGTGAGTGAGTGTGTGTCCAGCGATGGATTGGCGTGCTGTCCTGGGTGTATCTGCCCAGCGCCCGAAACGTTCTCCCCTGGATGGGCATGGGTATGGGGAACCCCCCCCCACCGCGACCCTAATAGAGGATAAAGCGGAAGATAATGGATGGATGGATAATTCTATTTTATCCAACATCACTAATAAATGAAGGGCGGCACGGTGGCTTAGTGGTTTGGCATGTTCTCCTCTCAGCGCTAGGGATTCCCGGTTCGAATCCCAATCTGGGTGGAGTTTACATGTTCTCCCCGTGGGTTTCCTCCGGGTTCTCCGCTTTCCTCCCACAGTCCAAAGAACATGGATCAAGTCAATTGAGTTCTCCAAATTGCCCCATATAGAGTGTATGTGTGAGTGAGTGTGTGCCCAGTGATAGATTGCCCCCTGTCCTGGGTGTATCTGCCCAGTGCCCGAAACGTTCTCCCCTGGATGGGTATGGGTATGGGGAACCCCCGCGACCCTAATAGAGGATAAAGCGGAACATAATGGGTGAATGGATTCCCGGCTCGAATCCCCATCTGGGTGGAGTTTCCATGTCCTCCCCGTGTCCACGTGGGTTTCCTCCGGGTTCTCCGCTTTCCTCCCACAGTCCAAAAAACATGGATCAAGTCAATGAGTTCTCCAAGTTGCCCCATATAGAGTGTGTGTATGAGTGAGTGTGTGTCCAGTGATAGATTGCCCCCCTGTCCTGGGTGTATCTGCCCAGCGCCCGAAACGTTCTCCCCTGGATGGGCATGGGGAACCCCCCCGCGACCCTAATAGAGGATAAAGTGGAAGATGATGAATGGATGTTTCAAAACTCTAAAAATCACGCCCCCTGGAGCCCACACTCCGAAGTCAGTCGACTCACTCTCGCCTGCCCAAGCGTTCGAATCAGAGGGAGTCGACGGGAGGAGTCGACTCGCGGCCGCGAGCGAGCGAGCGACTCTCACACACCCGCGAAAGTCGTTGGCCAAATATAGCGAGACCCGACGCGTCGGCTTTACCTCGATTTCGTTTGAGCGAGAACGGGTCTGTCTCCTGCTCCGCGGACATTACAGGAGCTCACATGACGCCGGCGAGCAGAACGAAGCGAAAGAGACGCGGCGGCGGCGGCGGCGCGGAAAGAAATGAACTCGCTCTTCCCTCAAAATCACTGCCCTGCCTGAGTGACACGGGCGAGCGCACCCCGGCGGGGGGTGGAGCGGCACGTGTCGCCCTCGAATAAAGCACTTTTACCGGCAAACCAACACAGTTCACAATTATTAATAAGTTTACTAACTCCTATATCCGTCAAAAGTTCGATTAAAACTACTTTAGGTGGAGGATTTAAAGAGAAAACGAGGTAACGGAGCAGGCGGACACCCCTCTCGCCAGCTGCCTGTTAACCCGTCCGAACGACCGCCTTTGATGTGCACACACCGGCGCCGACGTCACAGCAACTGCGTTTCAAAACTTAGAGCCATGTTTGTTATTAAGTGTTAGAATTAATTACTCATTAATTATCTCCTTCATTTAACCCCTCATCCAATTAAACAACTTTAAATTTAATGCGCCCTAACGTGATCAGGATAATTATGCAAATGTGCAATATTATATTATTCTACCATCTGCCGCACAGTGCACTACATTGTTTATTTATTTATTTATTTATTTTTAATTAACAGATATTAATAATGTACACACGCCACTTTATCCTTTATTAGGGTCGGGGTGGGGGGGGGGGGGGTTCCCCATGCCCATCCAGGGGAGAACGTTTCGGGCGCTGGGCAGATACACCCAGGACAGGGGGGCAATCTATCGCTGGACACACACTCACTCACTCAGACACACTCTATATGGGGCAATTTGGAGAACTCAATTGACTTGATCCATGTTTTTGGACCGTGGGAGCAAACCGGAGAACCCGGAGGAAACCCACGCGGACACGGGGAGGACATGGAAACTCCACCCAGATGGGGATTCGAACCGGGAATCCCTAGGGCTGAGAGGAGAACATGCTAAACCACTAAGCCACCCTCAAGTCAATTGAGTTCTCCAAATTGCCCCATATAGAGAGTGTTTGTGTGCCCAGCGATAGATCGGCACCTGAAACGTTCTCCCCTGGATGGGCATGGGGAACCCCCCCCCCCCCACCCCCAGCAACCCTAATATAGGATAAAGCTGAAGATAATGAATGAATGAATGAATGGGGCGGCACGGTGGCTTAGTGGTTTAGCATGTTCTCCTCTCAGTGCTAGGGATTCCCGGTTCGACTCCCCATCTGGGTGGAGTTTGCATGTCCTCCCCGTGTCCACGTGGGTTTCCTCCGGGTTCTCCGCTTTCCTCCCACAGTCCAAACACATAGATCAAGTCAATTGACTTCTCCAAAATTGCCCCATATAGAGTGTGTCTGTGTGAGTGAGTGTGTGCCAGCGATAGATTGGCGTCCTGTCCTGGGTGTATCTGCCCAGCGCCCGAAACGTTCTCCCCTGGATGGGCATGGGGAACCCCCCCCCACGACCCTAATAGAGGATAAAGCTGAAGATAATGGATGGATATTCATACTGTACACACACCACTTTACTATTACTTTAATGTGTATTTTTAGTACTTTTAGTTTACCTTTAATGCGCTTATTGTCATTTTTTTTATTTGATCTTTTGTATAAACACGTCTAACTCAGCATCTGTAAAAACTGCAATTTTCCCCACAGAAATGGGGGCAAATGATACATCATCACACAGACACAAAACACAAACTGTATGGGGCAATTTAGAGCATTCAATTTAAAAAGTCCGCCTCTCAGCACTGAGGATCCAAGTTCGAATCCTGATCTGGGGGGTTTGCATGTTCTCCCCGTGTCCATCAGCATGTCTGAATTGTGGGAGCGAACTGAAGTATGTGAGGAAGCCCCACTCGGACACAGAGAGGACATGCACACACAAAGGATCAGGGTTCTGCTCATCTGGAACTCGAACCCAGGACCTTCTTGCAGGTCAGTAGCTCTTACCGCTCCGCCAATGTCCGTCAGCTTTTAACATGAAGTGAGAAAATGACGATGAAGAGAACTAACTATTTTCATGATTTTATTCCGGCAATCAACCTTTTAGGACATAAAATAGGGATTTGTTTTTTCTTTATTTCGAGGAAATAGAATTTGGAACATTAACCTTCAACATTAGAAACAAATGATGAAAAATCTTTAGAAATAACACAATAGAAATAACACTGGAAATTATTATTATAAAATAAAAAAAAAAGTTACATTCATTGTCCGAGGCGTGTGGCGGAGCCGGGCCGTGGGCGTGGCCTCCGGGTCCGGGAGCCGCCCTGAGTTTAATTTTGTATAGCTCCAGAATCGGGTCACGCCCAATCAGCCCACCGTCCACAGCCCGTATGAGCCTCGAGGCGTCAGAACCGAGCGGCCTGCGAGACGAGGTTTACAAAAACTCAAACGTGAATTCCACAACAGAACCGAGCGCCTAATCACTTCAATCTGTGAGAACTGATGTCCAATAAATAATTCTGGTTCTGTGATTAGTGTTTTTTTATTTTTTATTTATTTCTAACCCTTTTATTCTGCCCAGATCCAGTAATTAAAAAATTAAACGCTCGGTGCCGCTGCAGATTTCACACAAACTAGAACAGCGTTCGCAACTTCACAGTGTATTTATAAAAACATGAACAAACATCGTCGCAAAAAACACAAATCTCACGCTTTAAAACGGATGTTAATAAAATATATTTTCTTTTCTCCTCCAGTGAGAAACCGTACCGTGGACTCAAGACGGACAGCGTTAATCTCTTATCTTTGGTTTTGGGCTGAACGGACCAATGGTGATTAAACCCCTCTACGAGTCGTCGGACCCGTCGTTACGCTGACCGTCCACTTACAAAAGCATGCAGGAGGGTAGAAGACGATGGTCCGCGTGCAACGGCGAGCGCAGGCTTTGGTTTTTAGGCCGCTTGCTTCAAAATAATGACAAAATTCTGATTGTTTAAATCGGCACATGGGAAACGGACCGATCAGCAACCACTGATTGTACATTTTTGGCAACACTGGATGTGTGCTGGACGTGATGATCGCGTGAATGTCGTGCTAAATAATAACTCCAATTTAAATACAATTATTAACCTGTTTGATTCACCTAAAGGAGCAGAGTGTGGGATTTAGTGGCATCTAGTGGTGAGATTGCGAATTGCAACCATTAGTATAACCACGTTCCCTTAGCAATATGGTGGCTGCATTGACACACTGCTTCTAAGGAACGCAGCTACCTATGGAGTTTCTCTTTAAAGGTGAAAGGAACAGTGGGGCAACCGCCGGATCATTCTAAACCAAAAATTTTGAAATTTGGCTGTTTAATTTTCATATATTAAAATTTAGCAGCCATTTATTTACACATAAAGTGTCACAATCCTGCAATTTTATGTCATTGCCATGGAAACCGTAATATCTGGATGCCCATCTCGTTACACATTGGCCACTTGAATGGTCATCAGATTATAATCTCTTATAAATTGTGACTTAATTTTATGAATCATGGTATATAGAGCATATATAGTATATACAGTATATATATATAAATATATAATGCGAACCCCCTCAGCATGATTTTCACCTAGTTTAGTTTGATTGGTTTGTATGACGCGGCGCAGTAAATGCCGACTCTACAAATACAGATATACAAACATCCATGTTGCGTAAAAATCTTTAGAAGGAAGCTAAACGCTGATCCGTTTCCCATGAGATCCTGAATTTACGTGATTTGTGTCGCATATAAAGCAACCCCTGCACCTCAGGGACGTACGTGAGGATGACGTACAAGATGCGAAGCGTGAGGGAGCATCAGTGTAGGCTTATGTTCCACAGCTTGACAACGCAACGGAAAAATGCCGATTTAAGAAATGAAGAGTTTCAGAGTCTCATAAAGACAAACTGCAAAAAACTACGATTATCAAAAAAAAAAAAAAAAGAAGTCTTTTTTTATGGCTGTGTTTTTTTTTTATTCCAAGAGGTTTCATGGTTTATGGTTATAATTGAGTTTTGACTTTTTTTAATTTTAATATAAAATTTTTTTATTTACTTTGAAAGTAATGCATGAATTCGCCCTAAGTGTCCTGAAATCTTTAAAAAAAAAAAATTAAGTTTATAATTTAGTATTAAAAAAAAAAATCCAAAAAAATTTTTGAAAAAGTTTTTTTTTTGTTGTTGTTAATTTAAAAAAAAAACTTTCAAAAAAAATTTTCGGATTTTTTTTTAAAAAAAAAAAAAAAAAAAAAAAAAGAGAAGTCAGTTTGTCAAGCGGTGGAACACGTTTTCTGTCGGTCGCTGGGTTTTCTTTGGTTTGGTTTGATTCGAGAAGCTCATTGTCATAATCGTGTTTTTCCAACGACCGGCAAAAAACATAACGAAAACAAAATCAACAATACGGAGCGGAAGCAGCAAGCGGCGTTGGTAGGATGGCGCGTGTCGCCGTTGCACAGAGCTGGTTCTACGAGATCTAAACCCAAGTGCTAAACTTACATTCCTACATCTACAATACACGTGGTCTCTAATATTAAAATTGTAAAATGTAACTAGAAATCTGTTGTCAGTAGTAAATATATATACGGCGAGAGAAAGCTGCAGCTCTGAGGTAAAACGTTTTGCACTTACAGCACTCTCTCTCTCTCTCTCTCTCTCATCTCGACTCCTGCCTGACTAATCTCTGTCTCCTCTCCACCATAAGGCCATCTACTCCATATAAAATAAGACGTTTCTTTTTTTTTTAAAGGAACGATTCACCCAAACGAAATGTAAACAACAACAACACCACGCCTTAATCTCTAACGTTTCTGGGTTTCAAAGATCCCTGGAACATTTCGCGGCGTTAGAACGGAACACGCGGAGACGAAAAGCAGATCAACCGCAGACGCAAGACTCCGAGGACGTCCTGAGCCGAGAAGAAATAAAAAAACAAAACAAAAAAAAACCCCAAAAAAACAAATGTACACATATTCAACGACCTCAGCGCGAGTCCTGCGAAGATACCCTGTCAATGAAAACCGCGTCCGCACATCACCACGCGGCTTTACGAACGCCCTACGACCTCCGGCCCCTGAGTCGAGGTTCAAGGTGAACACTAAATAAATCAAAAACACACAAACGAGGTAGTTTCGGTCCGGGACTGTAAGGGCTGCCAAAGGACGGGACGAACAGACGATTAGGACAAAAATTAAATAAAAGGACAGATTGAACTTAAAGGTTTAAGAAGTGAGGTAGAACCAAGGAATCGCCCTTACAATCCCAAAAACACACACACACACACACACACACACACACACACACACACACACAGAACAACCTGTTTCCACCTGGATGATGCAGGAACCAGAACCGGTACCTGGAACCATCCAAAAAAAGGGCAAACGAGAACTGTTTGAACTCTGTAGTATAAGAACCTATTAGAACCGGAACCAACTCCTGCACCGGGGTATCATAATGGTGGAAACAGACAGATGGACAGACGGACGGACGGACAGACGGACAAAATTAGACTAACATTAGCAACATCATTGCCATCAGGAAGTATCTGTTGTCATGACAATGGGGGGAACCCCCCATTATGTTCTCTAAGTGAGTAGCTATTAAATATATAAGTATCAGGTCGGAACCGCCTCCTGTGATTGGCTCCCATCAGGTCTGATCTCACGCTTCACATTGCTCGGACAATCTTGAAGAACATTTCCCGGTGGAGGGGAACTTTACCAAATAAGCCTTTGAACGGCGAACCACTAGACGACTAAATGCGCTTCACCGACACGCTGCTCCTCCTGAGCAGCAGGTGGCGACGTCATGGCTTCTAGCCGGATGGCGAGATGCGGCCCGCGGCCCTCGGTGGCCGAACATAAATCCCCCTCTAAGCCCGCGCTCAGGTTGCTGAGGTCCTGCTCGTCGTGCGAGTAGCGTCCCGAGTCGCCCGTCTCGTGGCTGCCCTCGCTGGTGTGCGAGCCCTCACTGTCTCCCCCTGCCGACCCCAGGAGGGAGTGCAGGCAGGACGGCGGCTGCAGTGTGGGGGAGCCCGATGACTCCAGTGAATACTGCAGTAAGGTGGATCCCGTGTGGTAGATCGGGGACGTGGTGGGGACCTGCACCCGCTGAGGAGAGTGGGGTCAAATAAATTAAATTAAATTAAATTAAATTAAATTAAATTAAATTAAAATAAAACATTTCAGTGTCCCGTCGTACGGAAGCGTAGCGTACCTTCTTATTGCTGCAAAACAGACTCCACCCATGTGTCTTGCTCCCCTCAGATGAGGCTCTGACCGGGCCGTTACTGTTAATGATCAGGTCCGTGCCCCCCTTTAAAGGTGAACAAGAGGAAAATCGGTGCTCGGTCCAAATGTAAACATCAAAAGCTAGAGAGGTGCATTTCCTAAAGACGACGTATAATAAAGCAATACAGGGGCGGCGGCAAGTTGGCTTAGTGGTTGGTATGTTCTCCTCTCAGTGCTAGGGATTCCCGGTTCGAATCCCCATCTGGGTGGAGTTTGCATGTCCTCCCCGTGTCCGTGTGGGTTTCCTCTCACAGTCCAAAAAACATGGATCAAGGCGAATTTAATTCTCCAAATTGCCCCATATAGAGTGTGTGCCCAGTGATCGATTGCCCCCCTGTCCTGGGTGTATCTGCCGCCCAGCGCCCGAAACGTTCTCCCCTGGATGGGCATGGGGAACCCAACCCCTCCACCCACCACCACGACCCTACTAGAGGATAAAGCGGAAGATAATGAATGGATGGAAAGCAATACAGTCAACAAGTCAAAAAGTGGGCGTGGTCAGGTAAGAGGGTGTCTACAAGTGTCTACTGTGGTAACATCAACGGTCGGGACAGTTTAGTGTTGAAACCACGTTGATATCGCAAACTATTTAAAAAATATATATATATTATGTATTTTTTATTGAGACTGGGAATTCTGGCTCGGAAAAATGGGAATATCTTGGGAACAGTTCGTCCGATTCCCTAGATTTTAATAAGCACTCATCTCGCCGATGAGCCGGACGTGTTCCGCGAAAATCGCGTCGATAGCTCGAAAGTTGCGGAAGAAATAAGAGTGAGAAAAAGAGTGGAACAATAAAAATCAGATAACAATGGTGTGACTGCCCTTACCTTCGCATCAATGAAGTGCTGACCCCTGGTGGACACCACGACCTCAGCACTCTCACTTGCATTCTCACCGGCCTGATGATGCACCATGGGCGGAGCCTGGCGTTCCCCGGCCCTGAAGACTTTGCAGGTGTAGGATTTCCTGTGACGCGATGGAAATGTGATGTCATAAATCGCATCGTCATGGAAACGCCGTTCTTAATGTTCCACAGATTCGGGAAGAACCTACTTGGCTTTCTCTCTGCACACGAGGACGAGGGCACAGACGATGATGCAGGCAAGGGCAATGCACACGCCCACCGTGATGCCCATGATGGAACTGTGGTCCAGATCCAAAAACGCTGCGGCAGGAACGCAAACTATTAACCATGAGCGACCACCTTAACGGAACCGTACAAAGGTAAGAACAACACCTACAACTACAGGGTGGGCGGGAAGGGCGGGTATGTCCCAATACGCAGTAGGCAAATCTAGTACCTACTGTTCTACCTACGGTGGTTTAAAACGCAGCCAAGGAAAAAATAAAAAAATATATTTTTTTTTTTTTATAAAAGTTTGAGAACACTGAAGCGTGTTGGTGGTTGGCACGCACCTGTGGAGTGGGCGGAGCCGTGTGGAGCGTGCACCGAGCGCGGTTTATCAGAACTGACGGTCAGTTCCACGGCGGGCGAGAACGGTCCATCTCCCATCTGATTGGACGCGGACACCTTCACCAAGTAGACGCTACCGGCGTGCAGGTTCTCCAGCAGCACCATGGTGACGCCTCCTAAACGCAAACCGTCGTGACCCTTAAATAATGGCACCCAACCTCAGCGTGGTCTTCCGACACTAACATTAGACCGTGCGTCCCACCTTCTTTCTGCAGGACTTGCCATTCGCCGGCCAGCCACGCCCTCCGCGACGCGTACAGGACGGTGTAGCGGGTCACGACCACGTCGGGCTCGTCGGGCGCCTTCCACGACACCAGGGCCGTGTCCGCTTCAATCAGGGTGACCTTAACACCCGCCGGCGGCAGGGCTGGAGCTGAGGAGGGGGGGAAACCAAGCAGCCAATCAGCATCCGGTAGGGGGATTTGATTAGTTACGCGTACGGTTTGATTCGTCGGCTGACCATCAGGTAACGTGCTCTGAAACACCACCGGACTCCAGGGGCTGGACAGCTCATCCACGTGCAGCCTGACGGCAAACTCGTAACGCGTGTTGGCCTGAAGGTCCTTCACTAGCAAACTCTGCTGCCCCCTACAGACAGACAGACGCCATGCAGGGAAACAAGAGGACAGGCGTCATTCACAGCACTCTCACCAATCCAGACTCTCTCTCTCTCGCTCTTTCTCTCTCCCTCTCCTAAAACTCACGTCTGGAAGTAGAGGACGAGCGAGGCGTTCTGCAGACCCACGGGGTTGCAGCGCACCGTGTAGTTGACCGTCAGCGTGCCGGTGAAGACCGGCCGGGCCCAGCGCAGGTGAATGGACGAGGAGCCGTTGGCCCGGGCGAAGACGTGATGTGGGGGGGGAGGAGGGGGCACCAAACGGTCGCGCACCGCTATCACAGAAACGCAGATGTTATAATATATAAATTAAGGTGGTGGAGTATGCTGTTTCAGTGTATTTTATCATTCATCCATCCATCATCTTCAGCTTTATCCTCTATTAGGGTCGCGGGGGAGGGGGGGTCTCCATGCCCGTCCAGGGGAGAACGTTTCGGGCGCTGGGCAGATACACCCAGGACAGGACGCCAATCTATCACTGGACACACACTGACTCACACAGACACACTCTATATGGGGCAACTTGGAGAATTCAGTTGCCCTTGATCCATGTTTTTTGGACTGTGGGAGGAAACCGGAGAACCCGGAGGAAACCCACGCGGACACGGGGAGAACATGCAAACTCCACCCAGATGGGGATTCGAACCGGAAATCCCTAGTGCTGAGAGGAGAACATGCCAAACCACTAAGCCACCGTGCCACTATATATATATAATTTATAGTTTAATATTCAATATTATATTTGAATATTTTATATTATATATATTCATAGTTGAGGGCGGCACAGTGGCTTAGTGGTTTAGCATGTTCTCCTCTCAGCACTAGGGATTTCCGGTTCGAATCCCCATCTGGGTGGAGTTTGCATGTCCTCCCCGTGTCCGCGTGGGTTTCCTCCAGGTTCTCCGCTTTCCTCCCACAGTCCAAAAAACATGGATCAAGTCAATTGAATTCTCCAAATTGCCCCATATAGAGTGTGTGTGTGTGAGTGAGTGTGTGTCCAGTGATAGATTGGCATCCTGTCCTGGGTGTATCTGCCCAGCGCCCGAAACGTTCTCCCCTGGATGGGCATGGGGAACCCCCCCTCGTGACCCTAATAGAGGATAAAGCGGGAGATAATGAATGGATGGATATTCATAGTTGTATATGTAGATGACATACTGTATTTTTATTTCAATTAATATTTAAGGTTTAACTTTAAAAGGTATTTATGTTTTTGTGACATAAATAATAATAATAATAATAATAATAATAATAATAATAAAAATGTCCTGAGCCATCATTTCGACGGCGTACTCACAGACGCATCCTGGGGTGCTGATGGTGCGGTCAGCCTGATACCCCTCGCCGATGAGGTTGAAGGCCAGCAGCTTCACGTGGTACTTCCTCCTCGGATCTGGAACCAAGAGAGACGAAGCCTCTGGGTCAATTACGCAACAGACAAAGGACGGCTGTCCATTCCGCCGTCCCCACGGACAATACGCTGTCCATCTCCCAGTTAGAAAACAAAACCCCCCCCCCCCTCAACCAGTGGTACACCCTCCCACCCACTCCACATGGCACTGGTCACTTTTCTTCTATTGTCCGGACACAAAGGTCAAATCGGTGGTCAAAAGATCATGGGAAAGAGGAGAGACGGGTCACACCGCATTTAACACGCGCTGTATCTGAAGTAGAACGAGGGCGGCACGGTGGCTTAGTGGTTTGGCGTGTTCTCCTCTAGCGCTAGGGATTCCCGGTTCGAATCCCAATCTGGTTGCAGTCCCCATGTTCTCCTCGTGTCCGCGTGGGTTTCCTCCGGGTTCTCCGGTTTCCTCCCACAGTCCAAAAACATGGACCAAGTCAATGGAGTTCTCCAAATTGCCCCATATAGAGTGTCTGTGTGCCCAGCGATAGATTGCCCCCCTGTCCTGGGTATATCTGCCCAGCGCCCAAAACGATGATTAAGCAGAAGAAAATGAATGGTTGCCCCAAATTGGCCCTACCTTAATTGCCCCATATAATGTGTGCATGTGTGTGCCCAGCGATGGACTGGTTCCCCGTCCTGGGTGCCCATAACACACACCCCTCGCTTTATTTTTGTTTAGTGTGAGTTGTGTCACTTGGTCTACAGTTTTTGTATTATTATTATATTATTATTTGTATTTTTCTTGACGATGCTGGTGCACTCTTAATTAATTAATTGTTATGTGTTTAATCGCGATTCATTGAAAAACGATTAATCGTCACATCCCTAATCTGTAGTATCCAGTGGTCAGTCTGTGATATTAATTCGGGGATGCTGATCAATAACACACCGCACCTTACGACTCCTAAAAAGTTAAGAAATCAGTTAACCCCCTGTCCTGTCAGTAGGTGTCGCTATACTTCCCCCCCCCCACACACTTTACTTTTTAATTATTTTATTTAAAATTATAACCTATCCCAGCACTCATGGAGGCTAAAGATGCTGAAATTATTGTAGATCAATCGTCAATCTTTACATGGCTCATATCCAAATTCCTACCCGGGGCAACTGTGACATTACTAATTAAGCTGAGCCACTAATTACACCTGAGTTCCGAGTCGTCGGGGGCGACGGCCCACCCACCGCACGCTCCCGGAGGTTCAGCCAGACTCCGTCCTGACTCTTCACGCTGCGTTTTGGAGACGAGAGGCACATCGGTATCCCTCACTAACCCCCCCCCCCCCCACCCCCCCCCAACCCCGCAGGAGGCTGAATGAAGCCGAGTGTTGCCGACCCCTGACCCCCACATTCTGGAGCTTTATCAGGGTTTGAACTTTGACCTCGGCCCCTGGCTCCAACAAACTCTTCCTCGGGTCTGAAATCCAGAAGACGTTCTGCTCGTTTCCGGTTGACGGAACTTCCGGCCGGGTCTTCGGCCGCACGAACCCGAAGAACTACGAGAACTTCTGAAGGTCTCGGTTTGTTGGTGTGAACTCTCAGAACTGCTCTCGGGTCAGAAAGAGGCGGGACTATAAATACAAAATCCTCCAGACGTACTGACAGCACACACATCACCTTTAACCTGGATGCACTTCTGCCTATATATATATATAGGCGGGTGGCTTACTCACGCGGACACGGGGAGAACGTGGAGATTCGAACCGGGAATCCTAGCGCTGAGAGGAGAACATTAAGCCACCGTGCCGCCCTATATATATATATATATATATATAAATAATTTATAGTTTAATATTCTCATAGTTGAGGGCGGCACGGTGGCTTAGTGGTTTTGCATGTTCTCCTCTCAGCACTAGGGATTCCCGGTTCGAATCCCCATCTGGGTGGAGTTTCCATGTTCTCCCCGTGTCCGTGTGGGTTTCCTCCGGGTTCTCCGGTTTCCTCCCACAGTCCAAAAAACATGGATCAATTTAACTGAGTTCTCTAAATTGCCCCATATAGAGTGTGTATGTGTGAGTGAGTGTGTGTCCAGCGATGGATTTGCGTCCTGTCCTGCGTGTATCTACCCAGCGCCCGAGACGTTCTCCCCTGGATGGGCATGGGGAACCCCACCGCGACCCTAATAGAAGATATATATAATAATGAGATAATAATGAATGAAAATATATATATATATATGGTGGCACGGTAGCTTAGTGGTTTAGCATGTTCTCCTCTCAGCGCTACGGAATCCCAATCTGGGTGGAGTTTGCATGTCCTCCCCATGTCTGCATGGGTTTCCTCCGGGTTCTCCGGTTTCCTCCCACAGTCCAAAAACATGGATCAAGGTCAATTGAGTTCTCCAAATTGCCCCATATAGAGTGTGTCTGTGTGAGTGAGTGTGTGTCCAGTGATAGATTGATAGATTGCCCCCCTATCCTGGGTGTATCCGCCCAGCGCCCGAAACGTTCTCCCCTGGATGGGCATGGGGAACCCCCCCCCCCATCATATATATATATATGATGCTGACAGATTACCTGAAGGGAATCCAGTGTGTGTGTGTGTGTGTGTGTGAGTCACTTAGAACATACAGTTAATTAAAGTTCTACAAGTATTCTCATCGTTCATAGTCTGGGACGATACAGGAACCTTTTTATGGTTCCTAGAACGGTCAGCAGAAGTGACCTTTGGGTTCCCATTAAAGAACCACGAGTTCCATTTCCCTCCCACCGGTTATCCCCCCCCCCGCTGACCGGAGATCAGCCCGCCCTCCCGTTCTCCCGTTGTTCTCACCCCCGAACTGATCTGAACGTCAGATGCTGACCCAGCTGGATGACCTCGCTCCGGCCACAGATGCCCGCCGCCGCCGCCGCAAAGCATGATGGGTCTCTCCCCCAAACGGACGCGGGCCGGCGTTCGAAGCACACGGCAAACGCTCCGCGGCCTTTAAGGCTTTTTTCGGGAAGGCCGGAGGTCAGAGGTCAGCGGGAGAGCTCGGGGGAAGAGTGGAGGAAGTGTTGACTAGAAGACAGAGGGGGGGGGGGGGGGTGAAGAAGACGAGGAACGCTGGGATCTGAAAAGAGCCTCCTAAATCTGTCACCCAGCGGTTCCTCTGTCAATAGAGCTCATAAACCAGCCCCCCTCCCCCCACAGCCCCCCCCCCCACATTGTTTCACTGAACTAATCACGCCCCCCCCCCCCCCCCCCCCCCCCCACCCCCTGCAGGGTCACTGATAGGAAGCTGAATCGGCAAAATTACAAAAAGTTGTGGTCCACCGCTAAAGCCCCGAAAAGCTGCTTACCGAGACCTCCGATGGTGTGCTGGTTGGCGTGGGGGGGCAGCTGGATGGGGGCACTCTCAGGCCGGGTCTCCTCGTGGTAGAACAGCCGGAACCCCTGCAGTCCAGCGACGGAACCGCCTGCGGACAGACGCCAGCGCACGGCCAGGGTGGTACAGTTCAGGGTCTCCAAGTGCAGCTCCGGAGCCGGGGGTACTGCCAGGGAAACGAGGGAGAGGCGGAGTTAGGGTTAGCCGAAACTGGGCTAAAGTGTGTCCTCCCCCGGATGGGGTTCCCCCGCGACCTAAAACAGGACCAAGCAGAAGACGACGAATGAATTTTCAGATGCTCACCTTCTCGGCTGGAGGTTTTGGGGGTCTTGTGGGAGGTCCAGGCACACGGCTCCCCCCAGCCCGCCCCGGTGGAGGCAGCGATCCGCAGCAGGTAGACCGTATCGGGCTGGAGACCGTCCAGCAGGTGATGCGTCTCGTCGGCCGAGAGTTCCAACTGCGTGCCGGTCCCCTCGGCGCCGGTGCGGTACCAGAGACGGTACGCCGTGACGCCGCCGCGGCTCAGCTTCGGCGCCAGCGGCTGCCACGACACCTGGATGTCCGTGGGGCTGTGGCTGGTCAGGGACAGCTCGGGAGCACGCAGGGGAACTGCGAACGGGAGCGTTTCAAATACGCTTTAATTCACGAAACGGAAACCGCGGTCCTCCTCTCACCTCGCCAACACCAAACACGAAAGCACGTGACGCGGCGGAACGAAACATCTGAGATTCCACAGAGGACTCACCGTCCTCTAGGGGTGAGCTGCAATATTCGACGATTCGACGATTCGATTCGGAGAACCGTAGTCGACTATGAACCTCATAGTCGAATGTACCGTTTTGACCACATGGGGGCGCCCATGGCTGCTGCTAAGCATTAGTTTTTACATGAAACGTCTTTGTTTTCGTTATATATATAGCCTTTTGTCAAATAAAATCATCCTAATTTCTGTTAATATTTGTTTTAATGATGTGTGCGCTTTAACCATTTACGGTGCTCTAAAAAAAAAAACAAGTAAAATATTAAAAAATAAAATCTTTTTTAAAAACCACGCTTATAGCTCCATCTTGTGGTGAAATTTTAACTGATTCGACTATCAGTCGACTATAGGGAAAATCTGACGAATCAGATTCGACTATGAAAATCCTTAGTTGAAGACACCCCTACCGTCCTCCATGGTGCGCTGGACCACGTTGTCGGACATGCGGCTGGCTCCCATTGGCATGTAGGCTACGATGTAGAAGGTGTAGTTCTGCGCTGGCTCCAGGTCGTCGATGATGTAACGCGTCGTGTCGTTGCCGATGACCACTTGGTATTCCTCGTTGTTCAGACCTGCGGTTGTTAGAACGCGGTTGAGTACCGGACACACGGCCGCGCTGATGGTTTGGTGCTTTACTGTCACTTTAACACGTGGTAATAGTAACATTTATAAATATTGTAAATATTAAAAACATACATACACTACTGTAGGGGAATTCAGGTAGGGGCAATTAGAAACAATTCACCTTGAATCCATGGTTTTTTGGACTGTGGGAGGATCCGGGGAAAACATGCAAATACCACCCAGATTGGGATTCACACCCGGATCCTGAGCCACTGTGCCCCCCATACGTGGCATCAGTACAGTACAGTAAATAAGTACAGTACAGGGGTCATGGGGGGGGGGGGGGGTTCTCCGTCCCTATCCAAGGGAGAACATTTCGAGCGCTGGGCAGATACACTCAGGACAGGAGGACAACCTATGCTGACACACATTTACACACACACACACAACTATATGGGGCAATTTAGAGCATTGAATTTACCTTGAGTCTATGTTCTTGGACTGCGGACATGGGGAGAACATGCAAACTCCACCCAGATTGGGATTCGAACCAGGATCCCCAGCAATGAGAGGCAAATGTGCTGACCACTAAGCCACCGTGCCACACAATTGGGGCAATTAGAGGAAGCTAATTCACCTTAAATCTATGTACAGTACCTTAAATCTATGTACAAATCTATGCAAGTAAGTACAGTACAGTCTTCTAATAGGGTCATGGAGGGGGGGGGTTCTCCATCCCCATCCAAGGGAGAACATTTCGAGCGCTGGGCAGATACACTCAGGACAGGAGGCCAACCCACACACACACACACACAACTATATGGGGCAATTTAGAGCATTGAATTCACCTTGAGTCCATGTTTTTGGACTGTGGGAGGACACTCATGTGGACACGGGGAGAACATGCAAACTCCCAGATTGGGATTCGGACCCAGATCCCCAGCACTGAGAGGCAAATGTGCTAACCACTAAGCCACCGTGCCACCCAATTGGGGCAATTAGAGACAGCCAATTCACCTTAAATCTGTTTTTTGACTGTGGGAGGAAACTGGAGAACCTGGGGGAAAAAAAAAAAAAAAAAAAAAAAAAAAAAAAAAACCCATGCAGACATGGGGAGAACATGCAAATTCCACCCAAATGGGGATTCGAACTTTGATTCTGAACCACAGCGCCCCCTATACGTGGCATCAGCACAAAACTCATATGAATTGACATTCTAATTTCTGACTAAAACGTCTCAATCTATAGAGAGGGGCAGGATGCCAGAGTCCCCCCCCCCAACCCCGTGAGCCCCCCCCCCCCACCCCCCGCGTCCCTGTTAATCAGCACATAATTGCTTAATCACCCCCCCGTTCAGCGCCCTTTCTTCCTCTTCGTTAATTCGGTGCTCTTTTGCCGGTAATGAAGCAGTGTGCTTATTCTAATCGGGCCCCTTCGCACAAGGGACGTGTCAACTCCATCAAATCGGTCACGCCTCTTTAAACAGCTCCAGCTAAAATTCCACACGCCGGCTTTCTCACACGGCCCGGGGTCCGCCATCGAGCCTTAATTAGCTTAGACGAAGCAAAGCGGACAAAGGCGGCCCGGGCAGGAGCCGGGGCCCTCGGTTTTAAAGTCGACAAAACAAAACAGATCCGGCCTCGTTCGCAAGCTGAATGTAAATAATAATAATAATATAATAGTGATATAAAAGACATGAGGACGCATCATACGTGAATTTTAGAAGTCCCCGCACATGGACAGGACAACCACGTGCGTCCAGTGATGTGGGAACAGTTTGGGGAAGGTCCATTTCTATTCTTATACCAACAGGATTACCGTCCCTCGCTATAGAATGGTTGATTATTAAGCCTAAAAATATGTAAATAATTATATATATATATATATATGGCGGCACGGTGGCTTTAGTGGTTTAGCACGTTCGCCTCTCAGCGCTAGGGATTCCCGGTTCGAACCCCCATCTGGGTGGAGTTTCCATGTTCTCCCCGTGTCAGCGTGGGTTTCCTCCGGGTTCTCCGGTTTCCTCCCACAGTCCAAAAACATGGATAAAGTCAATTGAATTCTCAAAAATTGCCCCATATAGAGTGTGTCTGTGTGAGTGAATGTGTGCCCAGCGATGGATTGGCGCCCTGTCCTGGGTCTATCTGCCCAGCGCCCGAGACGTTCTCCCCTGGATGGGCATGGGGAACCCCACCGCGACCCTAATAGAGGATAAAGCGGGAGATAATGAAATGAATGAATGAATATATATATATATATATATATATATATATATATATATATATATATATATATATATATACATACATACACACACACACACACACAGTATACACATATATATATATATATATATATATATATATATATATATATATATATATATATATATATATATATGTATATATATTATATATATATATATATATATATTTTTTTTTTCATTCATTCATTATCTCCCGCTTTATCCTCTATTAGGGTCGCGGGGGGGGGCGCTGGGCAGATCCATCACTGGGCACACACTCACTCACACAGACACACTCTATATGGGGCAATTTGGAGAAATCAATTGACCTTGATCCAAGTTTTTGGACTGTGGGAGGAAACCGGAGAACCCGGAGGAAACCCACGCAGACACGGGGAGAACATACTACGTTGCTGGGGTCTTTGAAAACGCAACACTTGCAATAAATGAACCAAAGAAAGAACATAGACAAATATAAAACAAAAAAACGCCGCCAAATGACGACTATGTCCAAAATGACGGCAACCCTCAAATAAATAAATAAATAAATAGGGGCAATTTGGAGCACACAAACACACCCTATATGGGGCAATGTAGAGCATTCAATTTACCTTAAATCCATGTATTTGAAACCCATGCAGACACGGGGAGAACACCCAGAGGAAATCCCATTGGGATTGGGATCCCCAGCACTGAGAGGAGAACATGCCAACCACTAAGCTGCCATGCCGTCCAGCGGACTTTCGGCCGTCAGCCTCAATGGATGAAAATTTGATGACGCAGCACTTCAAGAGTTTTATTCAGCGCCATTATCACGAGTCTGACCAACACCTCATGAAAGGACGGATTGCGTTTCAGCACCGGTCCTTAAAGTCCACTGAGGTGTGAAAAGTTCTGCCCAAAAGTTCGCAGCCTTCATTCTGCTGGTTCGGAACCGAAGCAACCAACCAGAAAGCAACCATCTCCCACCAGAAAAGAGAAGTTCTAAACAATAAAAGTCTCTCTTTTTTGTCCCCCACATGGCGGCAGGTGTTTCCTGCACTCACGTTCTCGTCTCCCGGCTTTCAGGACGGATAATTGGGGCAGACGGGACGAGAGCTCTTGTCAGAAAATGACTTTTATAAAGAATAAGGGGGCAGTGGGGTGAAACGGCACACAGGAGGCTGGCACTGCAAAGCCTGCCCGGTTCCCATGATGCCGAAGTCAGAACCAATCGAGGGCCGGCGGAGGAAGTGTGGGGTGACTGCCGGTCAGGTGGCGCGGCGCGGGGACCGGCGCGGAAGTGCGCGGCATTGTGGACCGGCACTCGGCGCGGTGAAAAGACGCCACTTTGGGGAAAATACACAATGGCGACAAACGGCAGAGCGACAAAGAGAAGGTTCTCAAAAGCTCAACGGCTGGAAATCCCAAATCAGAACGAGATCCGGGGATTAAATGCACACTCCAGCACTTCTGCCGTTACCCATGAGCCTCGGCTTCCCATTCTAGAACCACAGGCGTCGACGCGGGAGTTGTGTCCTGATTCTCTGCCGTTAACACAATGTGCACAAAGGTTCTTACAATTCCAATTGTTGCGTTCCGGCACACGGAACCCCCTTTAATTCTGAGAAACGTTCTAAATCCATCCATTATCTTCAGCTTTATTCTCTATTAGGGTCGCGGGGGGGGGAGGGGGGGGGTTCCCCATGCCCATCCAGGGGAGAACGTTTCGGGCGCTGGGCAGATACACCCAGGACAGGACGACAATCTATCACTGGACACACACTCACTCACACACACACACACTCTATATGGGGCAATTTGGAGAACTCAATTCACTTGATCCATGTTTTTGGACTGTGG
>JAFMOC010000217.1:732500-740000 GCA_019802505.1 Corydoras sp. C115 | reverse complement strand
GGGAGAACATGGAAACTCCACCAAGATGGGGATTCGAACCGGGAACACCTAGTGCTGAGAGGAGAACATGCTAAACCACTAAGCCACCGTGCCACCCTCAATCTCTTGTTCGTACCATCAAACTCCAACATGCATCCAATTTACATAAACTCTGTTACGTTTGTTGAAATGGTACCCCCTATTTTTAAAAATTATTTAGTATTTAGTAATACTCTATTTGGGGCAATTTGGAGAACTCAATTGACTTGGTCCATGTTTTTTTGGACCAAGTCAATTGAGTTCTCCAAATTGCCCCATAAAGAGTGTGTGTGTTTGTGAGTGAGTGTGTGCCCAGTGATAGATTGGTGTCCTGTCCTGGGTGTATCTGCCCAACGCCCGAGACGTTCTCCCCTGGATGGGCATGGGGAACCCCCCTCGCGACCCTAATAGAGGATAAAGCGGGAGATAATGGAATGGAACAGAGCTCGTCAGCTGCTGAAGATCAAACCTCAATGAGAAACAGAACGAAGCCTGGATGTTCTCAAAGAGAACAAGTTCTTCTCTTTATCCCCGGGTTAGAATAACACAACCCCGTATTGACCGGGAGAAAGAGAGAGAGGGCTGAGAACAAAGAGAGTGAAAGGTGATACAGTAGCGCCGTATCAGATAACCAAATAAGAACCAAAAGGTCTTTGGATAAACATCCACACATTGGATCTCGCAGCAAGACCACACTGTCCTTTTGGTGGCCTCGACCCCTCACCCTTTTCCAGGACCGCTCTCAAACTACAGAACAGGACCCGTTCTGGTACCAACTGGATCGAAGGGCCCTGGAAAAACCGAAATCTTCACAAATCAAAATAAAAATTTCTTGTTTTTGACGAACAGATTTCTTCATAAGATAGATGATCTAGTTTTTAGAAACTTTCTTGATGACATTGTAAATTTTTTTTCTTGATGTGTTGATTTTCTCATTTTTTGACGTACGATAGGAGGTCTTATCTTCTGCTTTATCCTCTAGTAGGGTCGCGGTGGGGTTCCCCATGTCCTTCCAGGGGAGAACGTTTCAGGTTCTGGGCAGATACACCCAGGACAGGGCGCCAGTCCATCACTGGACACACACACACTCTATATGGGGCAATATGGAGAATTCAATTCACTTTGATCCATGTTATTGGACTGTGGGCGGAAACCGGAGAACCCGGAGGAAACCCATAAGGACATGGGGAGAAAATGGAAACTCCACCGGGATTGGGATTCGAACCGGGAATCCCTAGAGCTGAGGAGAACATGCCAACCACTAAGCCACCGTGCCGCCCGCTAATTATTATAATACATTATATTTGATTACATTTGATTTCAAACAGCGACACGGTGGCTTAGTGTTTACCACGTTCGCCTCTCAGCGCTCCTGGATGTGTCTGCCCAGCGCCCAAGACGTTCTGCCCTGGATGGACAGGGGGAACCCCCACCGCGAACCTAATAGAGGATAAAGGGATTCCCGGTTCGAATCCCCATCTGGGTGGAGTTTCCATGTTCTCCCCGTGTTTGCATGGGTTTCCTCCGGGTTCTCCGGTTTCCTCCCACAGTCCAAAAACATGGATCAAGTCAAGTGAGTTCTCCAAATTGTCCCATATAGAGTGTGTGTGTGTGAGTGATTGTGTGTCCAGTGATAGATTGGCGTCCTGTCCTGGGTGTATCTGCCCAGCGCCTGAAACGTTCTCCCCTGGATGGGCATGGGGACCCCCCCCCCCCCCGCAACCCTAATAGAGGATAAAGTGGGAGATAATGAATGAATGTATGATTTCAAACAACCTACAAGTATTCCAACACAATAATTGGGGTTAGACAACAGGAGCCCTACAGTAGAGCAAAAAGGGTTAAGGGCCTATCGCAAGGGCCCATATGAGAACTTGGTGGGGTATAACTGTATAAGAGGCAAAAAAGAAATTGTATAAGAGGCAAAACAATGCGACCAAGTGCATCGATCACAAATAATTTAAGACTCAACTATACGAAACGGCGACACCACAGGACGCAAAAATTAAAATATTAATGCATTAATATATTAAACTCGTCCCTACTTCACCCGGGCAAAGTGATGACGTATACTGCAATTGGTGTAAACGTTAATTTACGTATAATTGGTCGCTTCTTGGTTGAATTTTATAGCATTCAATTTTATTTAATTTATTGAAATAGAACCAACCTCTCTCTCCACCAATCACCACTGCTGCTGCTCCAACCAGGTCCAGGTGGCGAGACATCGTAATCAGCTTTTTGGTGTTTTGTAAAGAGTATATAAACCTCCACAGGCTCCCAAAGAGTAAGGATGTTAAATGCCGAGGTCATCGAAGCACCGCCGTTGATTTGTATTAGGACTTAAAATACAGTATTAGGTTTATTTGTATTATATTATAAAACTATATATAGAAGCATAACGCAACTGTAGATCTACACTTAAAACGTTACAGTACATGTCTGCTGTTTCCACATTAAATTGTATTTAAATTGTATGTAAGTCGTCTTTGATTTGTTTAAACCTTTCACAGTCTGCAGTTTCTTTCCGCGACACGTTCCTACGATCTGTTACAACCGGGTTAAAGACGCCGCAAACCTCAGAACGACACTTTGGGAGGTGTTTAACGAGCCATTTAACGAACAACATCCAATAAACATAGACGTTAATTGGGTCCAATAGATACGTCGCTTTTGGAACATAAATCACGTCACATCAGATTCCTCATTAAACTAATTATTTCTGATTCGAAGCTTCAATTCGACGGAAACTTTGCCAGAGTTCAGACGGCTGTAAAGGTTTCGACCGAAAAGCCGTACCTCGCTCTGGCTGTGTGTGTTTGTCGTGATGAACGGAGCTCAAACGTGAGATGTCCGGTGTTAGGATTTCAGACAGAAGACAGGGTTGATACAGCGCCCCCTGGAGCAATGAGGGTGAAGGGCCTTGCTCTAGGACCCACAGTGGGAGCCTCTGTGGCTCTGGAATTAGAACCCACAACCTTCAGACACCTTAATCATGGAGGTACCACTCCCTCACCACACCCACATTAAGGGCAGTTTCAGGAACCAGCATTGTGACCCTGAAGGTCCCCGGTTCGATTCACGGTCACACACTTTACTCAGTGTGTGTGTGTGTGTGTGTGTGTGTGTGTGTGTGTGTGTTTCACTGGGTTAAATGTGTATAACGCCACATATACACAGTATATTTTGGCTTTAGTTAAGTCTCTATATTTGGGGTTTCAGCCCAGCGTTCTTTAAATGTGCCAAAGTTTTTTTGGTGTTTTTTTTGGTGTTTGTAGGTTCCGGCAGGTTTCGGCGCCTCGTTGGTAAAAAGCTGTAAATGTGTTTAATGAGCGTGAGGTACAAACTGCACTCGTTTGACCAAAACTCCAAACGCACCGAAAGCCGTACCTCGCTCGAGCCGTGTGTGTTTATTATGATGAACGGAGCTCAAACGTGAGATGTCGGGTGTTAGGATTTCAAAGAGGAGACAGGGTTGATACAGCGCCCCCTGGAGCAATGAGGGTGAAGGGCCTTGCTCTAGGACCCACAGTGGTAGCCTCGGTGGCTCTGGAATGAGAACCTACAACCTTCAGACTCCTTAATCACGGAGGTACCACTCCCTCACCACACCCACATTAAGGGCAGTCGTCGGCCTGGGGTTGAGGAACCAGCATTGTGACCCTGAAGGTCCCCGGTTCGATTCACGGTCACACACTTTACTCCGTGTGTGTTTCGATGGGTTAAATGTGTATAATGCCACATATACACAGTACACACACGCAGTTATGCATTTCGTCTTTAGTTAAGTCTCTATATATTTGGGGTTTCAGTCCAGCGATATTTAAATTTCCTAAAGTTTTTTTGGTGTTTTTTTGGTGTTTGGTGTTTATTATGATGAACGGATCTCAAAAGTGAGATGTCAGGTGTTAGGATTTATTGGACACTTTTATCCAAAGCGACTTACAAGCTGAGCACAGGGTTCATCACAACATCCCTGGAGCAATGAGGGTTAAGGGTCTCGCATCAAGAACCCACAATGGTAACTTCAGTGGACCTGGGATTTGAACCCCCAACCTTCAGATTGATAGGCCAACCACTAATCACTGAGCTACCACACCCTCACCACACCCACATTAAGGGCAGTCGTAGGCTGCAGCTCCCCCTGAAGCAATGAGAGTGAAGGGCCTTGCTCTAGGACCCACAGTGGTAGCTTGAGTGGCTCTGGAATGAGAACCCACAACCTTCAGACACCTTAAATCACTGAGCTACCACTCCCTCACCACACCCACATTAAGGGCAGTTTCAGGAACCAGCATTGTGACCCTGAAGGTCCCCGGTACGATTCACGGTCACACACTTTACTCAGTGTGTGTGTGTGTGTTTCGTCTTTAGTTAAGTCTCTATATTTGGAGTTTCAGCCCAGCGTTCTTTAAATTTGCCAAAGTTTTTTTGGCGTTCGGTTTCGGCGCCTCGTTGGTAAAAATCTGTAAATGTGTGTAACGAGCGTGAGGTACAAACTGCACTCATGAGGGTGAAGGGCCTTGCTCTAGGACCCACAGTGGGAGCCTCAGTGGCTCTGGAACGAGAACCCACAACCTTCAGACACCTTAATCACTGAGCTACCACTCCCTCACCACACCCACCATTAAGGGCAGTCGTAGGCCTGGGGTTGAGGAACCAGCATTGTGACCCTGAAGGTCCCCGGTTCGATTCACGGTCACACACATTACTCAGTGTGTGTGTGTGTGTGTGTGTGTTTCGTCTTTAGTTAAGTCTCTATATTCAGGGTTTCAGCCCAGCTTTCTTTAAATATGCCAAAGTTTTTTTGGTGTTTGTAGGTTTCGGCAGGTTTCGGCGCCTCGTTGGTAAAAATCTGTAAATGTGTGTAACGAGCGTGAGGTACAAACTGCACTCGTTTGTCCGAAACCCCAAACGCAGCGAAAGCTGTACCTCGCTCTGGCTGTGTGTGTTTATTATGATGAACGGATCTCAAACGTGAGATGTCAGGTGTTAGGATTTCAAACAGCGGGGACTCTGCCTTTAAAGCCCGAGCAGCGTGGGTAACCCTGACGAGCGGCGGGAGATGTTTTCACGGAGTGCGGACCCCGCTGGGCCTGTTGCACCTCGGAGGCCGCGGTAAAAGGTCCGGTTTCGGTTTTCACGGGGGGAAACGGTACGCCGCCGCCGAGCAGAGCCGATGGAGATGCTTCCGGAAGCCTGCATCGTATTAACCTCGGCTTTCCTGCCTGTTCTGCCCTGCGGCTCCACTTCAGCGCGGGGTGAGAGGGCAGTACACAGTACACACACACAGTTACGCAGTTCGGCTTTAGTTAAGTCTCTATATTTGGGGTTTCAGCCCAGCGATCTTTAAATATGCCAAAGTTTTTTTTGGTGTTTTTGGGTTCGTTGGTCCATCCATCCATTATCTTCTGCTTTATTCCCTATATTAGGGTCGCGGGGGGGGGTTCCCCATGCCCATCCAGGGGAGAACGTCTCGGGCGCTGGGCAGATACACCCAGGACAGGACGCCAATCTATCGCTGGGCACACACTCACTCACACAGAAACACTCTATATGGGGCAATTTGGAGAATTCAGTTGACTTGTCCATGTTTTTGGACTGTGGGAGGAAACCGGAGAACCCGGAGGAAACCCACGCGGACACAGGGAGAACATGGAAACTCCACCCAGATGGGGATTTGAACCGGGAATCCCTTTATCCTCTATTAGATTCGCGGTGGGGGTTCCCCCTGTCCATCCAGGGCAGAACGTCTTGGGCGCTGGGCAGACACACCCAGGACAGGACACCAATCTATCACTGGGCACACACTCACTCACACAGACACACTCTATATGGGGCAATTTGGAGAATTCAGTTGACTTGTCCATGTTTTTGGACTGTGGGAGGAAACCCACGCAGACACGGGGAGGACATGGAAACTCCACCTATATTGGGATTCGAACAGGGAATCCCCAGCACTGAGAGGAGAACATGCCAAACCACTAAGCCACCGTGCCGCCCTCGCCTCGTTGGTAAAAATCTGTAAACGTGTTTAACGAGTGTGAGGTACGAACTGCACCCTTTGGACTTTTCGTCGCCCCGCTTCGCTCGTGTGCGGTGCTAAACGGCAGCGAAGGATCGGGATTCTGGGTTTCATTGTCCGCCGTCTTTAGAGGGAAGGGTTTTCGGGATAAGTGGATTAAGAAGGAGCTGAGTTGACCACTTCTTGGGGCGGCCCCTCATTATCCTAAAGCGCAGGACGAGAGTGGACCGAGATCGGGGCGAGATTGAGTGGAAAAACTCCACTCCGGATAATCTGACAGACAGATTCGCTTTTAACGTAAGAGCATTAAGACTGATCCCGGATCAGAGCCTGAGGGGGAGAAAGAAAAAAAAAAGAGAAACAAAAAACCTGCTCTATACATCAAGTCGCGTTAAAATAATAATTCCAAACCGTTTGCGCTCCCCCGTCCCGCGTCGTGGGGGAAAGAATGCGGCGCTTGGACTAAAGACGCTCCGCAAATCAATCGGCCGTCAGGATAAGTGAGCGAGCGTCCAAAGAGCCACTCAGCGGCCAATCGCGGCCCGGACCGCGACCCACTTCAAACACCCTTTTGCCCCCCAGCCTTATGGCCGGCATGGGGGATGGGGCATGGGAGAGGGCAGGAGGCTTCCGAGGTCGAGAAAGAATTCTCGGACAAGCCCACCGGCGTAAATCACTGCGTCTGACTCCGTCCGGGTCTGAGAGGACGTCAGTTTGACCGCTGGACGTTCCTGATGAACCCTGGAGCTGTAATGATTTCTAGGTCATTAGAACTTTATTTCATCTCTCTAAAAGTTATATAAAAAATATACACGCGGTGATTAATAACTTAATAAATAATAAAACTTCACTTAAATATAACTTAATGCCGTTTTATTTATTAATTTATCATCAAGCTGTATTATTTATTTATTTATTTATTTATTTGGATGGAGGTCAGATCAGGGTACAGCAAACACTCCCCCGACATCCAGCTCACCCCACGCTCTGCTGGTATGTTCCTGATTGAGAACTTTACACCCCCCCCCCTCCCCACTCCCCTCCACTTTTTCGGCTCCCGGCCTGCGAGCCCTTTAGCGATCTGCGCCGACCTCTGACCCCTCCGACCGCTGTCCATAGAAAACCATGGAAACCTTTCATCTCCGTCGTGGAAGGAAATTGAGTTGGAGGTGCTACCCGGAGGTCCCGTCCCCTCAGAATGCGTGTTCGTGTTAAAGATGTCCTCTAAGTGACATGTCCATTAAGCAGCTTGACGTTAAAGTCACTTTAGCGGAACGGCGAGCTCTCTTCTCCCGAATCGTCACGTCGTGTATTTAAACTAAATTAAAGTATTTTTTTTTAGTATTGCTGCTACTTTTTAAGCACGTACAGACCCTTTCTAAAAAATTTGGTGATTAACTTCCTTCATCAGGGGCGGCACGGTGGCTTAGTGGTTTAGCATGTTCTCCTCTCAGCGC
>JAFMOC010000217.1:715000-730000 GCA_019802505.1 Corydoras sp. C115 | reverse complement strand
TGATTGAATGACCCCAGCTGTAAGCTGTACCTAATAAAACGGCCGGTTCGTGTTTACTCATATTATTGTTTAGTGTTTTGTATGTTCTCCTCTCAGCACTGGGGATCCGGGTTCCAATCCCAATCTGGGTGGAGTTTGCATGTTCTCCCCGTGTCCACGTGGGTTTCCTCCGGGTTCTCCGGTTTCCTCCCACAGTCCAAAAACATGGATTCAAGTTGAATTGGCTGCTCTAAATTGCCCCTATATAATGTATGTGCGCGTCTGGGTGAGTGTGCCAAGCGATAGATTGGCACCCTGTCTTGGGTGTATCTGCCCAGCGCCCGAAACTCTGGCTGGGCATGGGCTACCCCCCCCCACCTGCGACCCAAATAGGATTAAATGGACGATCAGATAATTTCTTTTATGGAATATTCAGTGGGGCGGCACGGTGGCTTAGTTGGTTGGCATGTTCTCCCCTCAGCAGTCGGGATCCAGGTTTGAATCTCAATCTGGGTGGAGTTTGCATGTTCTCCCCGTGTCCACGTGGGTTTCCTCTGGGTTCTTCCTCCCACAGTCCAAAAACATGGACCAAGGTCAATTGAATTCTCCAAATTGCCCCATATACAGTAGAGTGTGTTTGTGTGAGTGAGTGTGTGTCCAGCGATGGATTGGCGTCCTGTCCTGGGTGTATCTGCCCAGCACCTGAAACGTTCTCCCCTGGATGGGCATGGAGAACCCCCCCATCCGTGACCCTAATAGAGGATAAAGCTGAAGATAATGAATGGATGGAATATTCAGTCATCTCATGACACTAACGAACAGTATTTTGTTTTATCCGTCGTCGGTTGAAGCCACGTTAAACGAGTCTCTGACGTCACGTCTGCGTTTCCGCGGTTAGTATTTCTCAGCTAGCTGCCGATTTTACGATCACTTTGTGAGATGGCGTCTCCACTCTAAACGTCCTCTTAAAACAAGGCAGTAAACACTGCGGCCCTGCGCCGGCTGCACTTACACCCCATTACCTCATTACTATAAAGTAAGCATGACGCAATTAATCGTGATTAGAAACGTCACAATTAATTAAATCTTAAGCACCCCTCATCATCTTCATGGCGACATTCATAACAATAACATGTGTTCTGCGGGTAACCGGAACCTTAGACCAAGTGACGCTCGTTTCTCTGTTTAATTAAACCCTAGTGTTCTTTAAAAATGGATTTAATTCTGTATTTTAAGAGACACTTTGATTTTAACCAATAAGTTTTGGATTTTGGGCGGCATGGTGTCTTAGCGGTCAGCCTGTTCTCCTCTCAGCCCTGGGGAGCCAGGTTCGAATCCCAATCTGGGTGGAGTTTCCATGTGTTTCTGAGTGGGTTTCCTCCGGGCTCTCCTGTCCTTCCACAGTCCAAAAACGTGGTTTCAAGGTGAATGGAATGCTCTAAATTGCCCTTTGTAGTGTGTCAGTATCAGATTTATTTCTCACATATGTAGATATACATTGTACAGCCAGCAGTGAAATTCTTTCCTGACGTCTCCACATAGTTTAAATTTAAGAGGGTAAAAAAAATAGAATAAAGAAAATAAAAAAATAAAATTTAACTATGTATTTACACTAAAATTTGAAAATAGGAGAACTGTACAATTATTGCACTAACAGATATGAACTGAAATGGTCTCATAAGTTAAAATGAGTTGTGCTGTGGGTGGGATTATGTCCGTTTAGTCCTGGTTCAGGGTTCGAATCGCCCTGACTGTGTGCCCATTTGATAGATTAACGCCCTGTCCTGGGTGTATCTGCCCAGCGCCCGAATTGTCAGAGTTGGATGGTGAGGTTGCCCCACCAGGCGACATTCATCACTAGAACGTCGTGAACGAGTCGGAGTGTATTTTGAAAACACAGAGTGAAGGCAGGAGGGGCCAGATCCAGAGAATGTCCTGAAGATCAGAGTCAGGGCCGTGTACTGATTGTAGCAGCTAGGGGGAGCCAATGGAGCGAGAGGAAAGGTGGAGTCACATGAGTTTGCTCGGGTTTTAGGTACGATACTTGTACGGGCTTCGAATAAAAGTATTGTATTGTACAAATTATCGTAATAATTTAGGTAATAATTCATCATAAAAATTGTTAACGGCTTCCGAATATCTTCCTTCATAGCTACTTAAGCCAATTACCAACACGACAAATTAAATAACCAACAACTAATCAATCGATCGCACCTCAGCGCTGTTGTGTACATCGCCCTCGGGTTTCAGCTCAGGACGTCTCTACGGCGTTTCTTAAAGCCTCCTGTAAAAGTATTTGCCCTCGTCCACCAAACGTACATGAACGCACGCGAACACGTATTTATTCCCTAAATAAAAGCGCCGTGCTGATGAATGGGGGTCACTACCCGACAACGCAACCTCCACCCGGCTCCAAACCTCCCAAACCTGAGCGCCCTCATTTACACACCAATGGGGGCTTTCTCTCTGGATCGTTCCTGGCTTTGCCCCACCGTCCTGCGGAGAGCGTTACACCTCCCCCCCCCACCAAAAACAAAAAGTCTAATCAGCTGCAAAGTTTTCTTCTTTCGTCGTTACATTTATGCTAATTTTATCATACCTTTTAAAAAGTACAAAAAAAAAGTGTTCTGAAGTAGGGCTGCAACAACAAATCGATAAAATCGATAAAAATCGATTATTAAAAGTGTCGATAATTAATTTTTCTATGAGACCGGCAGTGGACGACTCCGGGTGTGTTTTTGGTTATTCTGGATAATGACAGTGATGGAGAACGTGTGTTACTTTATATTTTCATTTAATTATTTTAAGCAATGTTTAAATGTGCGTTAGAAACAACAACTTGTACACAATGGTGCTAATTAATATCAAGCTTTACGTTTTAAATTTTTTGACAAAACATGAGTGAGGACACTGCTCTCTATGGGAGTGAGGTAGAATTAGTTGCATTCAGAGGGAAATTAGGCAACATTGGAGCGAATTTGTAAAATTTGTGTAATTTAGTGTTTTTTTCCCCACACTATTCTACATATTGTACCAGTGTGTGTGAGATTTGTATTTAATTGTCTTTGGGCGACTTGTAATGTATATAAATACTGTAAATAAAAGTCATTCAACACAATAAAACAGACATTTATCGACCTGTTTAATAATTCTACAGTGTAGCTGTTTTTTTTTTCATAACTACCGACTTGTGGTGTTCTCATTTGTAAGTCGCTTTGGATAAAAGTGTCTGCTAAATAATTAAATGTAAAGACATGGGAAAAATTTTTTTTCCAATTCATCGATTAATCGGGAAAAAAAAATCGACTGATTAATCGATCATCAAAATAATCGTTAGTTGCAGCCCTATTCTGAAGTCAAAATCAGACTCGACATCTTCAAAAAAACACAAGAAACAAGTTGTCCCGCCGCCTCTGATTGCAAAAACACATGTTTTCCCAAATTCTTCTCTCGAGTCACCATGATTTTCCAGATTATCCAGATCTGCACCAACGTTGAGGAAGCACCTGGTTTCTCTGAATGTTTTTCCCGTACAGGTTTAGGAAGTTTTACTCAGGCACCAAGTGGCTTTAAAAACAAGAAGACTAATATTCCAGGTCGTAACAAGACATCGGAGGAACAACAATATAGTCAGACTGTAACGCTGAGAGGCAGGAGGTCACAGGAACTCGACCAGATACAAATCAGAACAGTTTCCATCGTTAAAAGCGGACTCTGTATCGTGACCGAGGTTACCCATGACGAGAAACCGATAAAAAGAATCGGAGAGGTCCGGACACCATATTAATTACAGATGGTCAATTAACCATGCTTCCATCCACAGTGACTCACACAGGTACCGATGTAATGGTTGCTCAAGATTCCACATCGGTATAAAAAAAAATTGGTAATAATTGGTTAAAAAAAAAAAAAAAAAAGGGGGGAGGGGCCGCAGCATCGAATAACAATCAGGTTTGATGAATTTACAGTATAGTTGGTTTTCTCCATGGCTTCTGACTTGTGGTGTTCTCATTTGTAAGCCGCTTTGGATAAAAGCGTCGGCTAAATAATTAAATGTAAATGTGGTGGACCTGGGATTTGAACCCACAACCTTCATACTGAGAGCCCAACACCCCAAACACTGAGCTACCACAGGTATACGGCCAAATGTTACGTACACACAGACAGGTCGGGACATGATCATGAATCAGGTTTACGACTAGGCGTTTGTAACCATGTGGGGTTTGGTTCCATGAAATTGCATCATGGGAATTGTAGTCCGTATTCTAGAGAAGAAGGACGGGCGGTTCAAATGTGTCAGTCGTCTAAAATAATATTAATAACCAGAATTCAGAATGCTCTGTAAGTTTGATTATAGATGAAATAATATGTAAGTGATCGCAAAACAAGAATAAGATCAATGCTACAGATGAAAGTAGTTCCACCATCCATCCATTATCTTCCGCTTTATCCTCTATTAGGGTCGCGAGGGGGGTTCCCCATGCCCATTCAGGGGAGAACATTTCGGGCGCTGGGCAGATACACCCAGGACAGGATGCCAATCCATCGCTGGGTGCACACTCACTCACACAGACACACTCTATATGGGGCAATTTGGAGAACTCAATTGACTTGATCCATGTTTTTGGACTGTGGGAGGAAACCGGAGAACCCGGAGGAAACCCACGCGGACACGGGGAGGACATGGAAACTCCACCCAGATGGTGATTCGAACCGGGAATCCCTAGTGCTGAGAGGCGAACATGCTAAACCACTAAGCCACCGTGCCGCCCAGTTCCAGCATCATTAAACTAAATAAAATAAAAGATCTAAACCTCTACAGGACCGACTCTTTTAAGACCCTGGTGGATTTTAAGACCCTGTTGGATTTTGAGACCCTGGTGGATTTTAAGACCCTGGTGGATTTTGAGACCCTGGTGGTTGTGACCCCCCGACGAATCAAACCGTAACCGAGTTCATCACGCGACTTACTTGCGATAGTCAGGCGAGCTTTCTGGCTCAGGATGGCTCCGTAGATGTTCCGAGCAAGGCACTGGTACGAGCCCTCATCCGATCTCTCGCCTCTCCGGGACTCCATCTCTGAGATGAGGAGTGAGCCGTTGGTGAGAGGGGAAACCCGTTTGGACTCGGCGATGGGGACGCCATTTTTCAGCCAGCGGATCTGGATGGGAAGCTCCCCCTGAGCCTGGCAGTCCAAAAGCACCGCGTCTTTTCGCAAGACCGTCACATCCCGTGGTTCCTTCACGAAAAATAACTCACTGAAGCTCAAAACGCCTAAAAAAAAAAGAGACGAGACAGAAATCGGGTTAATGATGTAGGGAAGAGGTTCGGAACTGTAGTTTAATAATGTGTAGTTCAGTCAAGACTCCAAACTATTATACTATTTATAAACTTTTCTTTATTTTTATTGGGTTCCCCATGCTCATCCAGGGAAGAACATTTTGGGCACTGGGTAGATACACCAAGCACAGGACGCCAAGCCATCACTGGCAACATATTCTCTCACACACTAAATAGAGGAAATTTAGAGCAGCCAACTCACTTTGAATTAGTTTTTTTGATTTGTGGAAGGAAACTGGAGAACCCGGAACCACAAACCTGGCTCCCAAGCCCCCCAAAAAATAAAACTACTCCAAATGTAGCTTTGAGGCTGTAATCTGATCTACATTCGTCAGTCACATTTCTCTCTATATACACTTTATTCCAATTTTTCACAAATATAATAACTTTATATCACTGGAAAGGTATGTTTTCAGTCATTCATTAATTATCTCCCGCTTTATCCTCTATTAGCGTCGCGGGGGGGGGTTCCCCATGCCCATCCAGGGGAGAACTATTCGGGCACTGGGCAGATAGACCCAGGACAGGGCGCCAATCCATCGCTGGGCACACACTCACTCACACAGACACACTCTATATGGGGCAATTTGGAGAACTCAATTGACTTGATCCATGTTTTTGGACTGTGGGAGGAAACCGGAGAACCCGGAGGAAACCCACGCGACACGGGGGAGGACATGGAAACTCCACCCAGATGGGGATTCGAACCTGGAATCCCTAGCGCTGAGAGGCGAACGTGCCAACCACTAAGCCACCGTGCCGCCGAAAGGTATGTTTAATAAAAAACATTTTTTTTAAAAAACGCAGTAATAAAATAGGAACCCTAAAGACTCCCTGTGAACCAAACGTCCACCATGGACCTTAATTTGTGCTGGGAGGTCCATGCGTCTTCTCCAAACTGCCCTGATACTTTTGGAAGCTGCATTAGTTTTGGTTCTGCCAGCGTGTTTGGGTTTGGTTCCAGTTCCGCGACGTGTGTTCTCGTGATTACACGGTCGGCCGAGCTAATCCAGTCACCTGCCTCCTCGGGTCCAAATGATTCGTTGTACTTCCCGCATGAAATCCGAAAAGACACTGATCCCAAATGTACCTCACACACAGATTAGTCTGAGATCTGAGCTGGAGCGCCATCGCTTTCAATCAAACACCATCTTTTAATTAGGATTTCCTGACGAAATATTTGATACATTGTTATGCTTTAAAGATATGACAAATGTCCACAAAGGAAGATACATACACTTTACAACTGTAAACACTTTATAACTGTAAATGTAAATATATATTTTTTTTATTTATGCCCTCTATTAAAATACTATATATTTTATTGTACTGTTAATGCTACTGGCTGCTAAATTTCCTCCGGGATAAATAAAGTATTCGATCCCTCGATCTAAAGTATGTAAACGTGTTGAACATCAACCCAACCAATCTGATTGAAACGATCTAACCAAAAAAATATATATTAATAAATAAAAACATTAAATAAAAAACTAAAATAACCTATTGATAAAGGATTTAGACTAAAATACAACAGAACGTCTGGTGTCCCTAAAACCTGGGGGGGGGGGGGGGGGGGGGGGGGGGGGCTTGGTTGTAGGTGCAAAGAACAGCTTTAAAAATGATACAGTCACGTGACCACGAACTTTAAAGAAAATTGCATTGTGGCGTATAAACAAAAACAAAAAAAACATCAGAGACCCGACAGTCTCATAATAAAGTCTATATTTACAGATGCAGCCTTAAAACACATGAACTGTGCAAAACGAAAACTTTGTTTCTCTGAATTTAATCTTTTGATGTTTTTAATTACCGTTTTTTTGTCGCTTTCTGATTAATAATCTCGGTTAATTTACTAGTTGTTTAGGCGACTGCAAACATTTAAATTTGCAACGCAATAAAACGTGTTAGGTTTGTGATTTAATTACACAGACGTTAAAAACAAACTTTTTCGGCGCGTTGTAACTTTGTAACGCGGTGTCGGCGGATCAAACGGCGCGCAGGGATACGTCGTCGCCGCGGACTCACCTGGCAGCAGACACGCCGCTGAGACGCAGTAAAGCAGCAGCGGCTGAATTAACGTCCGTTTCAAGCTCGCCATTTATTGCAGTCGCGGCGACATCGCTGAAGCTCCGCAGCTCCTCGCACGACCCTCTCCGCTCGGCTGTCCGAATCCGACTGACCTCCCGCCTCCCGCCGCTGACCACTCACACTGCACTAGCTCCGGGCTCGGCGGAGGAACACGTTGCGTTTGCCGAGGGCGCAGCGCGGCTCCCGTGTATCAAGCCGCGTGCACGGGTTTTCCCAGGTCACGCCCACTGCCTTTAATTTGGCTAATTGCGTTAATAAATCCGAATCGAGCTAATTATTAGTGTAAATCCACAATATTAGGTTTGATTTGGCTTGATGAAAATAGTCGTTAGCAGGATTATATTTAAATAGGTTTAAATACATACATATAAATAGAGATTTTTTTGTTTATAAAAAAATATTTTATTTTATTTGATTTATAAATACACTGCATGCACTAAACTAAACATCACAACGTCACAGCGAGCTATATTTATACACATATCTACATACATATACACCTTTATATATATATATGGGATATATCAGCACTAGGGATTCTCGGTTCGAATCCCAATCTGGGTGGAGTTTGCATGTTCTCCCCGTTTCCGCGTGGGTTTCCTCCGGGTTCTCCGGTTTCCTCCCACAGTCCGAAAACATGGATCAAGTCAATGGAATTCTCCAAATTGCCCCATATAGAGTGTGTCTGTGTGAGTGAGTGTGTGTCCAGCGATAGATTGGTTCCTGTCCAGGGTGTATCTGCCCAGCGTCCAAAACGTTCTCCCCTGGATGGGCATGGGGAACCCCACCGGGCGGAAGATAATGGATGGATATATATATATATATACACTCACTCGGTGTTGTTTCAGCTCCACAGATCATACAGATGGACTTTGTAGTTCTACAATTACATTCTGTAGTCCGTCTGTTTCTCTACATACTTTGTTAGTCTGCTTTACTATGTTCTCTGATGATCAGGACCCTCGCAGAGGAGATATTAGGGTGGTGGATGTTTCTCAATACTGCATTGATACTTACATGGTGGGTTACTCCCATCCGAATATACAAGTGTCTGATCCACTTGTAGCATCATCCACCACCCTAATGTTACCTGCACTGTGTGGGTCCTGTTCATCGGAGAACATACTAAAGCGTGCTAACAGAGTACGTTGAGGAACAGATGGACTACAGAATGGAACTGTAACACTACCAAAGTGCCTTTGTTTGTACAATTAATATGAATATTAATCTTTAAATAGGATTTTTAAACTGTTGGTTATAATTTTCATGGGAAGAAGGATTGTTATATATTAATAATAATAATAAGTAAGAGATCAATGTTTGGTATTTAATCTAATAGTTGTTTTCGATAAGAAAAACTTTTAAGCCTAATCCCGAACTCATCGCAGTCCGGCTCAGAGGAGCACCAATCAGCAGAGCCGGCCAGCTGGAGAGTGCACGGGATTATTGATTTCTCTTTTATCCTGGTGTGGGAGCAGGGTGATCTGACCCCTGCCTTGTCCTCCCTCTGGACCCTCGGACCCTCCGCACAAAAGCCCAGCTGTGAGGCCCGTTCTGCGAAACGCACCCGAGCCGCGGTTCCCACAATCAAGTATGGAAATGATCGAGGAAGTGTGTCCTAATATTGATGCGATGTGAGAGTGAAGTTGTACAGAACAGAGAGAGTGCAGTTTATACTACAACACAAAGTGTTTTAATCCCTGATTTAATTATAATGAATGTGTTCATGACCGTAAACATGACGGGCCGGATTATGGGTCAGTACGATTTACTTGAAACCCATGTTAACTCAACCCAACCCCAAATAAACCCGACCACAATCACAGCCCAACCTCAACCTCCAAACTAAACCTGAATAATCCCTAACCCAATCTCAACCTCAAACCTCCAACCCAACCCAAATAAACCCTAACTCAATCTCAACCTCAAATCTCCAAATCAAATAAATCCTAACTCAATCTCAACCTCAAATCTCCAAATCAAATAAACCCTAACCCAATCTCAACCTCAAACCTCCAACCCAAACTCAAATAAACCCTAACTCCATCTCAACCTCAAATCTCCAACTCAAATAAACCCTAACTCAATCTCAACCTCAAATCTCCAACTCAAATAAACCCTAACTCAATCTCAACCTCAAACCTCCAACCTAAACCCAAATAAACCCTAACCCAATATCTCAACCTCAAACCTCCAAACTAACCCCAAATAAACTCTAACCCAATCTCAACCTCAAACCTCCAACCTAAACCCAAAATAAACTCTAACCCAATCTCAAACCTCAAACCTCCAAACTAACCCCAAATAAATCCTAACCCAATCTCAACCTCAACCACAAACCTCCAACTCAAACAAACCCTATCACAATCTCATTTTCCAATCTCCAACCCAACCCCAAATAAATCCTAACCCAACCTCAATCCCAACCCAACCTAAAGCTCCCACTCAAAACTCCAAGCCAACCCCAACCCAAACAAACCCCAATCCAACCTCATCCCCAGCCCAACCTCAGCTTCCAACCCAACACCAAATAAACCATAACTCAACCTCAACCTGCCCACTTATGTTCTCTTCGGTTTGGGGCAGTCGGGGGCTTGTCTTTAAGACACCAGCTTTACGACCTGAAGGTCCCCGGTTCGATTCCTAGTCCCAACTTCCCCAAAGCCCGTCGTTTCAGGTCATTTTACCCACGACACCCGCAAACCCAGCCTGCGCTGACATGTGTACCATTCACACTTCTCATCTTCCCAATCTGCCAATACACTGATGTGGTCAGGGTCACGCGCCACCGATGGATAATCAATAGTAAAAGTGAGAGGACCGTTGGCGCAGCTTTAGGAAAGGAGATCCGGCACGGCCCTCCTCAAGAGTTCCCACCCCGGGCTGCAGCCCATCCCCAGGCAAAATGGCAAAATGCGGTGGTGTGTGACCCGTCACCTGACTTCTAGGGTGGGGTGGAGGACAGCGGAGGGAGGGAGGGAGGGAGGGAGGGGCGACGGAGCCAAAATACACGGGGGATGGGAGAGGGCGGAGAAAACAAGGCCCATGTCATTCAGTACCTTTATAAAGAAGAACCTCCCGCCGCTTTGAGAAGTCTCTGCGATGCCCCTCAGATCACGGATAAAGGAACCGCCGACCTTCTGAGGTTTCACTCTCGCGTCACGCCACATTCCTCAATAAAGAAACACCATTAGAGACGAAATTCACACCATCAGCCAATTACAGCAGAAACACTCACACAGTCTGAGTTACATTTGGAAGGAATTTTGTCACTTTTAAAAAAAGTTTTGATTTTTTTTGTTTTTTTTGTTATAGGTGTGAGCTGTGGAGCTCAGTGTAAACAGTACGACAGTAACACGCTGCTTACAAACAAACAGAACTATATTAATATTGATGTAATTAAACAGTACGACAGTAACACGCTGCTTACAAACAAACAGAACTATATTAATATTGATGTAATTAAACAGTACAACAGTAACACGCTGCTTACAAACAAACAGAACTATATTAACATTGATGTAATTAATAAAACTAAATAAAAAAGACTTTTACTTTCTGCCTCTATCTCTCTATACGTCTGTATCTCTATCTATATAAGTAAATAAACATAATTATACACTTTATAAAACTCTTATTAACATTAACGTTTGCTCTCTGGGGGACAAGAACTGATTTACTCAGAGGACTACTGCGCCCTCTTCTGGTCAACTACAAAATGTACTCATTATTATCAATTCTTATTTTTATTGTCACCCCGATATCAGCTTCATCTGTTTGTCTGTGTATCTGGTAAAAAGTTCCCAATTGGGGCGCGGCACGGTGGCTTAGTGATTTGGCATGTTCTCCTCTCAGCACTAGGGGTTCCCGGTTTGAATCCCAATCTGGGTGGAGTTTGCATGTTCTCCCCGTGTCGGCGTGAGTTTCCTCCCACAGTCCAAAAACATGGATCAATGTGAATTGAATTCTCCAAATTGCCCCATATAGAGTGTGTCTGTGTAAGTGTGTGCGATAGATTGCCCCCCTGTCCTGGGTGTATCTGCCCAGCGCCCGAGAAGTTCTCCCCTGGATGGGCATGGGGATAAAGCAGGAGATAATGGATGGATGGAAGTTCCAAATTGTTCATCGTTGATGACAACACATGAATCAATAAAAAAAATGACCAATGAAGTAACTAATTAGTGGTAATTAATTTAGTTTTTTATGGATAAATTGCTCATTTTCGACTAAATTTTATACTTCCAAAGCAGAATTAATTTAGAATAAAGTAAATTAACACGATAAAGGGGTGGACTTAAAAATTTTTTGCTTATTTCTATTGACGGTGACACCACTCTGTGATCAAGCAAACTAACTTGCCACTGGGTGGGGTAGCTCAGCTCAGTGGGCGGGGCGTTGGGTTGTCAATCTGAAGGTTGGGGGTTCAAATCCCAGGTCCACTGAAGTTACCAATGTGGGTTCTTGAGCGAGACCCTTAACCCTCATTGTTCCAGGGGGCGCTGTGATGAACCCTGTGCTCACCTTGTACGTCGCTTTGGATAAAATAAAAAAAAAAAAAAAGGATTCAAACAAAACGACTGAATCCTAAATATTTATTTCTTCACAATCTTTTAGCAAAAAGGCGATATGACGTCACCCGTCCGATCCGATTCCTTTACACAGACTCGCGTTACAGACACGTGAAGACCGAATCGATCCGATAAACCGATAAATCAATTAATCAATCAACCTACACGATTCCCTTCTGCACTCAGAGTCTTCATTAACCCGGCAACGAATGACAGCGAGGTTATTAATACAGTCACGTGACCTCCATCATTAACACACAACTCCATTACTGATAAAGCAGCGTGAACTTCACGTTGGCTCAACTAAACCTGAGTTAGAACCGCGGCGTGGCCACCAGGTTCCAACAACCTCCAAATAAAAACGTTCCGAGCGTCTTCTAAGTGGGAGCGCGGGAAATTAATGACAAGCCGGCGGTGGGCGGAGCTACAGATGAGGTGGGGGGGGGCTATAAATTAATCCAAAGCAATTTACGAGAGTGGTGGCTTAGTGGTTGGCATGTTCTCCTCTCAGCGCTAGGGATTCCCGCTTCAAATCCCAATGGGTGTGGAGTTTCCATGCTCTCCCTGTGTCCGTGTGGGTTTCCTCCAGGTTCCTTCGGTTTCCTCCCACAGTCCAAAAACATGGATTCAAGGTCAACTGAATGCTCCAAATTGCCCCATGTAGAGTGTGTCTGTGTGTTGGCCAAGCGATAGATCGGTGTCCTGTCCTCGGCACCCGAAATGTTCTCCCCTGGATGGGCACGGGGGGTCCTCTCTAGTAGAGGATAAAGCAAAAGATAATAGATGGATAAATTTACGAGAGCGCTGCAAAAAAATTTAATCTTAACAAGTTAGAAAATCCTTAAAAAATTCTAACAAATTCTTGTTTTCCACTTAAATTGATTTGTAAGTAAGAAAATTTTTATTTTAAATTTTTTTTTTAAAAAGAACTCTTAACAAGATAAATTTACTAACTATATTAGCAGATAATTTTTTGCTTATTTTTCTTCGTTTTTGACATCGACTTTTTTTTTTTTTTTTTTTTTTGCAGCGTGAGGCAGTCTGTGAGTACTGAATCCGGTTTCAATGCTCCACTTTTTTTTTTTAGAGCGTTCGGTCTGTGGAAGACCATCCCATCATTCAGCAGTTCTAAAGGATATGGGTTGAGAACTGGCAACCACTGCGAGTGAGAGTCACCGGTCCTCACTAAAGCACCCGAGGTGTCCGCGGAGGACACGGTAAAGGTGGAAGGGGACAGAACCCGAGCGTGAGACTTCAGCCGAGGTTCCGTTCTGTTAAGCCAACCTGAAGTTCACTGTGAATAAAACAATCCCGTCTCATACGTACATCCATGGCTTAGAATTAGAGAATTATGGCACATGTGGTCCATCATACAATAAAGGCCTCATACGTGCATCAGCAGTCTGATCTCAGTACGAAGGCCTCGTTATTCACCTTTAATTAACGACACAGATTAGTTTGTACACGAAGGCATAACAGTCAGTCAAAGTACTGCGCAGAATCGAGCACGGTGAGCCACCTCTGATAAACGAGGACGGAGGCTAACGACTTAAGACTTAATTAAGACCTGCTTAGAAAAGAAAAACAAAAACAAAAAAAAAAAAAAAAAAAAAAAAAAGAGTAGAAAAACGGTAGAAACATTCAGCGCGGGCCTGAGAACCGGAGCCGCGGGTCAACCAGGCGGCCGACCGGCGAGACGGAGGACAGTTTAAGACGCAGTTTTCCAAAACGAGTGTGTGTGTGTGTGTGTGTGTGTGTGTGTGAGAATACTGCCACCAAGCCCTGAGACGGAGTGCATCACGCAGGCCGCTTACAAAAAAAATAAAAAAAAATAAAAAATTAAAATAAAAAGGCAACACTGAGGACGTGGTGGTGCAAAGACACGCTGCACAGCGGAAAGCTTATACCACCGTGCAATACAGAACTGTGCGCCCCGTCGGGGGGGCGGGGGGGCAGGGGTGCGGGGCGCGGTCCATCCCCGTCGGCGCGGCCCGGTCGGAACTTGAAGCTTTTGTGTAAACGTTTTTTTTTGTTCTTTGTCAGAACGTCTGCAGCTCGCGACGCCGGGCGAGCTTTAATGAATCGGGGTCCGCACACCCGATACAACCCCCCCCACCCCCCCCCCCCCCACAAAAACACCCGGCGTGCTCCGGGACACGCCGCAGCGATAAGGTGCCCGTTGTGCAGGACCCTGGTCTCCGTGGTGACGTGGGCGTGGCCTGTCGGGGGGGGGGGGGGGGGGGGGCGGGACCTAGTCGACCCCGTCGAAGCCCTGGGCGTTCTCGATGGCGATGTGCAGCTTCTCCCGCAGCTCCTCGAACGACTCGTAGGGCGGGAGGTCCAGCCGGTTGAAGCTGATGGAGAGAGAGGTTTCGGGTTAACGCTGAAGTGTCTTAGTGCTTAGCATGTTCTCCCCATGTCCCTGTGTGGGCTGCTCTAAATTGCCCCTATATAATATCTGTAAGTGAGTGTCCGTTAATGAATGCCAAGCAATAGATTGGCACCCTGTCCTGGGGGTATCTGCCCAATGCCACAGATGGGCATGGGGACCCCCCCGCGACCCTAGAAGAGGGACGGATGGCTGGACAAGACCCCAGACAGGTCAACAGGGCAATTTTGTATGTCAAAATAATCCTTTGTCTGGTTGAGGATATGATAAAAACGAGAGGGCAATAAGGTTTGGTAAGGATTAGGTGGCACACCTTTAATTTACCGTCTTTTGGACTTCACTCGCTGTATTGTGAGGTTCTATGTTGCATTCTGGTTCTGGAGGGACGTCGTTTCGGTTCTTTGGTGAGAACTAAACACTTGGAACTTAATGTTAAGGCTATTGTTATTCATTCCTTTTGTATGGCTTGCCCATCCAGGGGAGAACGTTTCGGGCGCTGGGCAGATACACCCAGGACAGGGGGGCAATCTATTACTGAACACACACTCACTCACTTGTATAAACACACAGTATATGGGGCAATTTAGGGCATTTAATTTAGCTTGAATCAATGTTTTTGGACTGTGGGAGGAAACC
>JAFMOC010000217.1:705000-710000 GCA_019802505.1 Corydoras sp. C115 | reverse complement strand
CATCTATATGGTAAGTGGAGGACATGGATGATTGAGCGAGAAGGGGGCGTGTCCTAACTGTAGTATTAAAGTAAATGATAATAAATAAAATGCTGGGTCAGGAACCTGTCCGAAACGCTCCTCATCGATGGTGAAGCGAAGGTCCAGTTCGGTGGGATCGTTGTCCAGGATCCATTTTAATGAGTTGAAGTATTCACTGTCCTGGAATCACACACACACACACACACACACACACACACACACACACACACACTTAATGTACACGCACACATGCGAACACAATCACCTCCACATGAAATTAAACGCCATAATGAACCGATGAGATTTTCTCGGGTGACGAATGTAACGGCGGTGACTTCAACTTTAAATATTCGTCATTCCGATTCATAAATGATGCGGCAAGGACTCTCCACCCGCTCCGGGTCTCCGAATCGTTCTAAACCCTGCACGTCCCGGCGCAGCAGTGGAACAGCATCAGACACGGGACGGCGATACGTTTACAGACGTGTCACTCACCACAGATTCCATATCCTGCAACGTGATCGGCTTCTGCAGCATCATCTTATAGAACGGACGAATGAAGAACGCTGTGGAGAAAAAAAAATCACCATCAAATAAATACAACTCAGTGGTTTGGCATGTTCTCCCCTCAGCACTAGGGTATTCCCGGTTCGAATCCCCATCTGGGTGGAGTTTCCATGTTCTCCCCGTGTCCCCGTGAGTTTCCTCCGGGTTCTCCGGTTTCCTCCCACAGTCCAAAAACATGGATCAAGTCAATTGAGTTCTCCAAATTGCCCCATATAGAGTGTGTGTGTGTGAGTGAGTGTGTGTTCAGTGATAGATTGCCCCCCTGTCCTGGGTCTATTTGCCCAGCGCCCGAAACGTTCTCCCCTGGATGGGCATGGGGAACCCCGCGACCCTAATAGAGGATAAAGCGGAAGATAATGGATGAAAAAATGAAAATACAACTCTACACTGAGGATGTAAAAAAACAAAAGTACAGACCCAGCCAAAAGTTTGGACACGCCCCCCTTTTCGCTTCATCGTCCATATCCTTCCCTTACCATATAGATGGACTTTGTATTTTTCCAATTCCAGATGTTGTTGTTCGCCCCCTGTTGGTTCTCAGGAGCATCACAGAACAGGTATCATTTGGGTGGTGGATTGTTGATGGTCGGTTCTGCAGTGACACTGATGCACTCAGGGGGTTCTAGTGCAGCAGTGCTGCTGGAGTTTCATTTAAACACCTCAGTCACACTGCCGGGATAGGACTAATGCACCCACCCAATAACCCCTGCTCTGTGGTGGTACTGTTGGGGTCCTGACCATTAGAGAATAGAGTACACAGTATGTCCTGTAGAACACTAACAGATGGACTACAGGGTGGAACTGGAGAACTACAAAGTCCATCTCTACAGAAAGTGGACCTGAGAACATGGAGGTCAGAAAGGGGGCGTGTCCAAATTTTAAGTAGTACTGTATGTATTCCATCCATTCATCATTATCTTCCGCTTTATCCTCTATTAGGGTCGCGGTGGGGTTCCCCATGCCCATCCAGGGGAGAACGTCTCGGGCGCTGGGCAGATAGAACCAGGACAGGGCGCCAATCCATCGCTGGGCACACACTCACTCACACACACACACTCTATATGGGGCAATTTTGAGAACTCAATTGACTTGATCCATGTTTTTGGACTGCGGGAGGAAACCGGAGAACCCGGAGGAAACCCACGCGGACACGGGGAGGACATGGAAACTCCACCCAGATGGGGATTCGAACCGGGAATCCCTAGTGCTGAGAGGAGAACATGCCAAACCACTAAGCCACCGTGCCGCCTCAATCCATCCATCCATTATCTTCCGCTTTATCCTCTATTAGGGTCATGGGGGGGGGTTCCCCATGCCCATCCAAGGAAGAACATTTCGGGCGCCGGGCAGTTACACCCAGGACAGGACGCCAATCTATCGCTGGGCACACACTCACTCACACACACACACTCTATATGGGGCAATTTGGAGAATTCAATGGACCTTGATCCATGTTTTTGGACTGTGGGAGGAAACCGGAGAACCCGGAGGAAACCCACGCGGACACGGGGAGGACATGGAAACTCCACCAGATGGGGATTCGAACCGGGAATCCCTAGTGCTGAGAGGAGAACATGCAAAACCACTAAGGCACCGTGCGGCTATGTATTACATTACACAATATTAAAATACTAATAATGTCTTAATACTGTAAGTGAGGGGATTTGCGTCACATGATCTTTTTTTTTTGTTTTTTTTCTAACATTAAACAAATGTAGTTTCAACATCCGGAAGCTGATGACGGATCAAAGCGGAATACCGTCCAGCAGCTTGCCGTGGTAGACCGCCATCCCCGCCACGCGTCCGATGAAGCTGAAGTAGCTGAGGTGCTCCTCGTTGCAGAGGCCCGAGTTGGGGTTGATCTGCAGGGTGAAGTTGTCCCTGTGAAGACAGCAGGACAAATGAGACGGCGGCGTCCGCCAGAGCGTCGCCTCAAACCTTCAGCCGTCGGCGTGCCACTCACAGGGCCGAGTACTCGAACAGCCCATAATACGGGTTGAACATCTCCTTGGAGATGAGGAAGAACCACTCCCGGGAGACGCCCCCGTAGTCCAGCCCCTTCTCCCCGGCGAACTCGATCCAGAGGCGGGCCTTCAGCAGGTCGGCGCGCTTCACCGCCGAGACGCGGCGGTACGAGTCCTCCAGCACGGCGTTCCGCCTCACCGACATCTCGAAGCGATTCGGGATGTCGGACTGTCGCGAAACGAGACGGCGGTGAAGAGAGAACCGTCAACGGGAACGAGCATCCGTATGCAAATTTAAAACTATAAAATAAATAAAACAAAAAAAGTCCTCACCGGTTTCTTGAGCTTTTTGCGGAAGTATTCATACTTCTGTTTGTAGTCTCTGGAATAAGGCACGGCCTGAGACGGAACACGGAACACGAATAAAAAACAAAAGAAACAAAAAGTTCAGGAACTATATTTAGTAGGGGTGCTCAAAAAAATCGATTCTTCGATGAATCGCGATACGCAAGTCCAGGCGATTAGGAATCGATTCAAAATGTCCAGGAATCGATTTTTTAATTGTATTTTTTGGCGCCCCCTACCGAGCGTACTGCATATCGCATCACGGATCCGCCCGCCCGCTTGTTAACCAGCTCCCGTTGAAGTGGGAAGCATGGAGCGAGCCCGTTTGGCGCGACATCAACCTCAACTAAAAGACGTTGAAAAGTTGAAAATATATTCAACATTTAAGGTTAAGTTTTACAAATGTAGCGAATGTGGGTGCAATATAGTTAAAACGACTAAAGTATGGATTTAATTTTTAAATGTTAAGTTTTAAAGATTTGCAAAATATAAAGTCACTCTGACTGTAAAGTCTGTATTTTAGTTTCGATTAAAGGTGAATGCACCACGGGAAACTTTGGTATTAATATATTTTGAATTATTAGTTCATTGATGTTTTTTTATGTAAGCCGGGCAGCTGAGCGAAACCTAACGCTGCTCATTTTAATTTAACACAATCCAATTTTTTTTTATAAATATAAAATGAAGCAAAAAGATTTGATACAGGACGGAACCTGAAAGCATCGTTTAAAGTGAATGTTCTATTTGTTTACATCGTCCTTTCATCTCGTCAATCACATTGAAATTAATTTAAACAAAATTTAAAGAGCATTTGAACTGAAAAATCGATTCTGAATCGAAAATCGATTCTGAATCGAATCGTGACCTCAAAAATAAATCGGAATCAAATCGAATCGCCAGACCCTGAGAGATTCTAATATTTAGGCCCTAAATGTAACGATGTAGAACTCGCACTACAAATACGGCAAACGTACTTCTGAAGTTCGTGGTGCTTCTAAAGAATTTAGTTCCTATGGAGCAGTACTCACTGGTCCGGTTATGGCCGAGTTCTGCAGTCGGGGGTCCTCCCACTGCGTGGTCTTAGCATCTGAGGAGAAGTTACTTAAAAGTTAGATATTAATAAAACATACATTAAATGTTAAATCACCCCTGCAGAGTCTTATTGCTTTAATAAAACACTAGCATTTGAAAGCTGACTGCAGATCAGTGTGAGGATGTAAACGTACTGTGATCGATGTAGAAGTGTCGACCGTCACTGTGAACCCTCTCCTCCCAGCCCGGCTGCGGGACACAACACAACACACTGCTCAGTGCTCATAGTGCGCCACCTAACGTTGCTTCACGTATACACCATATACACAAAGACATCTGATACATTTACATTTACATTTACATTTAGCAGACGCTTTTATCCAAAGCGACTTACAAATGAGATCTGATCACATGACCATTGGTTTCAGTCTAAAGTCATGAATCAGACCCCAAACCAACCATTATCTCACGCTTTATCCTCTATTAGGGTAGCTGGGGGAGGGGGGGGTGGTTCCCCATGCCCATCCAGGAGAGAACGTTTCAGGTGCTATCACTGGGCACACACTCACTCACTCACACACACTCTATATGGGGCAATTTGGAGCATTCAATTGACCTTGATCCATGTTTTTTGGACTGTGGGAGGAAACTCACAGTCTAGTGAGCAGGTTTAATCAAGTTAAGCCTGAGTTAAGTCGGTACCCTGCGGTGGAACGAGACCAAAGCGAAAATCTAACGTGAAGGATAACTGACCGGCAGTGGGCCGAGGTCATTGGGGTCGAGCGAGGGGCGCCTCCTCATGTGGGCAGGAATCCTCAGCCTGGGGTCTTCCTGTGAACAGAGATAAAAATACACAGATCACGTCCTACAGCCTCCACCGGGGGGGGGGGGGGGTAAAGTCATTCATTCATTATCTCCCGCTTTATCCTCTATTAGGGTCGCGGTGGGGTTCCCCATGCCCATCCAGGGGAGAACGTCTCGGGCGCTGGGCAGATACACCCAGGACAGGGCGCCAATCCATCGCTGGGCACACACTCACTCACACAGACACACTCTATATGGGGCAATTTT
>JAFMOC010000217.1:685000-700000 GCA_019802505.1 Corydoras sp. C115 | reverse complement strand
ATGCCCATCCAGGGGAGAACGTTTTGGGCGCTGGGCAGATAGACCCAGGAGAGTGCACCAATCCATCGCTGGGCACACACTCACTCAAACACACACACTTTATATGGGGCAATTTTGAAAATTCAATTGATTGATCCATGTTTTTTGGACTGTGGGAGGAAACCGGAGAACCCGGAGGAAACCCACACGGACACGGGGAGAACATGGAAACTCCACCCAGATGGGGATTCGAACTGGGAATCCCTAGTGCTGAGAGGAGAACATGCTAAACCACTAAGCCACCGTGCCGCATATATATATATATATATATATATATATATATATATATATATATATATATATATGGCAATGCATTGGTGTCCCACATATATATATCCCATTGTCCCATTGGTGTCCCGTATATATATATATATATGGCAGGTCATTGGTGTCCTACATTGTCCCACACAAACATAGTCTTTGTCCCACATCTGGTGAATTGGAATCTGGTCACCTCATTAAGATCTCACAGAGTTAAGAGTTAAGAGTTAAGAGTACGTTCCTGGAAAATTGCTGCAAAATTACTTTCGGAAAACCCGCAGGTGTGAAAGGGGCTCGTATCGGTTCCTGAAACAGTTCCCCCGACGAGTTTTAAGAGAACCAACATTTCAGCATTTTAATATTTGGTTCGTTTTAATCAAATAATTCCATAAAGAAGTTACGATACCGTGACGATTCACCCCGTCAGGTGTTCATGGACCGGTTCTAGGAACTAAATAAGAGTCACTGCGCGGCGACACGGTGGCTTAGTGGTTTGGCATGTTCGCCTCTCAGCACTGGGATTCCCGGTTCGAATCCCCATCTGGGTGGAGTTTCCATGTTCTCCCCGTGTCCGTGTGGGTTTCCTCTGGGTTCTCCGGTTTGATCCCACAGTCCAAAAACATGGATCAAGTCAACTGAGTTCTCCAAATTGCCCCATATAGAGTGTGTCTGTGAGTGAGTGAGTGTGTGTCCAGCGATGGATTGGCGTCCTATCCTGGGTGTATCTGCCCAGCGCCCAAAACGTTCTCCCGTGGATGGGCATGGGGAACCCCCCCCCCGCGACCCTAATATAGGATAAAGCGGGAGATAATGGATGGATAGTCACTGTGCATGTTCTCTGAGAACTACGCACCGCGTTTGATTTGCCTTCGTGCCGTCAGAAGGAGCGTGGAAGTGACAGAAGCCGGGTTAACGGTCGCTATGGCGACAGTTGCTATGGTGACGTCTTATTTTTCTGTAATCCCTGGTTATGATTCACGATTCTCTCGGCATGTTGCATCGCAGCGTTCGGACGCCTCATGCAACAGGTTCACAGGGAACGTTAAGTCAGGAATCCACAGAACCAATAAAAAAAAACGGGGGCCTCGTTAATTCAGATCATCTGATAAAATGTGTCCTTTAGATTAAATTATAAAAAAAATAATAAATGATTAAAAAAAAGCCACACAGGTTTTATTTCATTGGTGACTTTAAATATAGGTGGCATAGGGGTCAGCACGTCTGCTTCTCAGCAATGGGGATCCAGGTTTGGGATCCCGATCCGGGTGGAGTTTGCATGTCCTCCCCGTGTCCGTGTGGGTTTCCTCCGGGTTCTCCGGTTTCCTCCCACAGTCACAACAGAGCTCCTAAAACAAGGGCCCTACTTTATAAATTTTGCATGTTCTCCCTGTGTCTATTGTATTTCTCCCACAAGCCCTTAGTCTACCCAAGTGTGAACATGTGTGTAAGCGTATCAATGTGTTTCGGTTGAGAACCGATACACATGTTCCCCATTAGGAACACCCAACTTAAAACCGAGGGCCTGCTCATAAGGGCATATCAAAAGTCCATGGGGGAGAACATGCTAAACTCCACAGACAACTCTTTTGTTTTTCGCAAAAAAACATGGATTCAAAGTGAATTGAGTTCTACAAATTGCCCCATATAGAGTGTGTCTGTGTGAGTGAGTGTGTGCCCAGTGATAGATTGCCCCCCTGTCCTGGGTGTATCTGCCCAGCGCCCGAAACGTTCTCCCCTGGATGGGCATGGGGAACACCCCCCCCCCCCCCCCCCCCCTAGTCCTAGGTATAGGATTAAGTGGAAGCGAATGGAATGAATAAATATTTAAATATAGAAATACTTTTTAATCTCAGCATTGAGGAAATTTAATTAATTTGATAAAAGCGCTGGACGACGTTAAAACCTCCCAATAAACAATTTTTTTGTTGGCAATTTATCACGGTCGCACACACTACAGATGCGCAGGTTAAAAGATGCTGAGGTTTTTCTTTACCGTACTCTACTTTGCAGAGAGTAACCTGTATGTTGGTGTGTGTGTGTGTGTGTGTGTGTGTGTGTGTGTGTGTGTGTGTGTATACACTCACCGGAATCGGGAGGCTGCGTCTGTCTGCGGATACCTGCAGCCTGCAGAACTCTTCAGACACGCTGCTGTGATCGCGGGGGGAGTGCAGGGGCGAGGGTGAGAGCTGGTTCTGACCGCTGCTCGGGGTTCCATCATCGGCTGTGATGATTTCCCAACTCTACCACACACACACACACACACACACACACACACACACACACACACACCTTGAGTGACAGCTAGATATACAATTCCACTCCCTACTCCTCCACAGGTTAAGTAAATTAAGTAAGTAAATCTGGCAACCGTATAAGCAATAAGCAATACAGAGCTCCTAAAACAAGGGCCCTACTTTATAAATTTTGCATGTTCTCCCTGTGTCTATTGTATTTCTCCCACAAGACCTTGGTTTCCTCCTACAGTCTACCCAAGTGTGAACATGTGTGTAAGCGTATCAATGTTTTTCGGTTGAGAACCGATACACATGTTCCCCATTAGGAACACCCAACTTAAAACCGAGGGCCTGCTCATAAGGGCATATCAAAAGTCCATGGGGGAGAACATGCTAAACTCCACAGACATCATACAGAGACTGTGCATCACTGTGATGCCCTTTATCGCAATACTCATCCTAAAGCACCCTACAGAACGTTTTTTGTTTTTTAATTTACACATCTACGACACCTCTGGTGATTCCCGGCGGTCGTTCTCGTCGTGATCGGAGATCTGACGGCGGGACATGATCGGCACGGCGCTCGAGCTCGGCCGCCGCTCGCCCTCCCGCTGCACGTCTCTGAAACACACAATTAAAACACGTCATCACAATCGTACCGTCACGTCTACCTCATTTATGGATCATAAAGAATTTTCTTTAACATCATGGATGGGAAAGGCCTCAGAAAGGAGGTCACATGACTAAAGTCAGGGGTTGATACTCAGTCAACCAAATAAACATTTGTACTGCGTCACACTGAAAAAGATTTATTATTATTATTATTATTATTATTATTATTATTATTATTATTATTATTAATGCATAAACCTATGCACCCGCTGTACTAACAAATCTAACCGCCAGAGGGCAGCATTTCCATAATACTGCATACAGTAGTAGACATATCGATGAGTTGCCAAATTGGTGGAAAACGCACAAAATTTACTGTGTAAAGGAACCAAGAGCTTTAAAATCTTAATTAATTACACCTTGAGGATTTATAGATTAATTTCCATAATTCCATTTAAAAAGTTTAGAGATTTTATGAAGATTAAAGATTACAGTAAGTACCAAGTACTAAAGACTGACATATAGTTTTGAAAGTACCATATTTTGATTGATTTATTCCTATTTTTATTTATTTATTATTTTTAATAAGTAGTTTGGGCTGATTTCTCCACAGAAGTCAAATTCTTTTTGAATTCCTGTTTTTTTTAATCATATTTTAAAAACAGATTGAAGTGTGAAATGACTACGAAACAAGAACTACTACACGATTGCGAGCGTATGATCCGTGTTGGAACATCAGACGTGTGGTGCTGGGTGGCATTACTGAGCGCTGGGTCGGCGCCACTGAGTGGTCCGCGTCTCGTGGTTCACGTAAAATGTTCGGCCCAGGTTGTCCTGCCTCTCCTCCCAGCCAGGGGGCAGCGGCGGCAGCTGTTGAGGATGGCACGGCAGGTACATCTGATTATCCAAGAACTCCCAGCTTGGCTGTAAAAGAGGTACCGCGAAGGAGCGTTAGTGTATATAAACTAAATTTAAGGTGTCTAAGGTGTATATAACCGTAAAACCCCATTCGTACATCGGCCTCGTCGGTCTGGTCGGCTGGCTCCTCCTCCGAACCGCTGGTTTTGGGTAAGTAGGTCATCTTCAGCCTCAGGTGGCCCTTCACCCGCGACTTATGACTAAACGTAATTAAAACAGGAGAATATGTTTACAGGAAACTTCTTGTTTAAGGTTCCACACACAGCTACTACATAGCTATTTTCCGCACAAATCAGAAACTAGAAACTAAACATGGCTTCAAATGTTTGGGGTAACCATGACACACCCCTGGCCAGGCGCTTTTAGGACTCATACACATGTCTGATGAGTGAGTGGCCCGGTTGGGGATGCAACAGCGAGGTTCCACGGTTCAGCTGGAGCGCTGATGTGATGAAACTGATTTAGTAGACTAAATTTTTATATATAAGTTTGGAAAGCATACGACAAAAAAAAAAAATAAATAAATAAATAAAAAAAATAAATAAAAAGTGAAAAGCTGTAGTGACATCACCGACCTTCTGGGATGTAGAAGGAAATCCTTAAACGTGTACGGCCTCTCCGAGCCCGGCGTTTCTGTCTAAGAGATAAAAAATTACACGTTATTGTTGTCATGTTACGCCTTAGCAGACAAATATTGGGTTACTTTGGGTTACACACGCAACAGACCGTAAAAAAAAAAAAAAAAAAAAAAAAAAAAGATTAGTCATTCGGACAGTATCGCGAGCGTTGGTACCGGACGACCTGATTCACCCCGTTAACCTTAAACCTCATTATAAACTGCTCGTTCCGCTCCTTAAACCTGATTGGCTGAGCCGGTTGACGTCACTGACAATAAGACACACCTCAGAGATCTTCACATTCTTTCAGCGAACAGAGAACCGATTCCCGATCAGCACTAAACTGACCGTTAGATTCCCGATCAGCACTAAACTGACCGTTACACTGTTTTCTTGGATTGTTAAAGGAACAAAAATCCTTTTACTCAGCGATCAGCGTTCACTTTAACTTAAATCAGAATTCTTTAATAATCTCAGAGGGAAATTTTAAAAAATTAATGGGGGTTTTTTAGAAACTTACTGGGATCTGATGCAAAGGAACGTCCACCTGTCCGAGGAAGTCATCACGGGTCTGCAGAGAGAGAGAGAGACAGAGAGAGAGAGAGAGAGAGAGAGAGAGAGAGAGAGAGAGAGACAGAGAGACAGAGAGAGAGAGACAGAGAGACAGAGAGAGAGAGACAGAGAGACAGAAAGAGAGAGAGAGAGAGAGAGACAGAGAGAGAGAGAGAGAGAGAGAGAGAGAGAGAGAGAGAGAGAGAGACAGAGACAGAGAGAGAGAGAGACAGAGAGAGAGAGAGACAGAGAGAGAGAGACAGAGAGAGAGAGAGAGAGACAGAGAGCGAGAGAGAGACAGAGAGAGAGAGAGACAGAGAGAGAGAGAGAGAGAGAGAGAGACAGAGACAGAGTGAGAGAGAGAGAGAGACAGAGCGAGAGAGACAGAGCGAGAGAGACAGAGCGAGAGAGAGAGAGAGAGACAGAGCGAGAGAGAGAGAGACAGAGCGAGAGAGAGAGAGACAGAGCGAGAGAGAGAGAGAGAGAGACAGACAGAGAGAGAGAGACAGAGCGAGAGAGAGAGAGAGAGAGACAGAGAGAGAGAGAGAGAGACAGAGCGAGAGAGAGAGAGAGAGAGAGAGAGAGAGAGAGAGAGATCAGGTATTGTTTGGGTGGTGGATGATGGAGTTTGTGGTTCTCCAGTTCCAATCTGTAGTCCATCTGTGTTCTGTGTTCTTGTTTGCCCCCTGTTGGTTCTCAGGAGCATAACAGAGCAGGTATCATTTGGGTGGTGGATTGTTGATGGTCAGTTCTGCGGTCACGCTGCTGGGATAGGACTAACACCCCCACCCAATAACCCCTGCTCTGTGGTGGTACTATTGGGGTCCTGAGCGTTAGAGGACACAGTATGTCCTGCAGAACACTAACAGATGGACTACAGAGTGGAACTACAATCCATCCATTCATTATCTTCCACTTTATCCTCTATTAGGGTCGCGCGGGGGGGGGGGGGGTTCCCCATGCCCATCCAGCGGAGAACGTCTCGGGCGCTGGGCAGATACACCCAGGACAGGGGGCAATCTATCACTGGACACACACTCACTCACACAGACACACTCTACATGGGGCAATTCGGAGAACTCAATTGACTTGATCCATGTTTTTGGACTGTGGGAGGAAACCGGAGAACCCGGAGGAAACCCACGCGAACACAGGGAGAACATGGAAACTCCACCCAGATGGGGATTCGAACTCACATATAGAACCCCCCTCCCCCCCCCAATTTATGTAACGGGCCTCAGCAGATTAACAAGAATTATTTTTAAACTAAAACATGAAAACGGCATGATTCTGGTAAACCATTGAAACTAAAAACCTATTACCCTAATTCCTCTAATCCGGCTCAGTGGGATTATGTTGTCGTTTTTAGAGGCAGACGTTTAAATGTCACGTTTAAATGTCACGTTCTGACGTCTGAGTCAGCGCCGCTCGCACCATCAGCACCGTCAGCACCACGAGGACGAGTCCAGAAGCGGTCAGCTCCGACGCTGGACACTAAAGAGCCTTCAGACCAACTTTATACTAATGAGACACGGACAATGACACCTCACTCATAAACACAGATACATCCAGGACAGGGGGGCAATCGATCACTGGGCACACACTCACCCACACACACACATACTCTATATGGGGCAATTTGGAGAATTCTATTGACCTTGATCCATGTTTTTGGACTGTGGGAGGAAAGCGGAGAACCCGGAGGAAACCCACGTGGACACGGGGTAGAACATGGGAACTCCACCCAGATTGGGATTCGAACCGGGAATCCCTAGTGCTGAGAGAAGAACATGCCAAACCACTAAGCCGCCATTTGAATCAGGAATCAATTTAGAGCCATTTACTGTAGATACGAGCATCTGGGAGCCAATTTTAAAACTACAGGTTTCCATTTTTTTGGAGATTTTTGGCTTTCCACAATATTTGGGTGGAGTGTGTCGATGCGTATTTTTTGCTCCTTCATCGAGAACATGGTGAGGTCAGACACTGATGTTTGGAACCTCCCCTGTAGTTTATCTTAAAGGTGTTGGATGGGGTTGGGGTCAGGAGGTCAGGACCCTGTGTGGGTCAGTCGAGTCATGGGGAAAAAAAAAGTCCTCATCATTTAAGCCAAACAACAACAACAATAATGGTAATCTCCTCTATTCTAATAATACAGTCGTCTTACAGAAGGATTAAATGGTTGCCAGATATTTTTCGCCATTCAGCGCTGGGCATCTAGGTTCGGATTCCAATCTGGATGGAGTTTGCATGTTCTCCTCGTGTTGGTGTGGGTTTCCTCCCAGGTCTTGGGTTTCCTCCCACAGTCCAAAAAACACGGGTTTCTCATATGGAAACAATTTTTCCCCCCATTTTATGTACGCATCATTCGATTGCCGCCATGGAACCCATTGTACTACAAATAATAAAGTTCGTTGGGCAGGTTTCGGGTGGCACAGGGAAGCTACGTACCAAATTTCGTAAAGATGGCGCCATTGGTGAGAAAGTCAGTTGACTGTTATGAGCGTTACGGGTCGAATTTGGAAATAAAACCTGCTTAACTTTTGGAAGTAGGATGCGAGAATTGAGACCGCCCAAATTTCAGCCGTCTACCTCCACGGGAAGTCGGAAAATTATCGCTGAGTCAGTCCGTTGCGGCCCACAACAATACGAAAAAGAGAGCGATAAAGAAGATTAAAAAGTAAAGAAAAGCGTTAACGCGCTTACAACACAGAGAATGGGAAGGTCCGCTCCTTAATTATGATTGGCTGAGCCGTTTATCCAGCTGTGACATCAGTGACAATAACACACACCTCTGAGTTGTTCACATTCGTAATAGCATTCAACTTATGCTGGTTTAGTGCTTTATGCTGTCTTCTGTAATTTGGCAGCTAGATGGCAGTGTTTGGTTGTTAGAGAAACTGGAATCTTGTTACTCAGCGATTAGCGTTCATTTAAAAAACTGGATTAGATTACGCCATAGAAGATTGGCGCCATGGAACCCATTGTACTACAAATAATAAAGTTCGTTGGGCAGGTTTCGGGTGGCGCAGGGAAGCTACGTACCAAATTTGGTGAAGATGGCGCCATTGGTGAGAAAGTCAGTTGACTGTTATGAGCGTTACGGGTCGAATTTGGAAATAAAACCTGCTGAACTTTTGGAAGTAGGATGCGAGAATTGAGACCGCCCAAATTTCAGCCGTCTACCTCCACGGGAAGTCGGAAAATTATCGCTGAGTCAGTCCGTCCGTCCGTCCGTCCGTCCGTCCGTCCGTCCGTCCATCAGTGAGGGCTTTTTCTTTTATCTGTTTAAATTAGATTTTATAATTCGGCGTGTTCGCTGTATCGGAACGTCGCTGTCTAACCAAAAGCACTGAAACGAGAGCGTTAACGTCCCCACGACGATTCGGTTCGTCAGAATGAACCGAATGTCACGAGATAGAAAAAGCTCAGGGATCTTATTTATAGAGATCTTTCAGACGCTAGAAATAGAACCCGAGATGCATTGAGGCCTGAAAATAATCCACCCCCACCCCCTCCCCAACTACCCCAGCAGCTGACTGTGGGCCATGTGCTCCGCTCTCGGATCGCGTTGTTAAATTTGAGACCCGTCGCAGAATGGGGCCCAGACAAGCTGGAGACGGGCAGGGAATATCTGACGCTCCATATTTATACACCCGCTGGTGGTGCGTTCACAGGACGCTATAAATAGCTGCGAAGGTAAACAGTTAAAGGAATTATTCCTGGTGCTTATAGAATAATAATAATAAAAATAAATAAATAAATAAATAAATAAATAAAAAAACACGCTCGGGTTTACGATCGAAAGTGCGTCCACGGCCCTGTCCTGCTGTCTGAAGTTTAATCTGAGGAGCTTAGTACCTGCGAACACCACACTCCTAGCAGCAGGGGGCAGCGGTGGCGACGGCGGGACTCTGCTCCTGTGCATGTGGTTTTGGAATGATGAACATCACGCACGTATAAATGGAGACTTTTGTCGCGGAGTGTTTATTTCGGGATGGATTTCTCCAGCTGAGCATCGGAGCTCGGCGTTTATGTTTGTGGCTCTGAGGTCACCTCTGACCTCTGATCCGTCACCGGCGCGCCATAGGAACAAAAGTGCTGGGTAGGGCTGTATTCAACTAAAGATTTTCATAGTCGAATCTGAATCGTCAGATTTTCCCTATAGTCGACTGATAGTCGAATCAGGTAAAATTTCACCACAAGATGGCGCTATAAGCGTGGTTTTAAAAAAAAAAATTTTTATATATATTTTACTTGTTTTTCTAACAAAAGAAAACCTTTTTTTTGTTTTTCTTTTTTCTTTTTTTTTTCTAGGAATTAGGATGATTTTATTTGACAAAAGGCTATAAATATAACGAAAACAAAGACATTTCATGTAAAAACTAATGCTTAGCAGCAGCCATGGACACCCCCATGTGGTCAAAATGGTACATTCGACTATGAGGTTCATAGTCGACTACGGTTCTCCGAATCGAATCGTCGAATCAGCGAATATTGCAGCTCACCCCTAGTGCTGGGACGTACCGATGGTTCCGTATCTCACCGTATTCATTAAAAAATTTTCGTCTGCTGATGCATTTAACCGCCGAGCTCACGCGACGTACACGGATCTTGTTGCCCTCGTTAAGTTTCCCAACGCAAACAGTGAAAGTAAAGTTAACGCTGTGATTTTGGCGCCATCATGGGACGAAAAATAAAAAAGTTGGCGGAGCCGGCAACGCATTGAAAAATACGAGCGCAAAATTAAAATATACGGAAAGTCACGGCCCACAATAATACGAAAAAGAGAGCGATAAAGAAGATTAAAATGTAAAGAAAAGCGTTAACGCGCTTACAACACAGAGAATGGGAAGGTCCGCTCCTTAATTATGATTGGCTGAGCCGTTTATCCAGCTGTGACATCATTGAAAATAACACACACCTCTGAGTGCTTTACATTCGTAATAGCACTTAACCTGTAACGATGATTTACTGCTTTACGCTGTGTTCTGTAATTTGGCCGCTAGATGGCAGTGTTTGGTTGTTAGAGAAACTGGAATCCTGGTACTCAGCGATCAGCGTTCACTTTAAAAAACTGGATTAGATTACGCCATAGAAGAGCAGATTATTAACGATTTGCTTTTAATAAACGCATTTCTGAATCAGAGCTTGTTAATTTTTTATTATAATGAGTTTGTAAGTGTTTTATTAAAGCAATCAGATTCTCGAGGTTGTGTGTTATTGTGAATAAATCACGTAAAGAGGTGTAGCTGTACTCCACTATGTGTCAGGACTAGTAACACCTCTTTAGGGGAATTATTTAGAATAATGCCACGCCCCCTCATACCGCATTGCTTCAATAAAAAAGACCAAGAGTCTCTTAAGCGTCTTTTAAGAGTTTACGTTTAAAAGGGAACCAGCTTTAAAGGTTTTTTTTGTTCATAATAATTTTATCCAATTTTTTCGTGTAAAAATGAACGGAATTATTCTCTCATTATAGCAGAACCTTCAGTCGAAGTAAATATTTTTGTTCTGCCGTCTCCGTTCTGTAAATCATCAACAGAACTCTTCGACGGCGTTATCAGAGGAATCGCCGAAGCCATTTTTGTGTTGGCGCAATAAATGCATGACTTGCTGTCGAGGTTGTAAACATGAGAGTGTATTCTAAGGATTTTAGGTTCGTAAATACCACTCACAGCGACATCTGCTCCAGAGTTATTACAAACAATATCAATTTAATATCAATAAACGATTTTTATTTTATTTTATTTGTTTTTATTTGTTTTTGCGTTTTTGTTGAGTGTCACGATGAAGCTTTCTGAGGAGGTCACCAGGTCTGTCCTCAACTACAGTTCACAAATGATCCAGAGGGGGGGGGGTCTCTATTGTACCCATCAGCATGTGGTTGGAATGTGGGGGGAACCCAGAACAGAACCCTGGACAGAACCCTTTACCTTCTTGCTGTGAGGTGATAGCTTTAACATTTCTTATTAAAACATCTCAACATGGTTGGCATGTTCTCCTCTCAGCACTGGGGATCCAGGTTTGAATCCCAATCTGGGTGGAGTTTGTATGTTCTCCCCGTGTCCATGTGGGTTTCCTCCGGGTTGTCCGGTTTCCTCCCACAGTCCAAAAACATGGATCAAGTCAATTGAGTTCTCCAAATTGCCCCATTTCAAGTGTATGTGTGTGTGAGTGAGTGAGTGTGTGCCCAGTGATAGATTGCCCCCCCCTGTTCTGGGTGTATCTGCCCAGCGCCCGAAACGTTCTCCCCTGGATGGGCATGGGGAACCAACTTCTTCTAATTTAAATTACACTCAATAAAAAAAAAATCAACTTAATGCAACATGCAAGTTGCCAATCGCACTAATTACGAGCCAAGTAGTTTGTTTATATCTATCTATATAGAATGTACGCACACACACACACACACACACACACACACACACACACACTATTACTATACGATATAAATATAAAATGTATTTTTGTATCAAGAGCGCTGCGTTAACGTGTAATTAAATTGTATTTGGAACACGTTCACAGAATTAAATACAGAATACAGGATTTCTGTTTTGCCCTCAGACCCCTGACTACTCTACAGTTGTTTACACCACACACACACACACACACACACACACTTCGAAAAAACTCAAGACGACCTAACTTCTTAACATTGCAGTCTACGGTTACAGAATAACAGAGCGAACTGAACACAAAACCTTCGGTGAGCCTTGCAATTAAATTAAATGTACAATTTCTAGTTATAAAAATAAGCTATTGTTTTATAATAACAGAAACAGGGTTCTGCACTCTGAACCAGCAGGTAATGTGAGCAAACATAATTAAATAGTTTCCTAAAAAAACAAACTACTGGAATTTGCTGAGGAGAATAAAACTTTTACTTCAAAGTCCATCCATCCATTATCTTCTGCTTTATCCTCTATTAGGGTCACGGGGGGGGGGGGGGGGGGGGGGGGGGGGGGGGGGGGTTCCCCATGCCCATCCAGGGGAGAACGTCTCGGGCGCTGGGCAGATACACCCAGGACAGGGGGGCAATCTATCACTGAGCACACTCACTCACACATATACACTCCATATGGGGCAATTTGGAGAATTCACTTGACTTGATCCATGTTTTTGGATTGTGGAAGGAAACCGGAGAACCCGGAGGAAGCCCACGCGGACACGGGGAGAACATGCAAACTCCACTCAGATGGGGATTCGAACCGGGAATCCCTAGCGCTGAGAGGAGAACGTGCCGACCACTAAGCCACCGTGCCGCCCCTTTACTTAAAAGTAAATAAGAAACCAAACCCAACATTCAGACAGAAGGCGGATCAGGACTCTTACTTTGAAATTTCCCGTGAAGCAGGTGTGCTGCCGATTTCCATCATCACCTGCAGCGTCATCACTCGGCAGGGCACTGAATTTCGTGTGATTGTCGTGTGACAGGTGGATGTGCACGCAGGGTGCCTCGATACCAGGACCAGCCTGTTTGGGTTTAGACAGATGGCACGCTCTCCCGGGGTTCAGGAACGGCACCTCCAGGGAGATGCTCCTCTGCAAGTCGCGGTGGGAGATGATATCCTGCGGCACGTTGGATTTGCCGAAGGGTCGGACAGGTGTGATGCCTTTTGTCCGCCGCCGCCCGTCCCGTGGCGATCACGCAGGCCGAGGTGCTGCGGAACAGCTTGGGCCGCCGCTTTCCGACTTTGGCGTTGGCCTCCTCGGGCTTTTCTGGCGACCTCCAGCTGTCGTTGCTGGGCGCCGTCCTGGGTGTGCCCCCTTTCCCGGGTGGAAGCGGAGGCTGGTTGGCACAGTGCACCAGAACACCGGAGTGGCGCTCGGTTTGCTCGGACCGGAGCGCGGTCTCCGACGGAACGCTGAAATTCAGGATGGGCTTGGCATCGCGGAACTCGGCTGGGAGAGAGGCCGACTTGGAGAGGCGTAAACCATTGACCGCCGACGCCACCGAGAACTTGGGATCCTCCTGAGAGGCGTCTGCCACGGACAGCTGAAGGTGGGAGGACTGAAACGCCCCTCGGCCGGACGCGGGCACCAGAGGCGGCGCCACGGGACTGACGGGCGAGGCCGGCGGCGTGGTGCAGGGACTCCGCGGGAAGATGACCAACGAAGAGCAGCGGCGTAGGGGGACGTTGGGCTTCCTGCGACACACGCCCTTATCCAGGGCGGGCTTGCGTTCGGCGGGGTCCGACTCGAATATGCTGCCACTGCTGCAGTAGCCGACGTCGCTGGCCGTGCTGCTGCTGCAGGAGCCCGCGTCCGAGATCCCCCCGACGCCGCCGTCCCCGATCCCGGGGTCCAGTTCCTCCCCGCCGGCCTCGTGGTCCGCGCTCTGCCTGGCGGAGGCCTGCAGGGAAATCTGTAAAGTGCTCTTCTTGCTCGCGCCGCTGTTCACCTTGGGGACGAAGATGGTAGTGTGCCGCTGCAGGCTCCCATAGTCCGGCGACAACGGCGGCAACCCCAGCGCCAGGTGCCCGGGAGACGCCTTCATGTGAAACGAGTTGGTGTGCGCCAGGTTGTCCGCGGGACTCCGCGCCGGCGGCCCGAGCAGTTCGTCCTCCGCATGGTTGCAGCTGTCCGACAGAGGGTCAGTGTTGCTTCTCCTGGAGGCGAAATGTAGGCGCAGGCGTCGCGCCATTCAGTCTAATCCTCAGAGAGGACTACCGAGGCATGGTCGCAAAGTCCTCGACAAGAAAACAGGAAAACAACTGGTCCGAATGCCGCGGCGTGATCACAATCGTTAGGGCCTGCGCATATCCAAAATAGCTCCGGCAACCAGCCACATTCCGTCAGAGGTTCCCTAAATGCGGCCGGACGGCCGGGCAAACGTTCTGCAGGCAGCCTCCTGCAGCCTGAGACGGAGTCTTCGCTCGTCTCCTCGGAAAAATGACAAGACTAATTTTCCCGAGGCAGACCAACGGGAAAGCCCTGGCGGTCACCCTTGTTTCGGCAAAGGATCTTGGTCATGCCTCGACTGCGGCGTCCTGTAGCCTGTGCAAAGGAACGAGAACCCAATTCCGCTCTCCCACCTCCGTCCAGCTTGGATAACTACTCTGCAAAGTCAATCATCTGCCGAGCGTCAGAGCACCGGCACTCCCCGCCCGCCCGCCCGGCCTGCGCCAATCAGGACTCAAACGCCGCATTCGGCAACGCCTCACGTCTGGTGGTTCCCCCGGAGCGGCAGCCTGTTAATATTTTTACCCCTTGCCGGGGTCGGATTACGGCCAATAAAGTTAAATGGCTTTTGGATACAATTCGGTATCAAACCCCAGGCTCGGGTTTCTTCCGCTTTGGGGTCGCTGAAATTTTCGGGAAGCCAACAGAGCGCGGGCTCTGTTGCAAAACCCTGCAATATGCAAATCAGCCCCGTCTCCATTGGCCGGTGCTCATTGTGGGCAACCACAGAGCTTCTCTAGAAGTCACGGTGGATCATGACTAAACCACATTCACGAACGGCCTTTTAGGTTTATCTCCTCTCCTCGCAGTCCTTCGGCAGGATTTACGTCCAACACGGTGCCCAGATTAACCACACAGGCGCTTCTTTGTTCTAATGCCCCAGAGGGAGACACTAAAACGTTCCTGCTGCTCACATGGACGCGAGCCACAGTACTTGTCATTTGAGCTACAGAGTGGCAGCACTGATGGCCATAAGGCCTGTTCCTCTGTCAGTGCCATTCCGCTGCCATCAATCAGAACCAATCGCAGCAGGCAAAGTTATTCCAGGCTGCCGGGGTCGGTAAACACACCCCCGCGCTTAT
>JAFMOC010000217.1:672500-680000 GCA_019802505.1 Corydoras sp. C115 | reverse complement strand
GAGGCTGGTCAGTTCTCCACTTACAGGATCGTACAGAGAGAGCCTCGTATACGGGTCACTGTGGACATTAAGAACATCATCATCATCATCATCGTCATCATAAAACGGATAGCTCCAGTCCTTAAATCTAATTGGCTGAACTGTTTGTCCAGCCATGACATCATTGACCATAAAACAATGCTTAATATAGAATACATTATTTTCTGGAACCCTGTTACTCAGCGATCAGCGGTCACTTTAAAAACTGGACTAGATTAAGCTGCGGGAGACCACACTATTAACAATTTAGTTTTTAATGAACATATTTTTTATTATAGTGTTTCCATGTTGTCCCCATGGGTTTCCTCCCATAGTCTGAAAACATGGATTCAAGATGAATTGAATGCTCAAAATTGCCCCTATATAATGTTTGTGAGTGAGTGTGTGCCCAGCGATAGATTGGCACCCTTTCTTGCGTGTATCTGCAAGATACGTTCTCCTCTAGGTCGGCATGGGGAACCATCACGGTTCCTCACTTTGGATAATTCACTTTTTTAAAAATGATTTGTAATTAATTTCATTAACGACTCTAAATTTACATTTTTCGTTTACATTTTGATTCTAATAAAATATTTCAAACCTATTTATAGCAAATACAACTGATAGCACTTTTTTAATTACATAATTAATTACAAATAATTCAGTGTTTTGTCATATCGGCAAAAATATCAATAAATGCTTTAGCATGTTCTCCTCTCAGCACTAGGGATTCCCAGTTCGAATCCCCATCTGGGTGGAGTTTCCATGTCCTCCCCGTGTCCACGTGGGTTTCCTCCGGGTTCTCCGGTTTCCTCCCACAGTCCAAAAAACATGGATCAAGTCTATTGAGTTCTCCAAATTGCCCCATATAGAGTGTGTTTTTCAGTGTGTGTCCAGCGATACATTGCCCCCCTTGTCCTGGGTGTATCTGCCCAGCGCCCGAAATGTTCTCCCCTGGATGGGCATGGGGAAGCCCCCCCCCGCAACCCTAATAGAGGATAAAGCGGAAGATAATGGATGTATGGATATATCGCAAATATCGCAATATTAATTTACCATATCACCCACTCCTAATAAATAAATACACATGTATATAAGTATGTATACACACACACACACACACACACACACACACACACAATATCAGAAGTGTGACGCCTGAATATCTTTGGGCGGCGGAAACAAACATGAGTCACCTTCTAACTGGAGAATGAAACGGCATCGGCCGACAGCGTTAACATTCTATTGAATCCTTTAACTCTGTTTAAGCTTCACGGTTACAGACGAGTCGTTCTTAAATTAGACACCGACTCAGATGTGCATCTAATCTTTCGATGTCCGACGGTAATAATAGAACATAACGATCCGCTGCACCTCCGTCTGCACTGGAATCAGAGAGTCAATCTCAACTTCAATCTGAATCATGACTCACATCGTTAGGTGGTCAGTTCATTTTGTAGTTAATGAGCAAATGTCTTCTGTAAAATTCATTCATTCATTATCTCCAGCTTTATCCTCTATTAGGGTCGCAGGGGGGGGGTTCCCCATGCCCATCCAGGGGAGAACATCTCAGGCGCTGGGCAGATACACCCAGGACAGGGCGCCAATCCATCGCTGGGCACACACTCACTCACACAGACACACTCTATATGGGGCAATTTGGAGAATTCAATTGACTTGATCCATGTTTTTGGACTGTGGGAGGAAACCGGAGAACCCGGACGAAAAAATTGATTGGGAATCCCAGATTGGGAGTCGAACCTTAGATCCTCAGCGCTGAGAGGAGAACATGCCAAACACTAAGCCGCCATGCCCTCCCTCACATACACTATATATGGGGCAATTCCGAGCAGCCAATTCACCGTGAATCCATCTTCATGATTGTTTAATTGTTTCCATCCATCCATTATCTTCTGCTTTATCCTCTATTAGGGTTGCGGGGGGTTCCCCATGCCCATCCAGGGGAGAACGTTTCGGGCGCTGGGCAGATAGACCCAGGACAGGGGAACAATCTATCACTGGACACACACTCACTCACACAGACACACTCTATATGGGGCAATTTGGAGAACTCCAAATTGACCTTGATCCACGTTTTTGGACTATGGGAGGAAACCGGAGAACCCGGAGGAAATCCACGCGGACACGGGGAGGACATGGAAACTCCACCCAGATGGGGATTCGAACCGGAAATCCCTAGCGCCGAGAGGAGAACATGCCAAACCACTAAGCCACCGTGTCCTGTTTAATTGATTAAATGTTAAACAAAATGACTTAGAAAGAGATCATTGGAGGAGGCGGCACGGTGCCTTAGTGGTTAGTATGTTCTCCTCTCAGCTCTAGGGATTCCCGGTTCGAATCCCCATCTGGGTGGAGTTTCCATGTTCTCCCCGTGTCTGCATGGGTTTCCTCAGGGTTCTCCGGTTTCCTCCCACAGTCCAAAAACATGGATCAAGTCAATTGAATTCTCAAAATTGCCCCTATAGTGTGTTTGTGTGAGTGAGTGTGTGCCCAGCATTGGATTGGCGCCCTGTCCTGGGTGTATCTGCCCAGCGCCCGAGACGTTCTCCCCTGGATGGGCATGGGGAACCCCCCCCCAAGCGACCCTAATAGAGGATGAAGCGGAAGATAATGAATGAATGAATGAGCAATCTGAGATGCTTCAGTTCACTGTGCGACGGAGGTCTTCTGCTCACACTGCCCCCTTCTGGACGTGGGGTTTCAGGAGGGTCCGCAGGCCGCGGATGAAGCGGATGAATCGATTTTGCCGAGTTGTAAAAAGTCAAATCGCCGCCGTCACGGTGATCTGAGCCGATTCCTCGGCGCGGCCTCGCCATTCAGCTCTGTTTTAATAACAGCATTCAGCCTGAAGGACAGTCAGAGGAAAGGCACGCCGCTCTGAGAAGGAATGCACGTCTGTGAAAGCTCCGGCGGAGACAATCCGGAGGCAGAACGCAGAGCGGATTCCAGAACAAACACACGGTCGACACCCAAACCTTACAAATACTGGATAGGCCTGTATTACAGAAAAATAATATAAAAAAACGCACGGTGTACGAGGTTATTAGGCGTCCATTCACTCTCTGAGCTGTCGCTCTCATCCCGATCAGGGCTGGGGATTGGGTTTGCTGGGGCCTGTCCCGGTGCAAATATGCAGGAACACTTTCACACAGAACATTGACACCTAAAGGCAATTCGGATTAACCTACTAACAGGTTCACACTGAAAAAGCGAGAGGAGAACCCAACGCTCGCGGGGAGAACATGCGCACACACATGCACACTCAAAGCCAAACCCCTCCTGAATTAACCCCCCCCCCTCCCTCCACACACACACACACACGCTTATATATTCATTCATTCATTATCTTCCGCTTTATCCTCTATTGGGGTCGCGGGGGGAGGTTCCCCATGCCCATCCAGGGGAGAACGTTTTGGGTGCTGGGCAGATACACCCAGGACAGGGGGGGGCAATCTATCGCTGGGCACACACACACACACACTCACTCACACAGACACACTCTATATGGGGCAATTTGGAGAACTCAATTGACTTGATCCATGTTTTTTGGACTGTGGGAGGAAACCGGAGAACCCGGAGGAAACCCACGCAGACACAGGGAGGACATGGAAACTCCACCCAGGTGGGGATTCGAACCGGGAATCCCTAGCGCTGAGAGAGAACATGCCAAACCACTAAGCCACCCTACCGCCAATACTCATATAAATAAGTGAAATAAATAAAAACAGGGCGGCACGGTGGCTTAGTGGTTTAGCATGTTCTCCTCTCAACGATCGCTGAGTAACAGGATTCCGGTTTCTCTAACGATAGAATACTGCCATCTAGTGGCCAAATTACAGAACACAACTTTAAAAAAACGTAACCGGTTTAGCGCTGATTAAGGATCGGCTCGCTTATGTATTAATCTGTATTTTATGATATGAAATAATGTATTGTATTTCACGCACCGATACGAACGTGAAGCGCTCAGAGGTGTGGGTTAGTGTTAATGGTGTCACAGCTGGACAAATGGCTCAGCCAATCAGATTTAAGGAGCGGGACTCGCTCTCCGTGCAGTATGTCGGAGGTGAGGTCTGTTTGGTTGTTCTTACGACGTTTATTTGAACATAATACACATATTTATTTGCACACAATACATAATATGATCTCTCATTAGTCTCTTGTGGTTTTCTGTATGAATTAATTAATAACAAAAGCTCACATGCTTGTTTTCACCAGCACTGTTAGGTTTTTTTTTTTTTTTAGTGTTGCATGTGATGAAGCGTTCAGATGAGGGTGAAACTGTGGGACGGACCTGCTGGCACTCACTGTTTTTCATTAAAACAAACACGGCGGGCACGGCAGGCGCATGGCGCGATGAGGGCGATTGAAACAAGAACGCCAAACTAAGATATTAATCACAGAAAAAGTTGTACAAACATACGAGACGCGCGCCAGTCGGATGTGATTTCGTAAAATGAGAACCAGATCACGTAAATGTCACCTCACACACACACACACACACACACACACACACACATGTGCAACCAGAAAACCCAGTGGAAGACCCACAACCACTCACAACCTTGTCACTATATCTTTTTGTTTTATTTAGTTCTATAATATATATATATATATATAATATATATATATATATAAAATTATATATATTTTTTTTTAATATATATATTCATTTATTATCTTCCGCTTTATCCTCTATTAAGGGTCGCGGGGGGGGTTCTCCATGCCCATCCAGGGAAGAACGTTTCGGGTGCTGGGCAGATACACCCAGGACAGGGGGGCAATACATCGCTGTTTTTTTTATTTTTATTTTTATTTTTTTTTTTAAGTATAGATGTATGTCAACACCTGCACCAAGAAAAAAAAAATCTTGTACATGTTGTACGTAAATGTCACCTCACACACTCACCCACACACACACTCACCCACACACACACGCAACCAGAAGACCCAGTGGAAGACCCACAACCACTCATTAACAAACCTTGTCACTATATCTTTTTGTTTTATTTAGTTCTATAATATATATATATATATTTTTTTTTTTTTGAAGTTTAGATGTATGTCAACACCTGCACCAAGAAAAAAAATTCTTGTACATGGCGAAATAAAGATTCTGATTCAGCCACATGTGTGTGCATTTAGGACAGTTATATGCAGTTTAATTTGGGAGAAACAGTTTGGGGAAGGCCCGGTTCTACTCCAGGTGCCTTGGCACGTGTGTGGTTGTGGTGTAGAAGGATGGATAACACGTGGAGGAGCAACACAGAGGGCAATAGATGTAAACCAATACATTTTGCCATACCATGAAGTGGAGGGCAGTTCTGTACACGGCGTCTGGGGAGCAATTTGGGTTGGGGTGCCTTGCAGAAATGAAGGGCACTTCAGCCATGGGACCGGGATTCGAACCGGGGACCTTTGGGTCACAAAGCTGGTTCCTTAACCACGAGCCTACTATTGCACTAAACGAAAACAAAATCGTTGATAATCTGGCGTTCCAGGACGTAATCTAGTCCGGTTTATAAAGTGAACGCTGATCACTGAGTAACAGGATTCCGGTTTCTCTAATGATCAAACACTTTGGGACAGTCACAGGCTTGGGATTACGGAACCAGCCACGCAACCCGAAGGTCCCTGGAAGTGCCCTTGATTGGGGTACCAGTCCCACCCCGCTCTGGGAATACTACGGATAGAAGTCCTGTGTGTAAGCATTCAAGGCAAAATAGATCACTTTATTCCTCGTAAACAGCAGAGTTCTTCACAGGAACATGTGACGGAACCTTTGAAAATGCGTGGAAGCCGTTAAACGTCCCAATATATATTGAACAAATATTGGGGTGATATATTTAGCTGCTACTCAGAGGTATATAATGTAAAGATTTCTCCTGACCCTGAAATGGTCTGTTTGGTTTTTCAATGGCGTTTGAGAATCTTGATTGTGTTATTCAAACTGCTGTCACGTTTGGGATGATAATCGCCAAAAAGATCATTTTAAGATTATGGAAATTGGACACCCCACCAACATTTAAAATGTGGCTCACAGAAATTGTTAATATGCTGCATATTGAGAGGCTCAGATATACACTGTTGGGTAATTTGAAGAATTTTTTTTTAAATATGGAACCCCTTTTTGGAATATCTAGACAATATACATGATCACTAAATTATTAAATTTTTTCACTACCCTGTTGTATGTGAATTCTCCGTATTGTGCCCTCTAATGCCATGTTTAGATTTTGGAATCCTTTTTTAATTTGTTAATGTTATTTTTATTTTTTTTGCTTACTTGTTTGTTTATTTTTTTTGATTACAGTATCATTATCATTGTTCATTGTGGGAAATTAATCAGAAAATTCAATAAAAAAAAATGTTTAAAAAAAAAAAAAAAAAAAAAAAAAAGTCCCAATATATTTGTCCTCACTGTGTATGTTTGTGTTTTTTTTTTATCATGGCCACCGACGTGCCCTGCCCTCAGTACAAACCCAACGCCGTCTCTCTTCCCGGCACGTCGGCCGTTCGGGTTTCGAGTGTTTTTTGTGTATTTGAGATCTGATAAGCGGGAATAATATTGCCTCCCTATTAAATAACCTTTCTGCAGGACTCACCTGGCACCTATGATGTCCTTTTTCGCGAGTCCGATGCCGGCGATGACTTTCACTTTTAGAATCCTGCATTCATTCTGTCAGAGGAGGGGAGAAAAAAAAAAAAAAAAAAAGGGTAAAATGAGACACAGGAAGCTGATGGAGTATCTCTGCCCGAGATCCGGGCCGAGCGGCTCTGCTGTTTTATGGCTGACCTCCAACACGGACCCAAAAGTGACAGCAAACTTGTGATTATTCACAACGTGACTCACAATCATGAGACAGAGGGAAAGTGCTATGAGCAATGACGGCAACGACGTTCTCCTAAACAACGAGGCAATGGAAAAAGCTCCGGAGACACAGCAAACACGGAGGACAACACCATCAATACAACCGCTTCCATAACACACAGGAGTGGAAAGTTCACGGAACCGTGAGGGATCTCTGTTTAACCCCCAAGCAAACTCATGTGACTCCATTGGCTCCCTGTAGCTGCTGCATTCAGTACAAGTCACATGACTCTGGCCTACAGGACCATCTCTGGATCTGGCCCCTCTGACCTTCACTCTATATTTTCAAAATACACTCCGACTCGTTCACTTCTCTCCGGTGATGATCGCCCCCTGGTGGTTCCACCTCACCTAGGAGCTGGTTCTCACTCCGTGGCGTTCGCCACTGCAACATGATAGTACGATCTTCCCAACTCTGTCCGTAAGGCAGAATCACTAAACGGTTTTAAGAAACTACTGAAGACGCATCTCTTTAAGAAAAAAAATAAAAAAATTAAAAATAAATAGGCGACACGGTGGCTTAGTGGTTTAGCATGTTCTCCTCTCAGTACTAAGGATTCCCGGTTCTAATCCCCATCTGGGTGGAGTTT